>JAZKJV010011445.1:600000-1156124 GCA_037367405.1 Ottelia alismoides
GATTCCAAAGGTATGTTGGCGTTGAAGATGGTGAGGGGATGCATCTCTTAAAAAATGGCAGATATCATCCAACTTCGACGACCTCGACAATTTTCTAATGGAGATCCGATGATCTTAGTGGTGGAGGAAGATTGGAGGTTGACTCGGAATGCAAAGGAGGAAGAAGATGGTTTACTCTCAGGTTTTATCACCAAGCTTTTTGTATAAGCAGATCCCACTCAAAATACGTATCAAAATACAAACTTAGCCCATCTTCACTCAAATGATCATATTTCCCTCATATGATCTCAGATTTATAAAATTTTAGATGCGTTTGATTTCTGACAACAATATGCATCCAAGAAGCTATTTACTACAATCATATAAGAAATGGATTTTCACAAATTTTCTAATGATATGCAACTGCTTGGCCATTACTACTTAATCAAGTTATGCGGCTAAAACCCAGAGTTTCACATACACGGTTGCTCGGATATGTTGAGTGTGCATAATAAAATATTTGTAATGTGCGGTACTAACATACAATTAGATGGGTTGTCTGACTGGAAATGTGATCATGCCATGTTGAGGCATGGGTGGTTCAATAATGGCTAGGTCACGATAACATGTATTTAAAGATATTAGTATATGTGATTAAAGGTTAGCATGTGGTTTTAAGCTAACAGATCGTTGAGGACGGTATGCTTCCTTATTTATCAGGCTGAAGGTTTTGAATCTTAAATAATTAAAAAAAGAAAGAAATTATCAGGGTAGCATTGGAGTATTTGTTGATATGATATATGATAGCCTAAGTTCACTAGATCAACATAATCTCAAATTCTGAAGTTATGAGAGGTGAGGTAACTCACCTGAACTAATCCCGACATGGAATAGAAGCAACATGACTTAATCTAATGAGAAGAAATGAAACGTTCTAATATAATAAGTTTTGCTAAACTACACTATTTGTTTACTTTTCTTTTCTTTGTTACTTAGCACTTGCTAATTTTTATCATATAATGTCTGCAATTCAATAGCTATTGGTTATCCATTGCAAAGACCTTAGCCATCCAACAATAGTAACTTCTAATATGAGGTAGTTAACAGTTCTTTTGTGCTCTTTTCTTTCAGCTTGATGTACATGTAAAAGAAAATAGTGGAACAGTTTGTTATGTGAACTTCATTTTGTGAATGGAAAACTCTGAGATGCTTTCTCTATATAGCATTTTTATTGCAGTCTGTTTCTGAATGTTAACTGTTATTATTTAATAAAACTATTGTTGAGTAGCCATATGCAGTAAATGAGAGGATCCGATGATCCGGAACTGGGATTGTTATAGATGTTATCAGAGCTAAATTCTCTCTAATAGTGGAAAGGGTTGCTCAAGAGGTGGAGCCACCCCTACCATAGAGTTAAGAGGAAAGAGCTACTCAAGAGGTGGAACTATTACTGTTATTGGGAACAGGTTATGCACCATTGCCCAACGAAGATGCTACGAATATAAGTGGATGTGATTGTAGCACTTCAAACATACTACCTCATTTAGTAATCACAAAGTGTGGTGGTAGCTTATAAATGGTAGGGGCTACTGCTAGATAACTTAAGCATGGCTTCAGTTGAGCACATGCTCAACAGGTTGTCTGGGGTAGTAATCCCCGATAACAGACCAAGCTTAGAGCCCAGTAGGTTATAGTAACGACCGTTTAAAGGTTTATAAATAACTAAATACAAAGTTAATCATGCTTGAAAAATGGATCATAATATAACATAAAAAGGTCATATAAATAACACATCATATATCAATTTTCTCAATTATTAGCTCAATTTGTCATAACATTAAGATGTTAAAGGGATTTGGCACTCGCATAACTGCTCATCCAAGTCCAAGTCAAGTATTGATACGCTCGTTTATGTCCTTGCAGTGATCATCACTTAAGGTTATAATTTATTTCTTTTTTCCCATAACATATGTAGAATAATTTCCCGTCTACTTTAAGGAGTGTACATTAAAATAATATAATTTATAAGATATTTCAAACTTAATCGAAAGTATGTAATATAAAATACTAATTATATATAATATGAAAGTATTACTATACATAACAACGCAGATTAAAAAGATTAAGCTCTTGCTTAGATGAACATTATCTGATAATTTTTTCCTATTTACAACTGTTTGATGTTGGAGTTCAATGCAATGGTATAACATTTTTCAGCAGTCATAGGGAATAGTCGTTCTCTCTTCTTTAGATGGACATTATCTGATTTTCCTATTTAGCAAGTGTTTGATCTTGGAGTTCAATGTGATGGCATATTATTTTTTGAAAGTAGTCATCCCTTCTTCCTTAGATAGACATTATCTGATATTTTTTCTTATTTAGCAACTATTTTATTTGGAGTTCAATGCGATGGCATATTATTTTTTGAACATCCCTAGGTAGTAGTCGTCCCCTCTTAAATAAATTTTCTGATATTTTTTTCTTTTTTAGCAACTATTTGATTTTGGAGTTCAATGCCATATTATTTTTAGTAGTAAGATGGATATTATTTTTTTGATAATTTTTCCTATTTAGAAAAAAAATGATTTTGGAGCTCAATGGCGCGTATTCTTTTTAAATAGTCCTAGGAGTAGTCGTTGCTTCTTCCTTGCAACAGATATCCATTCGAGGGCTTTTTTTCTACAGAGAATTCCGTCTTCCGATCGAGACCGACACGACCAATTGGAAGAAGAAAGACGCGCGCGAGATGTGAATCTAAGAAGGACGATAAGAAACTACCACGTTGATCAATCTGAGGTCGTGAAGCCGCCAGATCCCGCCCAAGTTCCCCGATCCAAACCGTCGTCAGCGGGAAAGATCGGATCTTTGGCCGGGGATAGGGGAGAGGACCTGGATGAGGAGGCGGGGCGGCGAGTTCCGTCGGATTGGAGCGCGGAGGAGATGGTGGACGGCGTGGGACTGCGCATGGTGGGTGTGGTTCGCCGTCTGCGGATTAGGGTTGCTGCTGTTCCTTGTGGTTTTCCGGCAAAACGAGTCCAGTGCGGTTGCGAGGATCCCCTCGTTCATATCTCAGGTATTTTGTTTTATCATTTTCGGTATGTTGGTATTTCGAATTTGAGTGTGGAAGTGTGAGTTTTTGGAGACTTCCTAAAACCTAGAGTGAAGTGAGTTATTACTTATTAGATGGGGTGGGTACCAATCTGGGTGCTTCCCCCTTTTTAGCTCAAAAGAAGCCTAAAGCGATCAAAGAAGTGGAAATGGGAACCTTTAACAAACAATGGCCCTTGGATTCATGGGATGAGACCATGGGAAGAGCGAAAGTAGGTAGAAACCAAGTTGAGGTAGAAAGAAGGTGAAGCAAAGGCAGGCAGAAAAAGTCTTTAAAGCTTGTCCGCAAACTGTGGTATAGATTGGAAAGGTGCGATACCATTCGCTAGTGTCACTCATGATGTCAAAGAAGAATGATCACCCCTCTATTCAGAGTCATTGAGTAATAAGCCTGGATGTTCGCCCGGAATTCACCTTTTCCCTTAGCTTCAGTGCATGTCTTCTGTCTGTGTATGCCACTGCATATCTTAATCTAGTCATTGTCTTGGAAACTTAATCAAAATTTAAGGAACACTTTAATTGAATAATAAATAAATAGGCATTTCTGTTCCAAATTGAAGGTTCTCCATCGTGTCAAGCGTATGGGAACTATACTATGACATTCTACCTTTTTTCACATATATTGGAGTCCCTTGACATGATTGTTTCTTTGACACTACCCTTGTAAATGGAGCTTCACTATACATAAAAAGTGGTATATATTTTAGATATTCAAAAAGAAAGCTTTTTTATTGGCTCACTTTCTCTATGTCTTCTGAGGTGAGAACTGTCAATGTGGAGTCTTTCCTTGTATAATATCATGAGAGCATCATCTTTGTGATAAAACTTGATTGGTGTTGAGAATGTATAGCAGGAACTATTTATTAAACCCACGTTAGTGATCTTTGGACAATGCACTTTAGATTGTCTTCTAGTGTTGGTTACTTGATTGTTAACTCATCTATAATCCACCCACTACTTGCCCTTCCCATATGCATGTGAAGAATGTGGTGGTGTTAGTTCTCTCCCCCTCTCTCACACATAAACACGCACACATTTAAAGTTGAGTATTGGATGCAAACAAGAGATGTGTCAAGATGTTCACTTAGTAGGTAATTAATCAATGACTTCTTAAGTACTTATGGGCTTTGTTTGTAATCCCTAGTTTATGATGAGTATTTATGCTAGTGGATGGGTTATATATAGATATTTGTAATCTTTTCCTCAATGAGAAGTCAATGGAAAAGCCTTCTCCCACTATAAGTAGGGCCGGCTACATGGATTCTTGATCAAATCCATGTTGAAAGATTCGTCTATTTTCCTCAATGAGAAATAAATAATAAAAATATTTGACCCTTCTGGGATCCCTTGTGGGTATCTTGACGTGATGGAATAGTGAATCGTGTAGTATTGATATTTTTGGTGCTGACATTCTGATTCCTATCTTTTTATTGCTTTAGTAAAGTGCCCATCGATAGTGAACGAAAGGTTCGGGAAAAGGGGCTGAATTATCTCATACATGTTTTATGTTAAAATATAAGTTGATTGGAATTTTATTTCTTGTATTAAGGATTTTATAGAGTTTAGAGTTTAGGAGTACTGACAATTGGTAAAAAATGAGTTCCATGAATAAAATTCCCAAGAGATGCAACAAACTCATTAAAAAAATGAACTTTTCTACACAAGATTATGGGGACATATGGAGGTGGAAGAATCCCGTGCAGATCAAAGTCTTCCTCAAGTTAGTCAGTCGTGGCTAGTCGCCTTATGATCGGATCTCAAGAGGGTTAGAATTTGCAAGGGGTTAGCATGTGTTGCATACATTATAATGAGGATCTTGAAGATGCCGGCCACGTTCTTTACATTTGCGGATTCCATGCGGGTGTGGGAGGCTGGGCGCAACATGGTTCGTTGGTGTAGACTGTGAACCGTGTGGATATCGACTCATTCTGGAACTTAATCAATACCAATTGGAGGGGATCAAAGGATGGCAGATTGAAGGCTATCACTTTGATATGTGCTATCTAGTTGGTTAGAAATGAGGTTATTTTTAAATAGGAGAGTTTTTATGTGGAGAATATAATTGAGCATATTAGGTCTCTTTTTGAGGCATGATCTTATTTACTTTGTATATCAATGTGATTTAGGATGTGCGCATTTGTCAGGATGCACATTCCATGGTTACGATTTAAAGAATTTGTTTCATTGCTGAATTCAGAGTGTTTATGGAGATCATCTTATCTGAATGAAGTCTGCATGGTGTGAAGTCAAGGTTCAAATTGAACGTACAACTATATATACCACAACTTAAATTATCATGGGTATTATAATGCATGGAGTGTTGTTTTTAATTGTGTTTCTAGTGTAGTTGGTGTTTACCCATACATGGTAATGAAGAAAGAAAAGTAATTTGAAGTTTGAAATAATATATTACAATCTTTATGGTGTTTTTTTCACAATTTTGCATGGTGATAGGTTGAGTATGGATGAGTTGACTAGTCACATTCAAGATGAGGTATTTTGGTGCATGTTGTTTGCCGATGATATTGTGTTGGTTGGCGAGTCTTGAGATTGAGTAAATAAGAAGCTTGAGGGTTTGAGACATGCCCTAGATACTAAAGGATTTGGTACAAGTAGAGCTAAAATGGAATATATGAAGTGCACATTTGATGGACGTAGTGGTGAGGGAATGGAGGTGAAGATTGGAGAAAATAACATTCAGAAGAAAAATTCTTTTAGATACTTGGGATCTATTATGCTACATGGTGGGGAAATTGATGGAGATTACTCATAGAATAAATGCATGTTAGATAAAGTGGAGAGAGAAGCCTCTACTATTCTTTGTCATAAGCGAATTTCTTTGAAAATCAAAAGAAAGTGTTACAAAGCAGCTGTGAGACCTGTTATGCTCTATGGATCGGAATGTTGTCCTGTAAACCATAGACATGTGCAACGAATGCTTGTAGCAGAAATGAAAATGCTATGATGGATGTATGATCATACATGGAAAGATCATATTCAGAACGATGTGATCAGAAGGAAAGTTGGAGTAGCTCCAATAGATGATAAGAAAAGAGAAACGATTAAGGTGATTTGACCATTTACAAAGGAGATTGGATGATGCACCAGTTAGAAGATACAAGATTTGGGATATTGAGCATGTTAAGAGAGGACAAGGAAGGTCTATGAAGTGTTGGATGATGCACCAATTAGAAGATACAAGATTTGAGATATTGAGCATGTTAAGAGAGGGCGAGGAAGTCCTAAAAAGTGTTGGAATTAGACTATTCGAAGGGGTCTTAGTTATTTGGATCTAATTTTGAGAATAACCCAAAATAGATTCGAATGGAGACAAAATCCATGTAGCCGACCCTACTTTTTTTTTTGAAATCCGGAAGCAAGGGGGATACATTCGATGGTGCACTCCCCCAAAAATTTATTCAAAAGAAGAAACAGACACTAGGGACAACAAAAAGGAAAGCCAACAACAACCACACCAACAACACCTTTACAACGCCCAATCCCTCACCAAATGTTTCGCACATGCCACCACATTCTCCTTGTAGAACCTTTGGCCCGAGAACACGAGATCATTTCTCCCCCGCCACACCGCCCACAGCACGGCAACCGGATACAGAACCTCCAGCCTCGGCCTTCCCTTGTTAGCCCGGATCGAAGACCAGAACGCAAGAAGGTCAGCAGTGCAACACCAACCCAAATCTGCCCCCTGCCAAATCTCAACCACCGCGGGTCACAAGAAGAATAAGTGCTCCACAGACTCGACCGCCGCAGCATAGAGAAGACACTTGTCGGACAACACGCCTAAGAGCCGAGCACAACAGTCTCTCGTCATCAACCTCTTCCTCCTCATCAACCATAAAAAGAAGCCAACCCGCTCCGGAAGCTTCAGAGCCCAAATACAGGCACAATCAAGAGACAACTCCTCCGACAAGGACGGAGGCGGCCTAGCAATAGCACCATAAGCCTTCTTGACCGAGAAAGGGGACTCCCTCCAGTACCAGTGATCACGTCCCCTAGGAGGGTGCCCAACCTCCCGCACCGCATCGAGCATCACCAAGAACTCCTCCAGCCTCTGATCCGAGATATTCGTCATGAAGGAGGGACACCAGACCTCATCCCCCCAACAAGCCGCAACCGAACACGCTTTATCGACAGCCAAGGCAAAGAGGCGCGGGAAGCGGGAGCATAGCGGCCCCCCCACCCAATCGTCCAACCAAAAGGAAACCGACTCCCCCCGCCAAGCATCGGCCTGAACAACCCGACGTTCTTCAGAAACACCTTCACCACCCCCTCCAAAACTTAGACGGCGAGGCAATAGGGCAAACCTGCGACGGCAAGCCACCCCCCACATCGTAAATCCTCCGCAAGGCACTAAGACAAAGATCCTCCCCGGGCCCCCATATCCTGCACGCCCACTTTAGGAGCAAGGCCTCATTCATCTGAGAAAGCGACATGACCCCCAACCCCCCCTGCTCCTTCCCGTACGTAATATCTTCGCACCCAACCAAGTGCATCCCTCTCGCCCCTCCCCTCTCTTACCCCAAAGAAAGGCCCGCATACGCTTCTCCAACCGGGCCTTGATCCCTTTTGGCATCATACGATTGGACAAAAAATAGATCGGAATCGCCGAAAGAACCGCCTTAAGCAAAACAAGCCTGCCCCCTCGCGATAACAGTGCGGACTTCCAGCCCGCCAACCTCAGTTCCACTTTCTCCACCACTTTCAGCCAATCACTCAACCGTGGCCTCCCCACGTTCAACAGCATCCCCAAGTAATCCATCGGCAGCGAAGAACACGTCGACCCTAGAGCCACCGCAAACTCATCTCGGTCCATGATCGCAGGGCCGAAGGGAACGAACACAGACTTGGCATCATTCTTGAACAGCCTAGAGAGCTCGCCGAAGATCTCCACCGCCACAGCCATCCCCCTCGCCTCTGCCACCCCTCCAAGAAAAACAACGTATCGTCCGCGTACTGCAAGATCGGAATATGCAAATCCCCCTGGAAAAGCCTCGCGAGAGGCCGGTGCCAACCAAAATCTCCGCAAAATCAGATAAAACGTCAGCCGCTAAAATAAACACCAACGGAGCAAGGGGGCAACCCTGCCGGACCCCCTTCCTTGGCTGAATCCAGCCCCCCTTCGGACGACCGTTGACCATGATAGACATCGATGCGGTGGTGATACAACGTCTCATCCACGTTATCCACAGCTCTGGGAATCCCTTCCTTCTAAGCACCGACCAAAGAAACTTCCAATCCAGGCAATCGTAAGCCTTTCTGAAGTCCACTTTCCACATGATGCCACGCACCTCCCTCCTTTTCCAATCAGCAATGATCTCCGACGCCAACGTGAGACAATCGGCAATCTGCCGCCCCTTGATGAAGGCCGACTGCGATGGGGAAATAGCATTGCTAATAACGCCAGACAAACGAGTAGCGAGAACCTTCGCAATAATGAGATATAAGGCGTTCGACACCGAAATTGGGCGGAAGTCATCAATGGAGACCGATGCCGACGACATCGGCAGCAGAATAACGAGAGACCTGTTGATCCTGTCGAAACCCACATTCCCCCTGCAGAACTCGAGAGCCACATCAAGCATCTCATACAAGATCCCAAATATCCTTGTAAAACGCCACTGGGAACCCATCCGAGCCAGGAGCCGCATCACCATTCAGCTCCCACACCGAATCCTTAAGCTCCTCCAAAGACCAATCACGAACCAGGCACTCGACCTGATCGTGCGCCACCACCCGCGTGCCCGACCCCAACCACCGCCATCGCCTGGGGATAGTCGACGAAGCCACCTCCTTGAAGTGATCTGCAATGGCCCTCCCCATCTCTCTATTACCCTCCACGTGTGTCCCCCCAACAACAATGGAACGCAACGCATTCGTCCGGCGCCTCCCATTAACCACGCGATGGAAGAAAGAAGTATTTGCATCCCCCTCCCTAAGCCACCTGCTCCTCGAGCGTTGTCTCCACTCCGTCACACGCTTCTTATCCTCCCGAGCAACAACCATCTGAGCAGCCACGCGATCAGCGAGCTCCACCTCTGAGAGATCCCTGCTATCCCAAGCTCGTCAACTCGGCGAATAGTCTCCTCGGCATCCACCCTGGCCGCATATCTGGCCGCTCTAGACTCCCTCTTGAAGGCCGCTAACCGGACCCGCAGCGAATCAAGCTTCTGGGAAAATCGAGATGCCACGGACCCCGAAACAACCGTCTCCAACCAATGCGTTTCCACTGGGCCCCTAAAATTATCCTCGAGCAGCCAACACTTCTCATATCTGAACAAACCCCGTTGGTCCGGCACCTCCCCCGAGGACCACAAGATCGGATTATGATTGGAGTACCCCCGCGGCTTCGCCTCCACCGAGGCAAGATCAAAAACCTCCAAAAGCGCGTTGGAAGCAAGGAAACGATCCAGACGCGACCGAGAATTGGAGTTCCTCCAAGTATACGCGGTATTCACCGCGTCCAGCACCTCAAGGTCCAAAGAATCCACAGTGTCGGCGAAAACGAGCGAGCCCGGATCCTGGCCCCCCCTCCCCCAAGTCTGTCTGACGACAACAAAGTGACATTGAAATCGCCCCCGATCAACAAGGGACTACCACCCACAACCCTACCAACCTCCATCAAATCGTCCCACAGCTGCACCCTCGCCGCCTCGTAGCACGACCTGTACACACAGGAGACCACCAATCTCATGGAAGGGACCACAACAATTGAGAGCCACCGTTAAAACATGCCTCCCGCGGCTCACCAACTCCAACGAAAAACGCGATGACCTCCACGCCACCAGCAAACCACCCGCGGCCCCCGCCGCGTCGAGAGCATAGAACTGATCCAGGGCGCCCGCCCCAAAGGCCCTCCATTCATCAGCCGCCAAAGACTGAAGCTTCGTCTCCTGGAACATGACGATGTCGCAACCCCATTCAATACACCTGGAACCCACTGCTATCCGGGTCACCGAGGCCACGAACATTCCAAGAGAGAACTTTCATTTGGAAACTTCGGAACTTCCCACCGACCTGACCACGCCCACGGTCTGCGTCACAAGTCCCTTCAAAGGAGGACACAACCCATCGTCCGGCCGCGCCGACCTGGCTTAATACATGACAAGACTTCGTTATTATTTGTATGGTGATAGGAATCATTTTTATGTAGTGTTAATCACTAGAATTTCTATTTTTCAAACGAGGGAACTTATGCAAATTGAATTTGGTGGGTTAGGGATCATACTAAATAATGCTTCACACCCTTCTTGAATAAAGCGCTTATTTTTCAGATGTCTTGCTTTGGTGCTGAATTTTTTGTTATTTTGGTTTATTTTGAGAATACCTCCTCTTCATTCTATTTTTGGCATTTCCTTCTTTGGAAGTGTCTGGTATCATATTTCATCCATTTAATGTCATCCATTTAATGAGATAATTGTTAGAAAATCAACATGCGGAAGCGAACATGGAAAAAGATAAAATAATATAAAGAAGACGGGATTTTACGTGGAACCCTACTCCGTGAGGAGCGGGATGAAACCACGGGAGAAGCCCTCAAAGGGGGCGGATATTCTATTGAATTTCTCATCTATTACAGGAGGCCTGGGGCTCCTTATATAGCTTCCACAGGACCTCCAAGTCCCACCACTAGGCGGTATGGGACTAAACTCAGTGGTGGGGTAAATGGACCCTGGAGGGATCCATTTAACCACCTATTACATAAGTGACGCATGCTCCAAATACTCTAACACTCCCCCTCAAGTTGGAGCATGCAATGCTCAGCTTGGACAAACAGGAAGAAACTCAGCTCACAATACATGACACTACAGATAATATCAACCCAACACGCACAGCTGCTGCAGTCGAGGACGTTGCTTCTCATGGCGTGCATGTGAGGAGGACGAACGGGGTGGAGTGTCTATCTGGCTCAGAGAATGGTACTCTACTGTGGAGTCCCTATGATACCACATGAAAACCCTTGCCCTTAATGGCATAGGGAATAGTCCTCTGCTCTGGAGTCCCTATGGCTCACATGAAGGCCCTGGCCGACCAACAAGAATGATTGGCATGCGTCATCATCGAGTCTGAAATTTGTAGAGTCTGAATATCTGACCGGTCTGGAAAATCTGACATCTGAATCTTGGAACAAGACCTATGACTCTACATATATATATACTCCCCCTTTCTCCCATACTGGTCGGAATTACGTTGTTGACCACGTTGGGAGAAGATAAGATGATACATAAATATGGGGAAAAACATGAATATTCTCAAAAGATTCATTGCGGCTTTTCTTCATCATTTTTTTTAATAAGCCGCCCATTTTTTTGAACATTTTTTTTGAAACACATTTTTTATGCCATTTTCATTTTCTTTCGGCATTTTTCAAAGCTCACATTTTTTTTAAATATGCGTACGACTTTTCTATTGTACGCGCCTTTTTCCGGAGATTCATCATATATATATATTACTAACAAAATATCCAGCCCCTTTTTTTTTTATTCTGGGCTGCCCTCATTTTTTTTAAACCCACTGTTGGGCTCTTATATTCTCCCTTTTTTTTCTTTTGGCCCCCACTCTCTTTTCCTTTTTTTTATCATCATTTTTTTAACGGCCCATTTGGACCTCATTTGGGCCGAACTGCAATACAAATAGTCACCCCCCCGTTAGGGTTCCCCACGATGGGAACCTCCTTCAATCGCCGCCGCCTAATGGAGTAGGGGGAGTATCGGTGCCGCATGGAGCTTGAAGAAGATGGTGAGGGCGCCGATGCCACATGGGTAATGCTGCTGTGGGCCAGTGCGTCGCTAGGGCGTGCGATGGGGATTCGCGCAGCCTGGAGGTGGCTCGCGAGTGGAGCGCCACCGATGCGGCTGGGATCTGCTGCCTTCGCCTTGCTGCTTGCGCGAAGGTGACGCCACATGCTGGGAACGGCGCTGGGAGGCGGAGGCGGGTGCCGCCTTGGGGCTGCGCCGGAGGTCTCACCGTCTGAAAGGGATTCGCGCCACCTGTGACTGGGGAGAAGCGGCGAGGGAGATCGACTGGGGCCAGAGCTCCTCCTGGGAGCAGCGGGGCGGATACCACCGCCCGATGGTGGTGCACCTGCGCTGGGGGCTAGAAGGCAGACAACATGGTGATGCCAGGAAGTCGCGTAGGCTGCCTGGGGTGCGCGCCCTGAGTGCACCTTCGAGGGAACAGGAGGTTGCGCAGGCTTGAGCGCAACTGCGTGGAGGTTCTGTTCGCGCCGCCAGCGTTGGAAGGAGTGCTCCGCCGATGAATCTGGATCTGGAGGGGTGCCGCCTGGGATCGTTGATGGTGCACCGCTGATGGCGGCAGATTTGCATGGTGATGACCGGGAGTATCAACTGTAGATGGAGCATCGACTGTAGATGTGGCCCCCTGGGTGAACACAGATCAAATTGGAGCCCTGGATTAGGACTTCGCGGCTGAAGATGCCGCCCCGCAGGAGATGCCGCATGCCATGCCTGGAGATCTAGATTAGGGTTTCGTGTGAAACCCTAAAACTTCTTGAACAGGAATCTTGAATATTAACTTCGTGAAAATAATCTTCAATAACAACACATCAAAACTCGAATCTCGAAAACACGAACAAGATAAATCTTCAAGAGTATTTTCCCGAGAAACGAACCCGCTTTGATACCATGTTAGAAAATCAACATGTGGAAGCGAACATGGAAAAAGATAAAATAATATAAAGAAGACGGGATTTTACGTGGAACCCTACTCCGTGAGGAGCGGGATGAAACCACGGGAGAAGCCCTCAAAGGGGGCGGATATTCTATTGAACTTTTTCATCTGTTACAGGAGGCCTGGGGCTCCTTATATAGCTTCCACAGGACCTCCAAGTCCCACCACTAGGCGGTATGGGACTAAACTCAGTGGTGGGGTAAATGGACCCTGGAGGGATCCATTTAACCACCTATTACATAAGTGACGCATGCTCCAAATACTCTAACAATAATCCTTTAGTTTTTGGTTGACATGTTGATGTATATTGTATCCACTTAAACAATCTGGTGGTAGCAAGGTTGCAGATGTCGGTAGTTGGTACTCGATCGGCGGGGTCACTGAATAAGGATTAATCAGTAGCGGAAAATTAATTGGATTTAGTCGGCTATTAGTCGATTTTGAACTTTTATTTTTTTTAAATATATAAATATTTTTTTATACATAAATTCTTATATATCTGTATAGATTTGTAAATTTCCTATACTATAATAATGAAACAAAAGAATTGATTGACTATAAACATAACATTAAGCATATTAGAATAAGTTTGCTTTTAAAAAAGCAAAAAAACTAAAAAAACAAAAAAATTTCTATGTAAAAGTCGATCGAGTAGTTGGTCTGATTAGTCTGGTTGACCGACTAATAGCTAGCTAGGCCTAGTCGAGTCGGCTACCCCCTCCCCCCTGCGACTCGACTAGTCGGCCTAGTCGACTGTCTTTTACAACAGTGGGTGGTAGTGTGCCTACACTCAAAAGAACATGGTTCAAATCCCCCTTGTGGGGATTGCATTAGGTAGTCGACATCCATACTAAAAAAAAGTCCAAAATTTTCAACATGGATTTGAGTAAGAATCCAAGTAGCGGACCCTACTTATAGTGGAAGGCTTCTTCATTTTTGTACCCTCGTAATTGGTCTGGTGGTAGCATGGTGTGCCTACCACTCAAGAGCATGGAAGGCTGTATCGATATTGATCATTTTGATATCGTGTCGATACGATATTTCGACGATATATCGGCGTCGAAATATCACCCATATCGACGCACTTTTGTGAAGGAAATGCCCGAAAAGATACATCGCCATATCGATACGGATATCGGTCTCATCTTGATATCGATATATCGTGATATTTTCTTCCATGCTCAAAAGACCAGGTTCAAATTACCCCCATGTGGAGGTTACGTTAGGTAGTCGACAATCAACGTAAAATACAATGGAATCTTTCAACATGGATTTGAGCAAGAATCCGTGTAGCTGACCCTACTTATAGTGGGAGAAGGCTTTGCCATTTTTTTAATGTTGACGTGTATCGTTCTGATGATATTAAATAGACATTTTTGCAAGGAAGTACATGCACATGCCATGTTTGGGTTCTATCTGTATTACAAAAAAACTTTTCAAAAAAACCTGTATTGAAAAAATATGAATGGACATTGGCAATAATCACAAATGCTGAACCTCTAAATTTTAGAAGCATGGAGAAATAGTGCATAAAAAATTCCTATTATTTTTCCTTCTTTCATATTGTTCTCATGGGAAGTTGGGAACTACCTGTTTGCTTTGATTTTACTAACATTAATCTTTGAAGTATATTTTTCAAAGTAGGCCATGCATTCTGTCTTATTTTCCGATTGCACATTTCTTAGGCTTTTATGTATTTAGCATGCTCTCCTCCTATGATTTGCAGAAGCCTTATGAAGCCTGGAGCATCACGGAAGATCTTTATGTCACTGAAGAAATGTCAAATCCATCTTCAACCACAAGACAATTAGTTGACCAGATATTACTAGCAAAAGCATTTGTAGTCATTGCCAAGGAAAGCAACAACCTTCAGTTTGCATGGGAATTAAGCTCCCAAATCCGCAAGTCTCAATCTCTCCTATCCATTGCGGCAGCTCGGCGCTTCCCATTGAGTGCAGATGAATCAGATGCAGCAATACGCGACATGGCTCTTCTTATTTTCCAGGCAACACAGCTGCATTACGACAGTGCCGACATGATAATGAAGTTGAAAGGTCAGATTCAAACTCTCGAGGAGAACGCAAATTCAGAGAAGGAGAAGAGCATAAAGTATGGGCAGATAGCAGCTGAAGAGGTTCCCAAGGGCCTCTATTGCCTTGGCACACGGTTAACCATGGAATGGTACAAGGATACACATCTTCATAGAAAGCTCGCGGATGGGAAACGTGTCCAAGAGAGGCTTAGGGACAACAGTCTCTACCACTATTGTATCTTCTCTGACAACATCCTTGCAGCATCGGCTGTGGTCAACTCAACGGCAACAAATTCCAATCATCCGCAGCGAGTGGTATTCCATCTCGTCACCGATGAGGTAAACTATGCTGCAATGAAAGCATGGTTCTCGATGAACACATTCCGAGGCTCCACGGTTGAGGTCCAGAAGATCGAGGACTTCAGTTGGTTGAATGCTTCTTACGTCCCTGTTTTGAAACAACTCCAAGATGCCGAAACGCAAAGTTTCTACTTCGGCAATGGGGATGGTAAGACCCCTGACAAATTCCGGAATCCAAAGTACCTGTCATTGCTAAACCATCTGAGATTTTACCTCCCAGAGGTCTATCCCGCATTGGATAAGGTCGTCTTCCTAGACGATGATGTCATAGTTCAGAAGGATATATCAGAACTCTTCTCCATGAATCTTAATGGGAATGTGATGGGGGCAGTCGAGACTTGCATGGAGACCTTCCACAGATTCCACAAGTACCTCAACTTCTCACATCCGCTGCTAGTCACTCATTTTGATCCGGATGCATGCGGTTGGGCATTCGGTATGAATGTGATTGACTTGAAGGAGTGGCGTAAGCGCAACGTGACAGGTTTATACCACTACTGGCAAGAAAGAAATGCCGATCACACATTGTGGAAGCTTGGTTCTCTTCCACCAGGGCTCCTGGCCTTCTACGGGTTGATTGAAACCTTGGATCCGAAATGGCATGTGCTAGGCCTGGGATATGCGAGTGTTGATCCCGCCCTCGTAAAGAACGGCGCTGTGATCCACTGGAATGGGAACCAGAAGCCATGGTTGAAGATCGCAAACGAGAAGTACAAGGGGTTATGGGATAAATACGTGGACTACTCTCATCATTTATTGCAGAGATGCCATGTGCATTGATAATACTTAATTTGCGAGATGTGGGTTTTGCTTGTGCCACTTGCAGCGGAGAAATTGTAATGAAATTAGTTATTACGCTGTAACCATTTTTTAATCCCCACTTAGAAATGAGAATGGTCTATAAATATTCCTTCTTGTGTGATTGCTCGAAAATGATGTGCTTGATTATCTTGTTATAGGAGGTACCATGTGGTTGATCTTGTTTGATGGTATATAATAGGGAGATCAGGTCGCCCATGCAAAAATTTACCGTAAAATGGTTGATTTCTGTTAGTATTTGTGCTGAACCCTAGGAAATGTAAAACAGATCATCCTGTCGAGTTTTTCAACCAAAGTCAGGTAGTATCATCCCCGCGTAGTTGTAATTGTTTATCTAAAGCGTTTCCTGTTGATGGGAAAGGGTAAAACACCGTACTAATGAACACTCTTGTTAGAAAAGAAAAGAACATTATTGCATATATTTTTTGTGGCAACAAAACTATGAGAGAGGAAAATATTGGCAGAAATATAAAATGTGTTATAAAATCTAACTAATTGTTAAAAGACAACCAGTCATTATAGTATAGAGGTAAGTAGTGATATATTATATTTTAATGAGGCGAATTTGCTGTAGTCAACAACGTCCAGCAAAGCAACCTCAGATATGCTCTTCTAGGAAATTTCGGGAAAAACCCAAGTGGAATACTTGTGCCGTAATTGCGTCTCCTTCCTTTCATGCACACACTCACCCTTTCGTTTACGTCTCTCTCTGTTTGGTTTTTTACTGTATATACTGAGTTATTTCTTATAATGGATACTCGTGGAAAACTATTTCTCAAAATAGATACTGACCGAAACTTTTTCCCGAAATGAGAATGTATCATCAAATCGTTTGCCGCTCGCCTACGCGGTGCGGCAAACGGTTTGCCGTGGTGACGTGGCATTGGCAGCGAATGAACATTTTGAATACAAGGCACGACAAATGATTTGCCACCAATGCCACATCACCACGGCAAATTGTTTGCCGCGCCACGTAGGCGAGCGGCAATGTTTACTGATACATCCTCATTTCGGGTAAAAGTTTCGGTCCGTACCATTTTTGGGAAATAATTTCCCATGAGTAACTATTATGAGAAATAACTCGCATATACTTCGTGTGTCTTGCGTCGCTTAAAGTAGATATGGATATAGTTTGATACATCTACATTCCAGAACGTGTTGCTTTCTCTGTAGAGAGACAAAATACAGCTGCATTGCAGAGTGACTAGCACAAGTAAAACAATGAAATGTGTGCTTTCCCAGGACAGATATGAATATAAATATAGGAATTACTATATCGGTATCCGTTTTAAAATCTGGATAATGATACATAAACATATATATTGTGGAATTGAAAACTGCAAACCATATTCTTAGATACATATAATGATATGGAAACAAATAATCATTTCAGATTTCGATATTTAAAAAATAGATACGGATTATCATACGAATAAAAAATATCTTTTAACGCTTGCATTCAATAGGATTGTTGTTGTGATTGATTAAAAATTAATAAGCTACAATAACAATAAGATAAAATATTATACTAAATTTAATAACTTGTATAATAAGTGATTAACTAATATAATGATCTATATTTTTCTCCCGACTTTTGAAAATAACTCTGGATGCAATATATTTCCATGATTCTTGTAATCTTGTAAGTACATGCAATATACACACATGTGTTATTGTAAGTATATACAAAATATACATATAGATTCTGCAATACAAATATCCGTATGTGTATCTGCTAAAAAATCATGTAAGCATATTTGTATCCGTATTTTAACAAAATCAAAACAATATATGTATACCTAATCCACAATAAAATAAAAACACATATTTCCCAAATAAAAAATTTATATCCATATCCACTTAAAATACCAAAACAATGATACAAACTGTTGTATCCGTGTCGGGTTATGGATAAAGTTATACATGTTACCAAACTAAAAGATGCAATCCCATATAGATATATCAGTATCCATTCACTAGCTTATTAATGTTTAAACGGCTACATATTTGTTATTTTAATTTTGGTAGATATGATTCAAATATTTTTTTCAATTTTTTCACAACTCTGAGTATAGATACAATTGTTTTTTTTGTGGTAGATAGATATACTTTTTGAGGATATGGATATCCATATTACTGATACATATGTTTATTGTATAGACATATATTAGTGTGTATTGAATATAAAATATGTTACACGATTACCAATAGTATTGATGAGTATGAGGTAAGCAATCCAACATTTCAGAAATATTTGAAGGTGAGATGCACACCTACCAGAGTTAGCAGGAAGAAACCAAATGGTTATGTACAAACACATGTTTTATCAGTAGCAGCTACCTTTGTCTCAAGAACTAACAGTTGCTGAGAAAGAAGAGAGACTTGGGTACACACTATGTGGTGAGTCATATCGATGACATCGTATTTGCATGCACTCTCCTTGATATTGGTTGAAGTTGGATCCCCTACGCAAATCACGTGCCCTACTCCAGTTCACAGACAAATTGATGAAGAGTCTGTCGACGGGATCAAGAACATTATCATATCGACTGACAGATAAGATTATAGAGTGGACTTCACCATCCTTGAGATGGATATCCCCGATCATATAAAAGTTTCAAAGATCATACTTGGGAGGCCTTTCCTTAGGATTGTTGGAGCTTCATTCAATTATCATGCAGGGATGATGAAATTCCTTTCTCCAGGCGGAGAAGTGGAACTCAAAATGAAGCAGACGAAATGGTAGAGACTTGACTTTGAGTTGAATAAATATTTTTGTCTTCATCATCCGAGGTAGATTGCATACTTGTTAGCACAGTTGGGATATGGAAGCAGAACCCGATAGGACTGAGCGAGAACCTCTCGTTTTAAGAGGACAGTGTATAGGATGTGGTTTTGCAAGGTTGTACCAGATTTTTTGAGAGACAAATTATATGTCTATTCCTTTAATGACTACACCTTTTTTGGCGATCTAACTCTTTGTTTAGTTCAGTTGGTAGCCACTGCAACTGTTTAATACCACCTTCGCGCAACACAGAACCGGATTCATTGACAGCTCAACCTGATTTCATAGATGATACATCTTTGCCAGAATTTAAGCCACTGTCTCATATACTGAAGTATTCCTTTCCTACATGACCTAAGAATATATTTCCTATCATCATCAGTTATAAGTCGACTGCATAACATGAGTCTGGGTTGTTATAAGTCTTATAGAAGAACCACATGGCAAAAGGATGGACAATGTTGGATCTCGTGGATACAAACCCCGTATTCTGTTCACGCCACATTTATATTGAGGATAATGCTAGATCTTCCTCTGATTTCCAGATGAGACTTAATCCAAATCTTCAGGAATTAATTAAGAAATAGATTGAGAAGTAGTGTGGAGCATGCTTTATTTACATGATATCTGACTCGAATTGGGAGCCCCACTTTACGTTGTCATAAAGAAGTCGGGAATTCAGATGGTTACCAATGAGGAGGAAGTTGAGATAGTGACATGAGTACCACATCATGACGTGTCTGTGTCAATTACGACGTCTGAATGCTGTGACCAGGAAAGATCACTTTTTCTTACATTTTATTGATCGAATTTTAGAGAGATCGATAGGGAAAAAGTTCTTCTGTTTTCATGACATGTACTCACTCTATACTCAGGTAGCCATTACTCCTGAAGACAGTGAAAAGATGACTTTTACTGTCCTTTTGACACATACGCTTTCAGGCGCATGCCTTTTGGGCTATGTAATGACCCAAGTAACTTTCAGCTATGAATGATTACCGTGTTTGCCAAAATGGTAAGGGATTTCCTAGAGGTCTTCATGGATGATTTCTCGATTCATAGTGATTCACTTGATACATGTTTAGTGCACTTGGACCGAGTTCTTCAGAGGTATAGGGAGGTGAATCTTGTACTCTCTAGGGAAAAGAGTCATTTATTGTTAATGAGGGTATCGTGTTGGGGCATGTCATCTCCACGAAGGGAATGGAGTTGACCCTGTCGAGGTGGATATGATCAATAAACTTGATCCACCAACCAACATCAAGTCAGTGAGGACATTTCTGGAGCATGTGGGACTTTATAGAAGATTTATTCATGATTTTCCTATGATTGCCCAACAACTAACTGAATTCTTAGGGAAAGACACCAATTTCATTGTAGATCACAACTGTCTATAGGCCTTTAAGCTCCTTAAGAGAAAGATTTATGAATCGTCGATTCTGTAGGATCCTGATTGGTCTCTCCCCTTTGAGATCATGACCGATGCATCGAATTTTGCTATAGGAGTCGTATTAGGGTTGCAATAAGATCGGATCCCATTTGCAATTCACTACACGAGTAAAGTTTTGGATTCAAAATAGAAAAATTAAACAATGATCGAAAAAGAAATGCTCACCATAGTTTGGGCTTTAGAGAAGTTTAGGTCTTATATTTTGGGATCTAAGGTGACGATTTATATAGATCATTCAACCATTACGTATCTCATGGAAAAGAAGGATGTGAAGGCATTTCTTCTTAGGTGGATTTTGTTACTCCATGAATTTGATTTGGTGATTAAGCATAAAACTAGAATCGAGAATGTAGTGATTGATCATCTGTCTAGACTTGAGCTAAAGGATTCCCCTGACTTAGAGCCGATCAGAGAGACCTTCCTAGATGAGTCGGTTTGTGTTTTTGATTTACTCCTTTGGTATGCCATTATGGTGAACTATCTTGTCTCCAAGCAGGTTCCCCATGGTTGAACTGGGAGCAGCATTGATAGAATAAAGTCGGATTCAAGGAGATACCACTAGAAGGATCCGTTCCTTTTCTTTGAAGTATCGTATTGTTTTCTGGAGGAGGTATATTCCTCAAGAGGAATACATGAGTGTTCCCATGTATTGTCATTTACTTGAGTATGGAGGACACCATTTAGGAAAGAGAACTGCTCACAAGGTACTTCAATTTGGACTCTTTTAGCCAACCTTATTTAGAGATGCCACTGATTTTGTAGGATTGTGCCCTGTATGTCAAAGGATGGGAGGGACAAGTTAATGGAAACTGAGGGGATTGACTCAGAAACAAATTTAGTTGGGGGCTCCATTGCAGAATTCATGCCTAACCATTAATGAAGAAGCTATAGGAACGACGGAACCCATGACTACATAAGATTCTATTGAAAATGAATCCTAATAATTCATTGGCAAGGATGGCTGAATGAACCAGGAACCAATTTATTCTGAGTGGTCATAGTATGAGTTGACCTCTACGAATGAAGCAGAAAAGAGTCAATATTCGCCCGCGAAACTCTTATTTATTTACTAGATTACAAAATTTTGCGTGATTCAATAATAAATAAAGAAAAGAAATGAAAATAAAGAAGAATCAATTACAATAAAAATTTATAAATAGACATCTAACTATAGTCTAACTAGTTAATATATATATATACAATATAAATATAACTTCTTCTTATAAATCCCATGATTTTGACATTTTTTTCATTATTCTATTATTTTTATTTATTAAAATTCAAAATATATTTAAAATATATATAAATATATATGTAATAGTAATATTATTAAATTATTTTATTCGTGAGGAGCTGGATGAGAAGAAACTCTCATGTCCAGTTCTGCAGTAGACTTGGAATTGAGAAATAACCATCAACTATAATCTTTTTGTAGGGTACCCCATAAGAATAAATGATAGGAACACAATATAGAATGAATATTATTAATAAAACTAATAAAGGATACCTTATTTCTAATGTAATGATCAAATATGGATATCAAAATGTATCTTATTAATGAATGATCTTGTAATAGACTAATAAGGTATTATGTTGCATGGAAGCGGCAAATTCATAGGGTTACTTATATATTTATGAATAGACTAAATTGCGTAATAAAATCGTTTTGTCGTCACGCTATGAAAGGGTTTAAAAGATTAAAAGTAAGTCCGTTGAGCACCTAATCGCTATGTCATAATAGATCCGAACACTTGCCCTAAATCGACTTCAATCTGATAATTGCTCTAGTGAATAACTAAAAAACCTAGATAGGAGATAGGAAAGAAGGGAACTGATCATAAATATCTATCTCTTAGAGGTTCACTAAAAACTTGACTATTGGCGGGTCTTTTTATATGTGTTGTCCGGAAAGAGGAGGACTCAATGATTATTCGTTCGTCGAAATAAGAAGTGAAAATTGTGGTGGATAGGGATCTCGTAAAAACGTCTTTCGAGGAATGGGCCGGTTATTATATATACAAGATGCCCATGAATTCAGCAATTTCTGTGAAGTTTTTTGATGCATAGGGCATATATTTCATGGGACTCTTTCCTAATATCCATAGATTCGTGTACATTTTGTTAGCAACAGATTATTTATCAAGATGGGCGGAGGCTACCCCAACCCGAGCTGTAGACAATAAAACCGTATGTAAGTTCATCAAGGATCATATTATTTCAAGGTTCAGGGTTTCAAAAGTTCTGATTTCTAATGGGGGTAACCATTTCGTGAACAAAGATATGGAATTATTAGCTAAGGACTACAAGTTTGAGCATAGAGCGGCTATTCCTTACCACCCACAGTCGAATGACATGGCAGAAATTTCAAATAGGGAGGTCAAGAGCATTCTTCAGAAGTTAGTTTGTTCTGATAGGAAGAATTGGTCTCAGTGGGCTTCAAGATGGCCTATAAGACCCTTCTTGGTACTTCACCATTTAGAATGATTTATGGTAATCCATATCATTTGCCCGATGAATTGATTCACAAGTCTGAGTGGACAATCAAGAAAATTAATTGGAGTTGTCGCCTTGTAAAGCTTTATAGAGACCTAAACCTTAATGAGCTAGTGGAACTTCGTAATAGAGCATATGACAATAGCATGATGTATGAGGATTGAGGACAAAGTTAAGAAGTGTTATGATTTGCACATTTAGATGCAAGAAATTTATCCCAAGACAAAAGATATGATTGTTCAATGCGAAATATGAATTTTCTATAGGAATTTGAAATCAAATGGATGGGTACTTATATAGTTAAGTAAGTGAATGGAAATGCCACTGTAGAGACTGCAGATCTTTCAGATGATGCACTTTCATTTTTGGTTAGCGGGCAGCTGTTGAAGCACTTTGTAGAATCCAAACAATGATTGATTCCTGTTGAGGTTATCGGCTTCATGCCAGTTGAGTCCTTTGTAAATATTTCAGATACAACAAGAAGTCGCAATTTGAAGATTCACATCAGTCAGATTCAACATCACATGGATTCTGATTCTTTTAACTTTATTCTTTTAGGGTCTACTTTATCCTATACGTAGATTCTTACTTCTAACTCAGGTTATTTTCAGCCTAAGTATATTGGGAGAATCTGAACCATTGTGGATTACTCTTCATTTTGTTTTCTATTGTTCTCTATACTTTTTTCTTTCTTCTGCGTACTTAGGCTATTTTCAGCCTAAGTATAGGGGGAGAATTTCATTATATTCTTTGTTGACTTATTCTTCTCATTTTTCCATACTCCTTACTCATCGATTCAATTTTTTATATTTCTTTATAATTGACATACGAGATTGTCCTCATGTATTGTCATTCACTAGAGTGTGGAGGACACCATTTAGGAAAGAGAACCACTCACAAGGTACTTCAATGTGGTCTCTTTTAGATGCAACTGATTTTGTAGGGTTGTGCCATGTATGTCAAAGGATGAGAAGGGACAATTGGTTATAGAGATGAGATGCCCATGAAGTCGACGTTCTGTGAAGTTTTTGATGCATAGGGCATGTATTTCATGGGTCTCTTTCCCAATATACATTGATTCGAGTACATTTTGTTAGCGACAAATTATTTGTCAAGATGGGCGGAGGCTATCCCTACCCGAGCCGCAGACATAGGAAGTATGTAAGTTCATCAAGGATCATATCATTTCATGGTTCAGGATTTCAAAAGTTTTGTTTCTGACGGGGGTAGCCATTTCTGAACAGAGATAAGGAATTATTAGCTAAGGACTACAAGTTTGAGCATAGAGTGGCTATTCCTTACCACCCACAGTCGAACGACATGGCAGAAATTTCAAATAGGGAGGTGAAGAGCATTCTTCAGAAGTTAGTTTGTTCTGATAGGAAGAATTGGTCTCAATGTGCCTCAAGATGGCCTATAAGACCCTTCTTGGTATTGCTCGGTTAACTGATTCACAAGTCTGAGTGGACAATCAAGAAAAATCAATTGGAGTTGTCACCTTGGAAAGCTTTGTAGAGACCTAAACCTTAATGAGCTAGCGGAAATTCGTAATAGAGCATATGACAATAGCATGATGTATGAGGACAAAGTTAAGAAGTGTCATGATTCGCATATTAGATGCAATAACTTTATCCGATGACAAAAGGTATGGTTGTTTAATGCGAAATTATGAATTTTCCACATGAATTTGAAAATCAAATGGACGGTTCCTTATATAGTTAAGTAAGTGAATATAAATGTCTATGTAGAGACTGCAGATCTTTTAGATGATGCACTGTCATTTTTGGTCAACGGGCAGCTGTTGAAGCGCTTTGTAGAATCCAAACAACGATTGATTCCTATTGAGGTTATCGACTTCCTTCCAGTTGAGTCCTTTATAATATTTCAGATAAAGCATGAAGTCGCAACTTGAAGATTTACATCAGTCAGATTCAACATCACACAGATTCTGATTCTTTTTAATTTTGTTCTTTTAGGATCTAGTCTCTTTTATATGTAGATTCTTATTTCTAACTCAGACTATTTTCAGCCTAAGTATAGGGGGGAATCCGAACCATTGTGGATTACTCTTCATTTTGTTTTCTATTTTTCTCTATACTTTTTTTCTTTCTTCTGCATACTTAGGTTATTTTCAGCCTAAGTATAGGGGGGGCATTTCATTATATACTTTGTCGACTTATTCTTCTCATTTTTCCATACACCTTACTCATTGATTTAGTTTTGTATATTTCTTTATAATTGGCATAAGTTATGACTCCATATCACTTTGTGCTATGAGGACATAACAAACGCTAAGGATAGGGGAATGTAACTTATATGTTTCATATATACTTTAGCCATAGCTCATGGTTTTGACTTTTTCAAACTCTTGGGGTTATGCGTATCATATTGTTATTTTTGAACTTAGTTTTGTACAAATATTTTGAAAAATGATTTGAAAACTTTTATATATACATATTTGACATGGTTTCAAAGTATTTTACATGGGTTTGTGAAAATACGATTGACTTGTTTTGAAAATATTTGAAAAATATTTGGAAAAACCTATATTTATGTGACATGGTTTGTAAAAAAAGTTTTCAAAATTATTTTCAAACGTTAAGGTTGTAATTGGAATCAACTTATAATCAATACTAACCCTTTATCTCTTCAGTTTCTGCTTTGTGTCCTGGGTCACTGAGAGGGTGTGATTGTTCACTGAACTGTCAGGTTTTTAGTTTATATAAGATTGTCTAGTCTTTGTCTTTGGCAGAGTTGAGCATGGAAGAGAGCTTGGCTCTAAGCTCTATATTTTGGAATATCAAGTCGAGAAAGAGTTCTTTGAAAAGAATGATGTCGTTTGAGGAAGATAACATTTTGTTAGAAGAGTTAGATATGTAGGATCTACACCTTTTTTTTTGAGGATATTCAGTCAGTTGAGTGTTGTCTTACTTGTAAGTTAGGTTGTCCTCTTGTGTCTAGTTTTTCTCTCTTAAGGAAAACCCATATGTCTGTTGCGGGAGGTAAGGGTTAGATATGTCTTCCCTCTACTTTGGAAAGTTTTAGGTCTTCCCATGTTGATATGGACATTACATTTGAGGAAAAAGGATATCATTCTAGGCGATTCATTGCCCAAGTCTATGATCTTTCTTATTCAGATTCATATGTTTACTCCGTGAGGAAAAAACAAGTGAAGCTTAAGGCAACCAGTGATTTCAAAACTTGAAGATTTAAGTTAGATTTTTGATATTGAGAAACAGAAGTTGTGTTGTGTTTAGGCACCCTTGTGTTGTTAATCTTGTTGCAGTCTATTGCGATTTGCCTTAAGGGTACCAGTTCTGTCTCATAAAACTTCTTCAAATAACTTTTAACTGACTAACTTGTTAACCTATCAGTTGGTGTCCTTCACCGACACTTTCACCTTATACTCAAGGCTTATTGAGATCTTTAATACTTGGTTTATGAGGTCTAAATACTTCAAAGTTAATATATCTTAATCATTCGGGGCTTGGATTTAAAATCCAAACTTCCCTAGTTTGAAATATTTGTATGTTATATTACATGCTTAATCTCCTCCTTAAAGAATATGACCTTCACTCACTTGCACGACTGCATTCGTGATTGAGATGAGTTGAGGTTTAACTTATGGAACTGGGATTTGAGATTTAAGTTTGGACCCGATCTTATGATGCTCGGGGGTGGATAAGATTAATGAAGTCTTCATGAATCCTGAGTGTCAACATCTTAGCTAGTATGGGTCTTTGTTCTCATACTAATCTCTAGACTTTAACCTAAGCGCCAGGGGTTCTGATCATTCATTACGCCTTCATTCACCTCGCTCTTGCGTAGATCGAGCGAACCAATATCCCTTCTCTGCCTTTTGCTAGAGGCCGTCGCTTTGCCACATCTCGCATCCATTCCGCCTCCAGAATCCATCCTTGGCTTCTCCTTTTTGTGCCTAACGTACTCATGCATGAAGAAAATAAAAAAATTTGCCTTTGCAGGGGTCATTGAGGTCTGAACAGAGCCACATGCATCGGGCTTCGTCGAAGCACCTCCGGTAGTGGCTGACCCATTTTGAGGAGCCCACCAGACACGAATAGCTTCCAGGAACCCATTGAGCACTTCATGAGCGAAGAAGGTAGCCGGAGCTACTTTGGAGGTCGGATCGAAGCTCAACCTCATACTATTCTTTGGCCGTTCTTCAAGACCACCTCCCCGTTGTCAGAACAAGAACCTTTCCAGGAGGTACAACCACCATTCTATCGACCTAGTCTCAACCATCGGATCCCCTTCTGGGATCTAATCTCAGCCATGGAAGCGTGAAACAGTATGCACGCCATGTGGATAAGCTGATTTTCATCGCCATTAGATCGTGCTTCAGAGGGTATTTTACGCTTGAAACCTCATACTTATTGTATTTTATTTTTAAAAACATTTGTCTGCAGTGTAAATTATTTTCGATATTTTGCATATTAGCCCCTACATTTTCAGTATTTAATTTGTCCATTTCACATCAGCTCACGTTCCTGTATGCATGAGGGGACATGGTATTCTGCATATGGACACTCAGGTTTTCCAATATTTCTTTTAAGTTTATAGATTTAAAGAAATAGTGTAATATTTTCTATAAAAAATGCTTATGACCCCTCAGACATGTACTAAATTGCAAAAATACCACTCAGTTTTGTTATTGAATATTTATGGAAAAATTGCGTTTACCCCTCGATTTCTTTGAGGTGTTCGTATTTAGCCCCAGAACATTAAATATTTTAAAAATGCCCCAGTTAGAATGTATTTTCTTTTCATGGTTTTATTTTTATTTTGTGAAAAATAGCTCCTAGTCGATAACAATCGTTGGAAAATTACCTTAAATACATGTCATATATTTCTATCACATATATATTTTTGGTTGGGTATTTTGAGTTTATTTTCTATTGATAAAAATTTAAAAATCAAGCTATTATTCATTGTTTGCAGTAAAAAACCCATAAAATATAAAAATGTTTTGAAAAATTACAAAAAATATATTCTATGTATTAATGTATTTTAAATATACAACTAAGAACCCTAAAAATAGAAAAAGAAAAAGACTAAAAATTTAAAAACTCCAAAATCCAATGAAAATCATAAAAAAATAAAAATATTAATAAATGTTTTTTAATTTTATCTATATTTATTGTGAAATAAAAGTAATTTTGAAAAATTTTATATTATTTGATATTTTTAATCTCCAAAACAAATCAGGGCATTTATCCTATTCACTGTTCGCCTTATTTAATAAATTTAAAATATAAAAAATTAGTAACAATTATCAAAAACCATCAAAAAATAGTTAAAATGTAAAAAGATAAAAAGATTTTATTTAGTGTATTTTGAGTATTTATTGGCATTTATATCTATATACTAGCATATATAGTATATTAATGCCTATATATACTTATATCATCATTATTATTTTGAAATCAGAAAATATAAAAATTATAATTAAAAACATATTCATAAAAATATAAAATTAAAAATCCACAAAAAATTCGAAAGCCCTAAAATAACCCTAAATCAATTACTCTCTTTCTTTGCCAATTATTTGTTTGTTTATCCTTAGTTATTTCTTGTGTTCGACCCCTACTTTGTTTGTCACTACACACCTATTTGTAGGGTATAATAAAGTTTGATCCATACTTGCTTGATTCGCTTGATATATACATTATGTGGATTAATTGTTGATTAAACATGATTGTTAAAGTGGTCGTCACAATGATCGAGTCCTCGCCTTGTGAGGCTCATTTCATACCACTCGATTTTCGCATTTATCACCCGCCCCGTGGAGAGAGCATTGGACCTAACTCTAGACCTGGCCAAATTGCGGGCCGGGCCGGCCCATGGGCCAGGCCGAACGGGCCGAG
This sequence comes from Ottelia alismoides, assembly GCA_037367405.1. Taxonomy (NCBI): domain Eukaryota; kingdom Viridiplantae; phylum Streptophyta; class Magnoliopsida; order Alismatales; family Hydrocharitaceae; genus Ottelia; species Ottelia alismoides. The sequence continues at coordinate 628,620 of JAZKJV010011445.1, forward strand.
GTTAAAAAACCTTTGTCCAAGGCCCGCCCATGGGCTGGCCCATGGCCCATTTTTATCATTTTCCATTGATTTTTTATGGTATTTAATACATATAGATGATTTTATTAATACCAATTATACTTTATATAACTAATATACGTAGTTTACATGTTACTTGACATGTAAACTATTGAATTTTTATTTAAAACCAGTCACAAACGAAAAACTTAAAGCATATCATATTAATACATGTATAATTTGACATATATTTATATATTTTTTATTTTTTATGGGTCGGGCCAGGCCGACCCATGCATAAATCTCAAAGCCCAAGCCCGACCCATGAGCGGGTTGGGCTGGCGGGCCCCCAGCCCGTTGGTCATGTCTACCTAACTCCCTAGGGTCTAGATACTCAACAATAGACACATTCATATGTCATAATTAACACTCAAAATGTAAAGAAGGAAAAGTAAGGAATAAAATGATCTAATTTATATATTCATGGTTCTTAAAATTTTAAAATTTTCAATAGAGTCCAAAATATATATTTTACATGATTAACAACTTAAACTACATAAGCTACTGTAAAGCTTTGAAATTGGCACTCTCGGATCCTATATCATAAGATATGTCTCATCAAGAGGAAACCGACATGATTTGTTTCATATGAATCGGACTTGTTTTGAATTGTTACTATTTTCGGAAGAAAGAAAAGTAAGAAAGACTTAAGATGTCAATAACCCTTAATGACTGCCATTAAGACTAATCAAACATGATTAAAGAAACTAATAATAGATTGAAGACAACTAATAACCATTAGTAAATACTAATGTAAGATCAGCAAAAGTTAAACGCAAGTCATGAAAGTTAAATCGTGATTAGTGAAAGTTGATCACGATTAGCGATAATTAAGCATCATTAGCGAATCCATAAACTTCTGGAAAGTTCTAACTTAAGCCTTATATTTTGGATAAGCTTTGGCCAAAATCATGGTCCAAAATCATGGGTCGTTAACCGCTGTTAAGGGTTAAACCATGGTTTACTAACCGGTTAGCAGTTTTCTGAAGCCAATAAATAGCCCCCACCCATTCATTCTCTATGACTTCCACTACCACTAATACCTCGAGGGCTAGGGTCGAGTGTTTGGGAGGAGGAGAGGGAGGCGGGGAAGGAGTGCTAACGAAATTATATCAGGAGAACGAGGAGGAGGGCGACGATATGATCCTCTCTTAGTTGGCCTAGTGCAGGAGCTAAGTAGTTCTAACTTGGGCTAGGTTCTCGATTCATCTTCCATTCTGAATCGTTTTCTATTATGGTCAGAGGAGAAATATGTGTAACAACCAGCTATGCACGTCAGTGTACCCTCCGAATCGTCACACCTTAACTCACCCAAGACACGTGATGTCTACCGATTATCCATCGCTTACAATTCTATTATATTATTTCGATTTCACTTTTATACTTGTTTTGATGAAAGAATCTGTGTAACACCCTACTTATGTTTGAGAGGCTATGCACATTAGTGAACCATGTGATTCGTCACACCTTCGCTCACCTAAAACGATTATATTCTATCGATTTTCCATTGATTGCAGTTTGATTATATTCTTTCAATTTTGCTTTTGTTTTCCTCTTAGTGATTTTATAGATGAAACTCTTCATATTTTTAGTTTGAAATATACCTCGATATAAGGGGAAACTCTGCCAAAATTTTCATAGAAATATATCCCGATATAAGGAAAATTCAATAAAAAATTTCATAGAAATATCACCCCTTATAAGCAGAAGCTCTGCTGAAATTTTGAGAGAAAATATGTTCTTCATTTTCTTTGTGTATTCTTCGTTCATTCTTCGCGTTCTTGGCACGTTCTTAGTGCTCTTGATACGTAAATAAAATTCGATCATTTCAGGAGCCGTAAATCATCATTTCTGAAAAATAAATCACGATAAAGCGCTGCATACGCAAGAAAGAGCTCGATTAGATAATGAAATCCTTCCTTTTACTATTGGATTTTCATACGATATCATTGAAATTCCTGATTTTATGTTTTCACTACAAAGAACCCTGAATTGGCTATTTTTGAAAAATATGAAAAGTTGCTTTGGAATTCCTACTAAAATAATGTCTATCATCAAATTGATGTAGTGGCTTGGAAAGTTAGAGTTTGGTAGTTAAAACAAGCATAAATATGAGTATATATACATATGAGTATATATATATGGGACTATACTTAATTTTGATGAATATGCAACTCGAAAGCTTAACAGAAGAATTGCATCAATGTATATTGATTTAGATATTGAAAATGATCATGTATTACGTTAAGAATGACTGGGAGTAGAACTACTAGGTCGGGCATGCAACCTGTAAGTTTGTCAGAAGAACATCCGCATTGGTCGGTGATGAACGTAAAATTCTGCCTCTTTAAGAATGAGAAAATAGTCGTAGTATAGGAGGCGAATTTGGTTCAGCAAAAACCACGAACTTTGAATGTCGTGGAATATTTTTACTTGGCAAGTCTACCAAGATCGAACACAGGGACACAACTACTTAATTTGTTCATCGAATTTCGATTCATGAATCATAAAGTGAGTTAATTTCAATTTCAGGTCCTTATGAAGAACTATGCTATTTACAAAGCAAAGCTAGGATACATGCAATTTTTTTAATTGATTTTTATGCAATTTAAAATGATGCATGAGCAAATATACAAGAGAATTTATATACAGATTAAAGCCTACAATTATACCCTAAAAATGTGAGCAACAAAATATAAAATGAAATCAGAGTCAATTTTGAACACACATGAACATCGCTCATCAGATCAAAGCAAGACAACGAGAGCAGGGTCCCATTTTCACATAAAAAATCACTTCAATTAAAACAGTGGCAAATGAGACAATTAAACTTGCTAAGATGTAGATGACAAAATAAGGATCAAAACAACACTAAAATCATGCAATTTGGGCCTACGATGCTCAAGTTATGCTAAAAATAGTGCAGGGGCATAAATGTAATAAAAATGCAAGAAAATAAAAGAATAAATATTACATTTAGGTCCCTAGAGGGACCTAAATGCAATTAATAAAAACCGTCTGGGCCCATATGTAATTTGTCCATGCGCATGGGGGCATTTCTGCAATTTCAGAAAAGTTTGAGGGCCTCCCTGTAAAATACCCATGCATGTACGTAAGGCACGTGCCTGGGGACCATTTTGCAAATACCAAAAGTGTCAGGGTCTTTCTTGCAATTTTCCCAGCACCACACGTGTTATCACGTGCAATGCTAGGCTCGGGAGGAAACCTCAGCTTCGGGTCACGTGGCTGCAACAGGGGGGCTCGGGTCGAGGCTCGGTGGGACCCGAGCCTGTAGCTTCGGTTGGAGCATTAGCTGCCACGCGTCTTCATCGCGGCCGTCCGATCCAGATGATCAGACGACAACTGTAGTTTCGTTCTCCTCCACAGGTCACCGGAGAAGGCGGGGCTCCGGCGACCTGCCATCATCTCTGCCCTGCCTCGCGAGGGCCTCTGGTGGTCGTGGAAGCTCTCTGAAGGTCTGGCGGTGGAGGTGGAGCAGTGACGAGGCTCCACGATGGATCAGAAGTGTCGCTCGATGAAGCCTCGCCGGAGGCGAGGAGCTCGAAGGAGCTCCGATCTGAACTCCGGCCATTGACGATGGGAGCACCTGCAAATGTTTGATAGCCGAAACGTGTTGTGACAGTGAGAGAAGTGAGGTGGATGGAGGCCACGACGGTGACTGGAGGTGGTGGCCTTGGAGTTCTTCTCCGAAGAAGCAGGGGAAGAAGTGGGTTGATGCGCAGGTGGTTCTGGAGAAGAGAGGATGGGTCGGCGAAGGCGTTTGATGAATGGTGGAGGTCGGAAGATGGTCAGGTGGCGGTGGAGTGGAGTTACGAAGTCGGGAAATTAAAGAGAAATCACCTCGCCGGAGCGCGGTGATGGTGGATGCAGTAGCCTGGGATTGAGCTCCGTTGGAGCTCTGGGTCGTCGCCCTGGCCTGCCCGGCTCTGGCAGGGAGCTCAGTCGGTGACCGGAGGCACCGCTACGCAGCGGAGGCACCGCGGGTCGACACCGGACAAACCCCATCGTCGCCTCGATGTTCCGCCCCTCCGCTGTCACCGGAGGGGCGGAGGAAGCTAGGAGTAGGCCCAAGAATGGTGGACAAGGGTGCTTGGAGGCGGGCGATGGCTTAAATAGGTGGAGGCGTCCGGCGGTTACGTGGCGGAGCAGGGGAGTTTCGATGGCCTAGGAATTAAGGGAGGAGTGATGGTCGTGCATGATGGGTGACGCGCGAGGATGGCAGGAACGAGCTATGCGGGGGAGGCGTTAGGAGAGGAGGAAGGTGGCTGGAGCGACGACAAAAATGGAAGGGGGCGCTGTGTTGGAGAGATTAAACGGCTGGGGGAGGGGGTTACGCCAGGTGGAAGATGACTTCCTGGCCGTTGGATACATAGATCCAACGGCTAGGGTGGAAGCGTGGTCGGACGAGTGAGATCAGATCATAGATCCGATCCTACGGTTTGGATTTGGGTAGAGATAAGCGGTTCAGAGGAGTTTAGGCTTTAATCCAATGGCTGGGGATAAATGGATGTCGTGGAGGACGACGGTCCGTCGGATTCTAGTGGGATCGGGCGGCTGTGGAGATGGGGTGACGTGGCACGAGGATAGGCATAGGATAGGAGGTCGATCCGACGACTGGTAAAGAGGCACTTGGGGACAGCGCAGTTCTGATCAGAGCACAGATCGGATGGCTGAGAATTGGAGCGGAGTTCAACGGATGAGATGAAGGCAGAGCTGAGAGGATCCAACGGCCCAGGAGGCCGACGGGTATCAGTAAGGGAAGCGGGCCACGTGGGCGGCCCAGAGGGCGCCACGTGGCCCAATCATAAAATTTCAAATTAAAAATACAAATATAAATAGAAAAGAAATAGTTAAAGGTCGAATTAGAAAAAGTCAAAACATAAAAGTTGCTCGTCTCGATGAGATCTACAACTTTCATGTTGGTCAAAAAGCCAAAAGAGGTCATTTGTACAAAATGTATTGTTGAGGGTATTTTTAAAGGGATAAAAATATTGATTTTGTGGTTTTGAGATGTTTTTGTAGTTTTCTTTATCTTTTTAATGGTCAGTGATTTATGGACAATTATTCAACCTAATTTTTAGGGGTTTTTGAAGATAAAATAATATAAGAAATATAAGGAAAATTGAATATAATAAATTAATGGTAAATTATATACAATATGATACAGGATAAAAATAAAGAATTAAAGTTATTTTTATTGCTTTGATTAAGCAAGGGTTTTAATTAGCGGCTTTTAGTATGATGAATACGAGATTCATCAGTAGTCCAAACCTAGGTAGTACATGATTTTCTGGATATGTTGAGAGCATAAAATAAATTATTTCCAACGCATGTACTCGACTGCCATTAGACGGATTGACTGACTGAAGATGTGACCGTGCCCTGTGGAGGCATGGGTGGTTAGAGTGCAGCTGGATCACGATATCATGTATTTAAAGCAGCTAGTATATGTGATTAAAGGTTAGCATGTGGTTTTAAGATACTGAATCCTCAAGGACGGTGTGCTTCTTTGTTTGTCAAGTTGGGGGTTTGAAATCCTGGATAATAAAAGAAAGGTAATTATCAGGACAGTATTGGAGGATTGGTTGAGGCGATGTGCCACGACATAAGCTCACTCAATCAACGCAATCTCCAATCCTGAAGTGTCCACAGCTTTGGAGTCTATGAGTGCTGAGGTTTTTTTGAACTAATCCCTGATGTGGAATAAATGGAATAGGACTTCAACTAAAAAGAAGAATTAAAACTTTTTGGGATAATAAGTTTTGCTAAACTACACTACATCTTTACTTTTCTCTTCTTTGTTACTTAGCACTCATTAATCTTCATCCTATGATTTTTGAAAACCCAACAAGTATCGATGAGCCATCGTAAGGAATTTAATAATCCAGCCAGCTAACAATAATAGCCAACAACAATAGCTTTACTCTATAAGGTAGTTGGTAATCTTTTTTGTGTATTTCCTTTCCAACTGATATACATGTAAATGGTTGTAGTGGGATAACGTATCACGTAAACTTTATTTTGTGAATGGAAAAATGTTAAATAATTCTTTCTGAGTATTTTTAATTGCAGTCTGTTTCTAAATGTTAGTTGTGATTGCTGAATAAATTATTGATGAGTAACCATATCCGGATATGGGAGGATCCGACGGTCCAGAATTGGGGTTGTGACAGTTTGGTATCAGAGCCCAGTAGTCCAGTAAATTATTTAGTAATTAATAATTATGATCGATATTCCTAAATAAAGGGTGTATTGAGATCTTATATCTTAATAATTAACTATAATACCATTCATAAGTCATTATACCTTATGTACATTATGCTAACACGCATAGGAACTAACCTTTGGTCTAGATTCATCCCAGTACCATGGTAGACCAAAACGTGTCTAGGCAATTAGCTACTATGAAGGCAATGCTCCGAGAGATGGAGAAAAGACAACAAACATTGGAGGAGAGGCTCAATGCACAAGCTAAGTGGCCTGAGGCATCCAGACCTGTGGATGCTAGAGTTGAGGGTTCTATCCACCTTTTTGAGGAAGAATCGAGGTATCATCCTTCCATTGAGTTTTCTCCTACTCCAGTTGAAAGAGCAAAGGAGAAGGCCCTTCTTAGATATCAAAAATTATTTAACAATTACCAAAAGAGAAAGATTCCTCGATTCAAAGGCATAGATACACCTGTTGAGGTAGAACTATGGCTTGATGATGTTAGTATGATGTTAATAATAATACATGCATCGGCAACCACCTGTGTGCACTTTGTTGATTACTCTCTAGTAGACTACGCAAGACGATGGTGGAGAGCAATTTTTAAGAAATTAGCAGATCCCTTTTCATGGGATATATTTGACGAAAGGTCCCGAGATCATTTCTGTCCCTCCCATTGGAAAGAATTGAAGAGGAGGGAGTTGCCTTCTCTGACCCAGGGTTCCAAAAATGTACGAGATTATCATATTCATTTCATCGAGCTATAGGAGTATCTTACCAAATTTGCTAACGGGATTTATGGAGATCTTAGAGAGAAGCTTGTAGGATTTAGACCCACCACTATAGATGAAGCCACGGACATCACCTCTCGTATTGTGATGGAAAGGGACGAAAACCGACAAAGAAGAAGCTTCCACTTTACTGGTGGATCATCCAAACGTAAGAGAGTTATAACCTTATAGACTGTCGTTATCATCCAGTTGTTTCTAGTATAAACTCGTCACAGATGTTGGGCCATGAATTATTATGAAGAGGGGATTTCTCTAGACCTCCATTATACCATCACGACTCGATAGTAGGAGCTAGTACCTCTGTGGTTGGATCTTTAGCACGGATAGGAACTCGGGCATGCTATTACTATAATCAAGAAGGACACTTTAGGAAAGACTATCCAAATTTGAGAGGATTATGTTCAATCCAACCCCAACAAACAATATAACTTCCATACCAAGAAATGGAGCAATATGCAAAGGAAGACATGGATAGGTCAGGGCTCACAAGGACCTGCTCCTACACAATAACCACCACAAAGTGTTGCATGCTCTAATTTACCTATCCCTAATGGCCATCTCAATGTAATCACTGAAAAACAAGTCTGCAATTCATGCACTGTCGTATGACTTAATGTTACTATTAATGATTCTTCAGTACATGCCTTGTTTGATTCAGGTGCTTCACATTCGTTTATTGCTCGACAGTTAGTACCCATAAGATACCGGTAGAAGTAAAATAATCCTATCTAATAAAGGGACCAAGAGGAAAAGTATTTATAATCCGAGAAATCTTGGATAATTGTGTAGAAATATAGGAATTTGTTACAAGCGAGTTCATAGTATTGTTTCATCCATAATAGCCTTAAGTTAAAATCATATTTTAACCCTGCACCATTGATTCCATTATGATTGGTGATCAATAATAGAATAATTCCTTCATTTCATAAAGAATATAGGGGACATAATTTACATGTATATAATAAGTCTAGCTTGGGCTGCTTTAATGGCAGTCTTTACATTTTCCCTTTAACTCATAGTATGGGGAAGGAGTGGACTTTAAAGGTACTACTAATTGAGTAATCAAATTGTATCAATTATTTAATTAATCATTTTGTAAAGCATTTTAAAATCAAATTATGAATTATTCTTATAGTTGTATTTCGAAACTCAAGTCAATGTGAAGATAAAGAAAATACAAAATTCCGCAAACAAAGAGGGTAGAATTTAATTTGTACTGTACGAGATACATTCTATCAACTCCTACACTTTCACTCTTCTATACTAGACTTTTATTTGGGTTTTTAACCAACTAACGTTGGATATATTATGAGAAATTAACATATTTTTACAAAGAAAATAAAAATGGAGGCAGTCTTGTCTCGCAATACCTTAATTTGTTTTGTGTTGTAAGTAAATAGTACATCATGGAGCTGGAGCAAAAAGTATTGATTTTTTAATCAATCGGGAGGAAAAATCTAGGGTTAGTACCAATAAATACATTGGAACAACTTTGTAAATGTATTTTCTATATTCTATATAGAATGTAGAAATCGAAAAATGAAATTCCAACCAATTTACAAGTTTGAAATTAAAAAGTCAAATTTATCTGAAGCAAAATTAGTAAAACATTTTCGATCAAAAGTGTGAATGTACAAGCCTATGGGGTTGCTTTTGCAACTGGATAACTAGCATTGAAAATCGTCTTTACATTGGATGGTTTGGTGTTTTGATGATCCCTACCTTATTGACCGCAACTTATGTATTTATTAGCACCATTAACTGATAGCGGACATCAGTTACTTGTTTCTCCACTAGTTATTGAAAGGATGACTTTGATCTCATCCTAGGGATGGACTGGCTAGAAACACATCATGCATACCTTGATTATTTCTATAATATAATAACTTTCCATATACCTAACTCGATAGAATTCCAATTTATTTGAAAGACATCCAGTGACGATGTCAAATACATCTCTACTCTGAAGGCACAACAATTGCTAGAGCAAGGGTGCCAAGGCTATTTATCTTATGTATCCACCACATCAGGTCAGATAGAATGATATAAGATTTACCTATGGCGAGTTTCCTGATGTATTTCCAGATGAACTACCTAGATTACCACCCGAGCGAAGGATTGAATTTGAAATCTCTCTCATACCTGATCATCATTCTTTCTCTATCCCTCCATATAAAATATAATCAGCCGAGTTGCAGGAGTTAAAGGTATAGACACAAGGACTGTTAGGCAACGGCTTCATTCGTCCTAGTCCTTCACCATGAGGTGTACATGTTTTGTTTGTAAGGAAGAAGGACAAGTCAATGCAGACAATAAAGAACAAGTATCCCCCGCCAAGAATAGATGATCTTTTTGACCAGTTACAAGGTTCAACTGTATATACCACTATTGATTTAAGATTTGGATACCATTGGATGAAAATTAAAGATGCATATATTCCCAATACATCTTTTTGATCTAGATAAAGACATTATGAATTCTTAATTATGCATTTTGGACTGATAAATACCATGGTAGACTTCATGGTTCTCATTAATAGAGTATTCAGAGAGTTCCTAGACCACTTTGTGGTAATCTTCAATGATAATGTGCTTATTTACTCCAAGGTTAAGTATCAACTAAAGACCATATCAGAATGGCACTCGAAACACCATGGAAGAACAAGCTGTATGCTAAATATGACAAATGTGACTTCTGGCTGTCTGAAGTATCCTTCTTAGGCCATGTTATTTCTGAGGCAGGTATATCAGTTGATACTGCAAAGGTTAGTGCGCTAATGAGTTGAGAGCGTCCAAAGACGATCACAAAAATATGATCTTTTCTAGGTCTAGCTGGGTATTATAGAAGATTTGTGAAGGACTTTTCATGAATAGCATTGCCAATGACTAGGCTAACTTAGAAGGAAGTCCCATTCATATGGTCCAACGCATGTGAAATCAGTTTTCAGACACTCAAAAAGTGCCCAACATCTGCACCTATCCTTACTCTACCCTTTGGGACTGAAGGATTTACAACGTACACTGACGCATCTAAAGAAGGACTTGGAGTAATTCTTATGCAACATGGCAAGGTAGTTGCCTCTCGGCAACTCATGACACATGAGAGGAAGTAACAGTCCCATGACCTTGAACTAGATGTTGCAGTTTTAGCTTCAAGGATATGGAGTCACTACCTCTATGGTATTACTTTTGAAATAGTCATCGATCATAAAAGCTTGAAATATATATTTGATCAGAAGAAGCTCAATATGAGACAAAGACGGTGTCTAGAGTTGTTGAAGTACTATGAGTGTGTCATCTCATACCACCACGGTAAGGGGAATGCCATAGTAGATGCCCTTAGCAGAAGAACCTATTCACCTGGGTTGGTGTGTGCCAACTACTTATGGGGTTTACTATCAATGTTGAGTGAATGGAAACCATTTGATAGTAGTATTGATACTATAACTATTCCTCGCCGATACAAATCAGAGATATGGGATAGAATAAAGAAAGGACAGGAGGATGATCCAATTCTTAAATACTTGATACAACAACTTGAGAAAAATGAGATAGAGGGATTCCATATATAATATGAATTATTGCATAAGCATCACAAAATTTGTGTACCAAATGCACATGAATTGAGGAAAGACATCTTACGTGAAGCGCATTGCTCTAGATTATCTATTCAACCAGAAATTATGAAGATGTATAAGGATCTTCGTTCAAACTTTTGGTGGTCGGGAATGAAGATGGATGTTGTCGAGTCTATGAATTAATGTTTCAGTTGCCAACAGGTAAAGGCTTCACATCAAAAGATGAAAGAATTGTTGCAACCTCTCTCTATCCCTGAATGGAAATAGGAAAGCATTTCCATGGACTTTGTTACCGGCTTACCTCAGATGACAGATGATAAAGATAGTACATGGGTCATAATAGATCGTATGACCAAGGTAGCACACTTTATAATAATAATCTTATATTCCACTCCAGATTAGCTTGCTGAGTTGTATATTACACATGCGATTGTTCTCCATGGCATTCCAAAATAGGTAGTTTTCGATCGAGATTCACGATTCACCTTACATTACTGAGAGAACTTCATGAAAGCCTTAAGCAAACAGTTATGCTTGAGCACAACATATCATACACAAATAGATGGTCAATCAGAGCGTACAATTCAGACACTAGAGGTTATGCTACAAGCAAGTGCCTTAGAATGGAAGGGATCATGTGAAACATTTGCATCTTGTAGAATTCGGCTACAACAATAGTTACCATGCAACTATTAGCATGGCATCGTTTGAAGCACTATATGTACGTAAGTGTACTACTCCTTTATATTGGCAAGAAGTCAAGATAAAAAACCTTTATGACTCAGATAGACTCCAGGAGACATGGGAAACTGTAGAGCTTGCTCGAAAAAGACTAATAACTACTTAGAGTCGCCAAAAAAGCTATAGTGATACAAGACAAAAAGATCTTGAGTTTGAGATAGGTGACTTTGTATTTTTCAAAGTATTACATGTGAAGGGAGTTCAGAGGTTTGGCTTGTGTTGGAATTTGGCACCTAGGTTCGTGGCTCTTTTTGAAATTATTTAGCGAATTGGGAAAGTTGCATATAGACTTGTACTTCTCCCACATCATTCGGGAATACATGATATTTTTCATGTATCAAATTTGAGAAAGTATATTAAGGATCCCGAGCATAAGATATTCTATGATGAACTACATGTTGAACTAGACTTGACATGCTTAGAAATACCTGTTCAAATACTATACATGGATATCAAGAAGTTGAATAAGATAGAGGTACCTCTAGTTAAAGTATTGTGGCAGAACCAAGAGTACGAAAAAGTCACATGGGAACTTGAGGTAGATATGAGAGAAAAATACCCCTGCTTGTTTGAATGATAACACTATGTATTATGTATATCTTCATTACAAAAGAAATGATGTTCATTCTCTTTATGGTTATGGTTTCAATTCTCTTTAAAGTTGTTATCGTTTCAATCCTTTTTAAGGTTGTTATGCATGCACGTCAAGTCTCGAGGACGAGACTTCCTTTAAGGTTGTTATAATTGTGAAGCCTTGATCTTGGTCGTCTCTCGAATCCTATATCATAAGATTATGCTTGTGAGAGGAAATCAACGGAATTTGTTTCGTGTGAATCCAACTTCTCTTTGAATTGTTATGATTTTCGGAAGAAAGAAAGTAATGAAGACTTAATATGTCATTACCCTTAATACTAATTAAATATAATTAAAGATTCTAATGATGGATCGAGGAACAGTAATGATCATCAGCAAAACTAATCATAGGTCAGCAAAAGTTAAGCGCACGTCGTAAAAGTTAAATCACAATTAGTGAAAGTTAGTCACAATTAGCGCTAATTAAGCGTCATAAACGAATTTAGAAGCTTGTGGAAAGCTTAAGCTTTAAGTTTCAGATAAACTTTGGCCAAAATCATGGACCACTAACTGTCGTTAAGGGTTAAACCATGGTTTACTAACCATGGTCGACAGTTTTCTAAAGCCTATAAATAGCCCCCACCCATTCATTCTCTACGATTTCCACTACCATCACTACCCCAAGGGATAGGGTTGAGAGGTCGGGAGGAGGAGAGGAAGGCGAGGAAGGAGTGCTAGCGAAGCGTTATCAGGAGAACGAGGAGGATGACGGTGAGATCCTCTCCTAGTTGGCTCAGTATAGGAAGTAAGTAGCTCTAACTTGAGCCAGGTTCTCGATTCATCTTCCTTTCTGATTCATTTTGTGTTGTGGTCCGAGGAGAAATTTGTATAACACCCTACTTAGGTGTAGGTGACTATACACGTAAGTGAACATTGTGATTCGTCACACCTTCACCCACCAAAGATGAGCGGTATCTATTGATTCTCTATCGCTTACAAATTTATTATATTCTTTCGATTTCTCATTTATACTTGTTTTGATGGAGGAATCTATTTAACACCCTACTTAGGTGCGGGTGGTTATGCACGTCAGTGATCCATGTGTTGTCACACCTTCACTCATCTAAGATGCATTGTGTCTATCGATTCTCTATCGCTTGCAGTTCGATTATATTCTTTCGATTTTGCTATTGTTTTCCTCTCGGATATTTTATAGAGGATACATTTCTTGTTTTTCGTTTGAAATATGTCTCAATATATGGGGAAACTCTGCTGAAATTTTCATAGAAATATATCCCAATATAAAGGAAAACTCTGCAAAAATTTTCGTAGAAATATCACCTATGTATAAATAGATGCTCTGCTGAAATTTCGAGAGAAAATATGTTCTTCGTGTGTTCTTTACATTCTTCATGTTCTTCGTTTGTTCTTCACGTTCTTGGCACGATCTTACTATTCTTGATATGAAAATAAAATTCGATCATTTCAGGAGCTGTAAATCATCCTTTTTAAAAATGAATCACGATAAATCACTACATCTATGAGAGAGAGAGAGAGAGCTCGATTAGGTAACGAAATCATTATTTTGCTGTTGGATTTTCATACAATATCATTGAAATGTCTGATTTTATGTTCTTCGCTACGAAGAACCATAATTTAGCTATTTTGAGAAAATATAAAAGTTGTTTTGTGATTCCCAATAAAATAATGTCAAAGCATCGAATTGATACAATGACTTAGAAAGTTAGAGCTTGTGAGTTAAAAAAGCATAAATACGAGTATATATATATATATGAGTTTATACTCAATGTTGATGAATTGCAAATCAAAGGCTTAACAGAAGAATTATATCATGGGAATTGATATGTATTAATTTTGATCATGAAAATGATCGTATGTTACGCTAAGAATGACTGGGAACAGAACTATAAGTCGAGCATGCAACTTGTAGGTTTGTCAGAAGAACATCCGTATTGGTAGGCCAAGCCTATATGATACACTATTTCTCAGATATGTTGAATGCGCAAAATAAATTATTTACAATACGTGGTACTCAACTGTCATTAGGCAGATTGACTAACTGAAGATGTGATCATGTCATGTGGAGACACGAATGGTTGGATAGTGGCTGGGTCATGATATCATGTATTTAAAGCCGCTAGTATCTATGATTAAAGGTTGGCTTGTGATTTTAAGCTACTGAGTCCTTGAGGATGGTGTGCTTCTTTGTCTGTTAGGTTGAGGGTTGAAACCCTGGATAAAATAAAAGGAAATTATCAGGGTAGTATTGGATGATTGATCGAGGTGATGTACAACGACATAAGCTCACAAGATTATCGCAATCTCCAATCTCGAAGTGTCCACAACTTTGGAGTCCATGAGTGGTAAGGTTTTTCCTGAACTAATCCCTGACGTGGAATAAATGGAATAGGACTTAAACTAAAAAGAAGAAATAAATCTGTCTGGGATAATAAGTTTTGTTAAACTATACTACTTTTTGCTTTTCTCTTCTTCATCACTTAGCACTCGCTAATCTTCACCCTATAATTTATAGAAATCCAATAGGTATCAGTGAGCCATCGCAAAGACTTTAGTAATCCAACCAGCTAACAATAATAGCCATCCATCCAGCCACAATAGCTTTACTCTATAAGGTAGTTGGTAATCTTTTTGTCTATTTCCGTTCCAATTGATGTATATGTAAATGATTATATTGGGACAATGTATCATGTAAAAATTATTTAATTGTGAATAGAAAAGTACTAAATACTTCTTTCTGAGTGTTTTTAATTATGATATATTTCTGAATGTTAATAACGACTGTTGAATAAATTATTGATGAGTAAGCGTATCCAGATATGGGATGATTCGATGGTCCAGAATTGGGATCGTGATAGCTACAGAAGTATAACAATAACTAGTACAACTCTACAAGTGAAACTGTATCCTGAGTCAGATACAAATTGTAGAAGCTCTAGTCACTACTGCTACTCAACAACATGCAAACTTGGATGGATTTACAAAGAAAATGAAACATAATAACAGTAACAACAACAACAGAAGAGTAAAGAGAGGGATGTTCATGTTCCATTATTATCCTTATACTTGTTGTTCACTCTCCCAAATCGTATGTAAATATTACTATTGTAAGTTGCATGCATTTTAATACTTCCACTATAAAGTATTCGTATTATCATACATATATGAGCTCATAAGTTACACATTTAGCTACATGATAAGTTGGGTTTAATCAAACATGTATTTATACATTATGGTACTATTTAAAGTATCCTTCCTCATTTAGTTTTTGAGTTCGAAAATCATAATGATATTATCTCAACAGTCATACATTGTGCACTGGAGTAACCAACCCAAGCAAACAAACTCCAACTTTCAACTTCGACCAGTTTTCCCCAGCCTATCTGCCACAAGGAGAATAACCGGGAACAAGTACAATATGGTCAAACGAGACCACATTAGATCCACCCGCATGATGAGGGTCCTCTTAAGGACGCAGAACTTATTGACAGAACTCGTAACACCACGTTCAATCAACAGGATCGTGGAGCGCACCGACAATACCTACAGAACTAGAACTAACACTCTATCTAGGACTCACTAAGACCATGAGAGTTGCGCAACACTATTGGGTATGCTAACTTCTCTAAGCATAACACATGCATACAAACATTCATAAACTATCCTACAGCCTTAATTTCATTTATATGATATTTTCATCCCACCATGACTAACTCCATGTGACACTGTCATCATGGATAGTATGTCGTCTTAGTTCATATGGAGCATAACACTACAACTCTAAGACTTTGGACCATTAGGTTTGGGGTACCTCTGTAGGCATTTAATGGAGTACAACTTCCTAACTAAATTCCCAACATCTACTTGCTATCCTTGATTCAAATCATGAAACTCCATACTTTACCACCAATATACTCATACTCTCACATGGTTAAGTCCGACAGGTGAGGTAAAATACCAGTCACAGAAACACCTTCATAAAACAACCCGAAAAATCACTGCCCATAGATGAAGGTCCATAATGGTGTAGGTCACTAAGGCATAAAATCTTATACATTGATCATTTGAATCTCACTCCCAAGTAGTGGAGGTAAAATATGATTTCCTTTGTTTCCTTCTAATAGTAGAAGCAAACACTAAATTTCATAATCATTCCAGTCAACCCTGGATCACCGTACATCTCATTATCTCATCCAGTATGCGATCATTTCCAGTGTGAGTATCCATATGGTCTAACTTATCCCTTTTAAGTCAGCTTGCAGTTTATCAGGACTGTATAAAAGAGTTGGTTACTTCTATAGGATGCTGACACTTGACCTCTCATGATGTATTTATTTAGTTATCTAACTTTAGAGACATGCATAGTATACAGTCTTGACCCATACTAAGCCTCATGTTATGACTCCAAGGTACTTGGTACCTTAGGGATGGAGTATCTCCATATGCATGCAGTGATGTACATGCATCCTAACTATATTTCCAAAACTCCATGATCATCATTGGTTCATAAACATCTCAACATACATACATACATATGTACGTACATGCATATACATATAAGTTTATATATATGTATGCTCATCATGCCTTAAGTGTACAACCTCATATTTCCATTCATTTTCTTTAGAAATTATATGTAGTTCTATCCCCTCACTTAATATGACATCATATCATTAAAGTCATTCCTGTTGCCTAATATTGTTGTGCACAATACAATTACAAGTAGTTAACTTTAAAATTCAAATCCTCTTACAAAATCTTCATGGATTTGAGCATTCTTAGATGTGTTAGAAAGAACTCAAGACACTCTACAAACTTCATTAAGGAAGTTTAATTATTAGACGTCATTTAAACCTTGGAATTCAGTCTTGAAGTCAACACAGTCTCATATTCAACTGCTAAATCCTGCACATTACCTTAAATCTACACAATCTTCCAAATCATATTTAAAGCACACCCATGTATGATTTGTCCTGATTCCAATTTATCTAGAAATCTCTTTCGATTCTCTACATAACATAGTCATTAAACATGATAATTCAACTTGAATACCATCGATTCATGAGGTCAAAAGTTGAAATTTTCTTTCTTGTTTCTGTAATTATACAGAATAACCCTGCAACCTTTAAAAATCAATCCATACACCATTTCTCATGGAAATCTTTTAATTTTTGAACTTCTGGAAAGATAATTAATTCTATACAATTCATACAAGGTGATTTGCATTCCCATCATATTTAATCCTTTAAATGTCAAGATTGAGGTACTAGCTTGAATTTGTGAAACAATGAGCGGTTCATGTGACCCTATGATCATAAAAATCACATGTATGTTGAACCTCTTAATAAATTGAGATGATATTAGATTTACATGAAATCTAATTGATAAAGCTACAACTTTTGTGAAGAATGTTATGTTATTTGAACTACTTTAGACCTCTATTTTCAAGTATGAACATAATCTCAATTTACCCCAAATGTCATTCCTATTCCTTTTTATACCACAATCTCATCACCCAATCAACTTGCATACACATATCTTTTAAGTATTTTAAATTAGAAATATGAACTACAACTTAAAACACAACGTCAAGCAAGAAATCCATCCAGCAATTAGGGCTTGAAGCCCATAGAAAATATATACATGCTCGACAAATTACGATAATGCAAAGAAGAGGGATTGTACCTCATACGGAACATACCTTGTGAAACTGGTGTTATAACTATGTTCGGCTTGTCCTTGTGACCACGGTTACCTCTAATCCACAAGAAATCCATTGTTAGGATAGATCAATAAGAAAAAATACAAAAATATGGGGAATGAGAGAGAGAGAGTTTTCAGATTCTATGTTGGCGTTGAAGATGGTGAGGGGATGTATCTCTTCAAAAATGGCAGATATCATCCAACTTCGACGACCTCGATAGTTTTATAATGGAGATCCGATGATCTTAGTGGTGGAGGAAGATTGGAGGTTGACTCGGGAAGCAAAGGAGGAAGAAGATGGTTTACTCTTAGGTTTTATCACCAAGCTTTTTGTATAAGCAGATCCCACTCAAAATACGTATCAAAATACAAACTTAGCCCATCTTCACTCAAATGATCATATTTCCCTCATATGATCTCAGATTTATAAAATTTTAGATGCGTTTGATTTCTGACAACAATATGCATCCAAGAAGCTATTTACTACAATCATATAAGAAATGGATTTTCACAAATTTTCTAATGATATGCAACTGCTTGGCCATTACTACTTAATCAAGTTATGCGGCTAAAACCCAGAGTTTCACATACACGGTTGCTCGGATATGTTGAGTGTGCATAATAAAATATTTGTAATGTGCGGTACTAACATACAATTAGATGGGTTGTCTGACTGGAAATGTGATCATGCCATGTTGAGGCATGGGTGGTTCAATAATGGCTAGGTCACGATAACATGTATTTCAAGATATTAGTATATGTGATTAAAGGTTAGCATGTGGTTTTAAGCTAACAGATCCTTGAGGATGGTATGCTTCCTTATTTATCAGGCTGAAGGTTTTGAATCTTAAATAATTAAAAAAAGAAAGAAATTATCAGGGTAGCATTGGAGTATTTGTTGATATGATATATGATAGCCTAAGTTCACTAGATCAACATAATCTCCAATTCTGAAGTTATGAGAGGTGGGGTAACTCACCTGAACTAATCCCGACATGTAATAGAAGCAACATGACTTAATCTAATGAGAAGAAATGAAACATTCTAATATAATAAGTTTTGCTAAACTACACTATTTGTTTACTTTTATTTTCTTTGTTACTTAACACTTGCTAATTTTTATCATATAATGTCTGGAATTCAATAGCTATTGGTTATCCATTGCAAAGACCTTAGCCATCCAACAATAGTAACTTCTAATATGAGGTAGTTAACAGTTCTTTTGTGTTCTTTTCTTTCAGCTTGGTGTACATGTAAAAGAAAATAGTGGGACAGTTTGTTATGTGAACTTCATTTTGTGAATGGAAAACTCTGAGATGCTTTCTCTATATAGCATTTTTATTGCAGTCTGTTTCTGAATGTTAACTGTTATTATTTAATAAAACTATTGTTGAGTAGCCATATGCAGTAAATGAGAGGATCCGATGATCCAGAACTGGGATTGTTACAGATGTTATCAGAGCTAAATTCTCTCTAATAGTGGAAAGGGTTGCTCAAGAGGTGGAGCCACCCCTACCATAGAGTTAAGAGGAAAGAGCTACTCAAGATGTGAAACTATTACTGTTATTGGGAACAGGTTATGCACCATTGCCCAACGAAGATGCTACGAATATAAGTGGATGTGATTGTACCACTTCAAACATAGTACCTCATTTAGTAATCACAAAGTGTGGTGGTAGCTTATAAATGGTAGGGGCTACTGCTAGATAACTTAAGCATGTCTTCAGTTGAGCACATGCTCAACAAGTTGTCTGGGGTAGTAATCCCCGATAACAGACCAAGCTTAGAGCCCAGTAGCTTATAGTAACGACCGTTTAAAGGTTTATAAATAACTGAATACAAAGTTAATCATGCTTGAAAAATGGATCATAATATAACATAAAAAGGTCATATAAATAACACATCATATATCAATTTTCTCAATTATTAGCTCAATTTGTCATAACATTAAGATGTTAAAGGGATTTGGCACTCGCATAACTGCTCATCCAAGTCCAAGTCAAGTATTGATACGCTCGTTTATGTCCTTGCAGTGATCATCACTTAAGGTTATAATTTATTTCTTTTTTCCAATAACATATGTAGAATGATTTCCCGTCTACTTTAAGGAGTGTACATTAAAATAATACAATTTATAAGATATTTCAAACTTAATCGAAAGTATGTAATATAAAATACTAATTATATATAATATGAAAGTATTACAATAAATAACAACGTAGATTAAAAAGATTAAGCTCTTGCTTAGATGAACATTATCTGATAATTTTTTCCTATTTACAACTGTTTGATGTTGGAGTTCAATGCATTGGTATAACATTTTTCGGCAGTCATAGGGAATAGTCGTTCTCTCTTCTTTAGATGGACATTATCTGATTTTCCTATTTAGCAAGTGTTTGATCTTGGAGTTCAATGTGATGGCATATTATTTTTTGAAAGTAGTCATCCCTTCTTCCTTAGATAGGCATTACCTGATATTTTTTCTTATTTAGCAACTATTTTATTTGGAGTTCAATGCGATGGCATATTATTTTTTGAACATCCCTAGGTAGTGGTCGTCCCCTCTTCCTTAAATAAATTTTCTGATAATTTTTTCTTTTTTAGCAACTATTTGATTTCGGAGTTCAATGCCATATTATTTTTAGTAGTAAGATGGATATTATTTTTTTGATAATTTTTCCTATTTAGAAAAAAAATGATTTTGGAGCTCAATGGCGCGTATTCTTTTTAAATAGTCCTAGGAGTAGCCGTTGCTTGCAACAGAAATCCATTCGAGGGCTTTTTTTCTACAGAGAATTCCGTCTTCCGATCGAGACCGACACGACCAATTGGAAGAAGAAAGACGCGCGCGAGATGTGAATCTAAGAAGGACGATAAGAAACTACCACGTTGATCAATCTGAGGTCGTAAAGCCGCCAGATCCCGCCCAAGTTCCCCGATCCAAACCGTCGTCAGCGGGAAAGATCGGATCTTTGGCCGGGGATAGGGGAGAGGACCTGGATGAGGAGGCGGGGCGGCGAGTTCCGTCGGATTGGAGCGCGGAGGAGATGGTGGACGGCGTGGGACTGCGCATGGTGGGTGTGGTTCGCCGTCTGCGGATTAGGGTTGCTGCTGTTCCTTGTGGTTTTCCGGCAAAACGAGTCCAGTGCGGTTGCGAGGATCCCCTCGTTCATATCTCAGGTATTTTGTTTTATCATTTTCGGTATGTTGGTATTTCGAATTTGAGTGTGGAAGTGTGATTTTTGATTGAAAGGTCGCATCTTGCAGTGCGAGGTGCTTTTGGAGTGTTTTGGTGGTTTGAATGGGAGGAGTTGCTTGTCTACAGTGATGCTCCAAGTGTAGGTGAAGCTTGATGGCTAAAAAGAACGAGAATTTAGGGTATAAGTGGTGTGTTTGGGATGACTATTAAGAGTGGCAATGGTATTAGTTTCAGAAGAGATAGGACGAGACCTAGGTTGAATCTTCTTTGTCATTCATAAAATCTAAGAATGAAGAAAATTGCAAAAATTACATAGAAGAGGACCTGATTTAATTGTCAATCAAACCCTAATAGCTGGGTGGATGGTCAAATGAGAAGGTTTGGTTTTCGTTCTAAAATTCTAGGAACTGATGTAAACCCTTGTATGAATTAGAATAGGTCTTTTTATAGTGAGGCAAATAAATGTTGCTGGTCCCTATTTAACATGGGAAACACCATGGTTTCAATTTGGTATAGTGAACTTCTGATCGTTTCTCTTGGCAATGGTAGGGCCCGAAGAGTTCATGTGAAGTGCTGGTACTAGGCCTTGGATTCAGTCCCGCTATGGGCACATGTTGTTTAATTTATATTTTTAAATAGAATTTCTACTATTGTGGAACTGGAGCATGGCTCATAAATGACAAGAATTTTGGTTATGGGGGAAGGTATCTGCTAGTGAAGAGGCTGTGGGAATGAAAGTTTTTGGAGACTTCCTAAAACCTAGAGTGAAGTGAGTTATTACTTATTAGATGGGGTGGGTACCAATCTGGGTGCTTCCCCCCTTTTTAGCTCAAAAGAAGCCTAAAGCGATCAAAGAAGTGGAAATGGGAACCTTTAACAAACAATGGCCCTTGGATTCATGGGATGAGACCATGGGAAGAGCGAAAGTAGGTAGAAACCAAGTTGAGGTAGAAAGAAGGTGAAGCAAAGGCAGGCAGAAAAAGTCTTTAAAGCTTGTCCGCAAACTGTGGTATAGATTGGAAAGGTGCGATACCATTCGCTAGTGTCACTCATGATGTCAAAGAAGAATGATCACCCCTCTATTCAGAGTCATTGAGTAATAAGCCTGGATGTTCGCCCGGAATTCACCTTTTCCCTTAGCTTCAGTGCATGTCTTCTGTCTGTGTATGCCACTGCATATCTTAATCTAGTCATTGTCTTGGAAACTTAATCAAAATTTAAGGAACACTTTAATTGAATAATAAATAAATAGGCATTTCTGTTCCAAATTGAAGGTTCTCCATCGTGTCAAGCGTATGGGAACTATACTATGACATTCTACCTTTTTTCACATATATTGGAGTCCCTTGACATGATTGTTTCTTTGACACTACCCTTGTAAATGGAGCTTCACTATACATAAAAAGTGGTATATATTTTAGATATTCAAAAAGAAAGCTTTTTTATTGGCTCACTTCCTCTATGTCTTCTGAGGTGAGAACTGTCAATGTGGAGTCTTTCCTTGTATAATATCATGAGAGCATCATCTTTGTGATAAAACTTGATTGGTGTTGAGAATGTATAGCAGGAACTATTTATTAAACCCACGTTAGTGATCTTTGGACAATGCACTTTAGATTGTCTTCTAGTGTTGGTTACTTGATTGTTTGCTCATCTATAATCCACCCACTACTTGCCCTTCCCATATGCATGTGAAGAATGTGGTGGTGTTAGTTCTCTCCCCCTCTCTCACACATAAACACGCACACATTTAAAGTTGAGTATTGGATGCAAACAAGAGATGTGTCAAGATGTTCACTTAGTAGGTAATTAATCAATGACTTCTTAAGTACTTATGGGCTTTGTTTGTAATCCCTAGTTTATGATGAGTATTTATGCTAGTGGATGGGTTATATATAGATATTTGTAATCTTTTCCTCAATGAGAAGTCAATGGAAAAGCCTTCTCCCACTATAAGTAGGGCCGGCTACATGGATTCTTGATCAAATCCATGTTGAAAGATTCGACTATTTTCCTCAATGAGAAATGAATAATAAAAATATTTGACCCTTCTGGGATCCCTTGTGGGTATCTTGACGTGATGGAATAGTGAATCGTGTAATATTGATATTTTTGGTGCTGACATTCTGATTCCTATCTTTTTATTGCTTTAGTAAAGTGCCCATCGATAGTGAACGAAAGGTTCGGGAAAAGGGGCTGAATTATCTCATACATGTTTTATGTTAAAATATAAGTTGATTGGAATTTTATTTCTTGTATTAGGGATTTTATAGAGTTAAGAGTTTAGGAGTACTGGCAATTGGTAAAAAATGAGTTCCATGAATAAAATTCCCAAGAGATGCAACAAACTCATTAAAAAAATGAACTTTTCTACACAAGATTATGGGGACATATGGAGGTGGAAGAATCCCGTGCAGATCAAAGTCTTCCTCAGGTTAGTCAGTCGTGGCTAGTCGCCTTATGATCGGATCTCAAGAGGGTTAGAATTTGCAAGGGGTTAGCATGTGTTGCATACATTATAATGAGGATCTTGAAGATGCCGGCCACGTTCTTTACATTTGCGGATTCCATGCGGGTGTGGGAGGCTGGGCGCAACATGGTTCGTTGGTGTAGACTGTGAACCGTGTGGATATCGACTCATTCTGGAACTTAATCAATACCAATTGGAGGGGATCAAAGGATGGCAGATTGAAGGCTATCACTTTGATATGTGCTATCTAGTTGGTTAGAAATGAGGTTATTTTTAAATAGGAGAGTTTTTATGTGGAGAATATAATTGAGCATATTAGGTCTCTTTTTGAGGCATGATCTTATTTACTTTGTATATCAATGTGATTTAGGATGTGCGCATTTGTCAGGATGCACATTCCATGGTTACGATTTAAAGAATTTGTTTCATTGCTGAATTCAGAGTGTTTATGGAGATCATCTTATCTGAATGAAGTCTGCATGGTGTGAAGTCAAGGTTCAAATTGAACGTACAACTATATATACCACAACTTAAATTATCATGGGTATTATAATGCATGGAGTGTTGTTTTTAATTTGTGTTTCTAGTGTAGTTGGTGTTTACCCATACATGGTAATGAAGAAAGAAAAGTAATTTGAAGTTTGAAATAATATATTACAATCTTTATGGTGTTTTTTTCACGATTTTGCATGGTGATAGGTTGAGTATGGATGAGTTGACTAGTCACATTCAAGATGAAGTATTTTGGTGCATGTTGTTTGCCGATGATATTGTGTTGGTTGGTGAGTCTTGAGATTGAGTAAATAAGAAGCTTGAGGGTTTGAGACATGCCCTAGATACTAAAGGATTTGGTACAAGTAGAGCTAAAATGGAATATATGAAGTGCACATTTGATGGACGTAGTGGTGAGGGAATGGAGGTGAAGATTGGAGAAAATAACATTCAGAAGAAAAATTCTTTTAGATACTTGGGATCTATTATGCTACATGGTGGGGAAATTGATGGAGATTACTCATAGAATAAATGCATGTTAGATAAAGTGGAGAGAGAAGCCTCTACTATTCTTTGTGATAAGAGAATTTCTTTGAAAATCAAAAGAAAGTATTACAAAGCAGCTGTGAGACCTGTTATGCTCTATGGATCGGAATGTTGTCCTGTAAACCATAGACATGTGCAACGAATGCTTGTAGCAGAAATGAAAATGCTATGATGGATGTATGATCATACATGGAAAGATCATATTCAGAACGATGTGATCAGAAGGAAAGTTGGAGTAGCTCCGATAGATGATAAGAAAAGAGAAACGATTAAGGTGATTTGACCATTTACAAAGGAGATTGGATGATGCACCAGTTAGAAGATACAAGATTTGGGATATTGGGCATGTTAAGAGAGGACAAGGAAGGTCTATGAAGTGTTGGATGATGCACCAATTAGAAGATACAAGATTTGAGATATTGAGCATGTTAAGAGAGGGCGAGGAAGTCCTAAAAAGTGTTGGAATTAGACTATTCGAAGGGGTCTTAGTTATTTGGATCTAATTTTGAGAATAACCCAAAATAGATTCGAATGGAGACAAAATCCATGTAGCCGACCCTACTTTTTTTTTTGAAATCCGGAAGCAAGGGGGATACATTCGATGGTGCACTCCCCCAAAAATTTATTCAAAAGAAGAAACAGACACTAGGGACAACAAAAAGGAAAGCCAACAACAACCACACCAACAACACCTTTACAACGCCCAATCCCTCACCAAATGTTTCGCACATGCCACCACATTCTCCTTGTAGAACCTTTGGCCCGAGAACACGAGATCATTTCTCCCCCGCCACACCGCCCACAGCACAGCAACCGGATACAGAACCTCCAGCCTCGGCCTTCCCTTGTTAGCCCGGATCGAAGACCAGAACGCAAGAAGGTCAGCAGTGCAACACCAACCCAAATCTGCCCCCTGCCAAATCTCAACCACCGCGGGTCACAAGAAGAATAAGTGCTCCACAGACTCGACCGCCGCAGCATAGAGAAGACACTTGTCGGACAACACGCCTAAGAGCCGAGCACAACAGTCTCTCGTCATCAACCTCTTCCTCCTCATCAACCATAAAAAGAAGCCAACCCGCTCTGGAAGCTTCAGAGCCCAAATACAGGCACAATCAAGAGACAACTCCTCCGACAAGGACGGAGGCGGCCTAGCAATAGCACCATAAGCCTTCTTGACCGAGAAAGGGGACTCCCTCCAGTACCAGTGATCACGTCCCCTAGGAGGGTGCCCAACCTCCCGCACCGCCTCGAGCATCACCAAGAACTCCTCCAGCCTCTGATCCGAGAAATTCGTCATGAAGGAGGGACACCAGACCTCATCCCCCCAACAAGCCGCAACCGAACACGCTTTATCGACAACCAAGGCAAAGAGGCGCGGGAAGCGGGAGCATAGCGGCCCCCCCCACCCAATCGTCCAACCAAAAGGAAACCGACTCCCCCCGCCAAGCATCGGCCTGAACAACCCGACGTTCTTCAGAAACACCTCCACCACCCCCTCCAAAACATAGACGACGAGGCAATAGGGCAAACCTGCGACGGCAAGCCACCCCCCACATCGTAAATCCTCCGCAAGGCACTAAGACAAAGATCCTCCCCGGGCCCCCATATCCTGCACGCCCACTTTAGGAGCAAGGCCTCATTCATCTGAGAAAGCGACTTGACCCCCAACCCCCCCTGCTCCTTCCCGTACGTAATATCTTCTCACCCAACCAAGTGCATCCCTCTCGCCCCTCCCCTCTCTTACCCCAAAGAAAGGCCCGCATACGCTTCTCCAGCCGGGCCTTGATCCCTTTTGGCATCATACGATTGGACAAAAAATAGATCGGAATCGCTGAAAGAACCGCCTTAAGCAAAACAAGCCTGCCCCCTCGCGATAACAGTGCGGACTTCCAGCCCGCCAACCTCAGTTCCACTTTCTCCACCACTTTCAGCCAATCACTCAGCCGTGGCCTCCCCACGTTCAACAGCATTCCCAAGTAATCCATCGGCAGCGAAGAACACGTCGACCCTAGAGCCACCGCAAACTCATCTCGGTCCATGATTGCAGGGCCGAAGGGAACGAACACAGACTTGGCATCATTCTTGAACAGCCTAGAGAGCTCGCCGAAGATCTCCACCGCCACAGCCATCCCCCTCGCCTCCGCCACCCCTCCAAGAAAAACAACGTATCGTCCGCGTACTGCAAGATCGGAATATGCAAATCCCCCTGGAAAAGCCTCGCGAGAGGCCGGTGCCAACCAAAATCTCCGCAAAATCAGATAAAACGTCAGCCGCC
The DNA here is from genome assembly GCA_037367405.1 of Ottelia alismoides. Taxonomy (NCBI): domain Eukaryota; kingdom Viridiplantae; phylum Streptophyta; class Magnoliopsida; order Alismatales; family Hydrocharitaceae; genus Ottelia; species Ottelia alismoides. The sequence goes on from JAZKJV010011445.1 coordinate 655,314, forward strand.
AGAATAAACACCAACGGAGCAAGGGGGCAACCCTGCCGGACCCCCTTCCTTGGCTGAATCCAGCCCCCCTCCGGACGACCGTTGACCATGATAGACATCGATGCGGTGGTGATACAACGTCTCATCCACGTTATCCACAGCTCTGGGAATCCCTTCCTTCTAAGCACCGACCAAAGAAACTTCCAATCCAGGCAATCGTAAGCCTTTCTGAAGTCCACTTTCCACATGATGCCACGCACCTCCCTCCTTTTCCAATCAGCAATGATCTCCGACGCCAACGTGAGACAATCGGCAATCTGCCGCCCCTTGATGAAGGCCGACTGCGATGGGGAAATAGCATTGCTAATAACGCCAGACAAACGAGTAGCGAGAACCTTCGCAATAATGAGATATAAGGCGTTCGACACCGAAATTGGGCGGAAGTCATCAATGGAGACCGATGCCGACGACATCGGCAGCAGAATAACGAGAGACCTGTTGATCATGTCGAAACCCACATTCCCCCTGCAGAACTCGAGAGCCACATCAAGCATCTCATGGCCCACAAGATCCCAAATATCCTTGTAAAACGCCACTGGGAACCCATCCGAGCCAGGAGCCGCATCACCATTCAGCTCCCACACCGAATCCTTAAGCTCCTCCAAAGACCAATCACGAACCAGGCACTCGACCTTATCGTGCGCCACCACCCGCGTGCCCGACCCCAACCACCGCCATCGCCTGGGGATAGTCGACGAAGCCACCTCCTTGAAGTGATCTGCAATGGCCCTCCCCATCTCTCTATTACCCTCCACGTGTGTCCCCCCAACAACAATGGAACGCAACGCATTCGTCCGGCGCCTCCCACTAACCACGCGATGGAAGAAAGAAGTATTTGCACCCCCCTCCCTAAGCCACCTGCTCCTCGAGTGTTGTCTCCACTCCGTCACACGCTTCTTATCCTCCCGAGCAACAACCATCTGAGCAGCCACGCGATCAGCGAGCTCCACCTCCGAGAGATCCCTGCTATCCCCAAGCTCGTCAACTCGGCGAATAGTCTCCTCGGCATCCACCCTGGCCGCATATCTGGCCGCTCTAGACTCCCTCTTGAAGGCCGCTAACCGGACCCGCAGCGAATCAAGCTTCTGGGCAAATCGAGATGCCACGGACCCCGAAACAACCGTCTCCAACCAATGCGTTTCCACTGGGCCCCTAAAATTATCCTCGAGCAGCCAACACTTCTCATATCTGAACAAACCCCGTTGGTCCGGCACCTCCCCCGAGGACCACAAGATCGGATTATGATTGGAGTACCCCCGCGGCTTCGCCTCCATCGAGGCAATATCAAAAACCTCCAAAAGCGCGTTGGAAGCAAGGAAACGATCCAGACGCGACCGAGAATTGGAGTTCCTCCAAGTATACGCAGTATTCACCGCGTCCAGCACCTCAAGGTCCAAAGAATCCACAGTGTCGGCGAAAGCGAGCGAGCCCGGATCCTGGCCCCCCCTCCCCCAAGTCTGTCTGACGACAACAAAGTGACGTTGAAATCGCCCCCGATCAACAAGGGACTACCACCCACAACCCTACCAACCTCCATCAAATCATCCCACAGCTGCACCCTCGCCGCCCCGTAGCACGACCTGTACACACAGGAGACCACCAATCTCATGGAAGGACCACAACAATTGAGAGCCACCGTTAAAACATGCCTCCCGCGACTCACCAACTCCAACGAAAAACGCGATGACCTCCACGCCACCAGCAAACCACCCGCGGCCCCCGCCGCGTCGAGAGCATAGAACTGATCCAGGGCGCCCGCCCCAAAGGCCCTCCATTCATCAGCCGCCAAAGACTGAAGCTTCGTCTCCTGGAACATGACGATGTCGCAACCCCATTCAATACACCTGGAACCCACTGCTATCCGGGTCACCGAGGCCACGAACATTCCAAGAGAGAACTTTCATTTGGAAACTTCAGAACTTCCCACCGACCTGACCACGCCCACGGTCTGCTTCACAAGTCCCTTCAAAGGAGGACACAACCCATCGTCCGGCCGCGCCGACCTGGCTTAATACATGACAAGACTTCGTTATTATTTGTATGGTGATAGGAATCATTTTTATGTAGTGTTAATCACTAGAATTTCTATTTTTCAAACGAGGGAACTTATGCAAATTGAATTTGGTGGGTTAGGGATCATACTAAATAATGCTTCACACCCTTCTTGAATAAAGCGCTTATTTTTCAGACGTTTTGCTTTGGTGCTGAATTTTTTGTTATTTTGGCTTATTTTGAGAATACCTCCTCTTCGTTCTATTTTTGGCATTTCCTTCTTTGGAAGTGTCTGGTATCATATTTCATCCATTTAATGTCATCCATTTAATGAGATAATTGTTAGAAAATCAACATGCGGAAGCGAACATGGAAAAAGATAAAATAATATAAAGAAGACGGGATTTTACGTGGAACCCTACTCCGTGAGGAGCGGGATGAAACCACGGGAGAAGCCCTCAAAGGGGGCGGATATTCTATTGAATTTCTCATCTGTTACAGGAGGCCTGGGGCTCCTTATATAGCTTCCACAGGACCTCCAAGTCCCACCACTAGGCGGTATGGGACTAAACTCAGTGGTGGGGTAAATGGACCCTGGAGGGATCCATTTAACCACCTATTACATAAGTGACGCATGCTCCAAATACTCTAACACTCCCCCTCAAGCTGGAGCATGCAATGCTCAGCTTGGACAAACAGGAAGAAACTCAACTCACAATACATGACACTACAGATAATATCAACCCAACACGCACAGCTGCTGCAGTCGAGGACGTTGCTTCTCATGGCGTGCATGTGAGGAGGACGAACGGGGCTGGAGTGTCTATCTGGCTCAGAGAATGGTACTCTACTGTGGAGTCCCTATGATACCACATGAAAACCCTTGCCCTTAATGGCATAGGGAATAGTCCTCTGCTCTGGAGTCCCTATGGCTCACATGAAGGCCCTGGCCGACCAACAAGAATGATTGGCATGCGTCATCATCGAGTCTGAAATTTGTAGAGTCTGAATATCTGACCGGTCTGGAAAATCTGACATCTGAATCTTGGAACAAGACCTATGACTCTACATATATATATACTCCCCCTTTCTCCCATACTGGTCGGAATTACGTTGTTGACCACGTTGGGAGAAGATAAGATGATACATAAATATGGGGAAAAACATGAATATTCTTAAAAGATTCGTTGCGGCTTTTCTTCATCATTTTTTTTAATAAGCCGTCCATTTTTTTTTTGAACATTTTTTTTGAAACACATTTTTTTTATGCCATTTTCATTTTTTTTCGGCATTTTTCAAAGCTCACATTTTTTTTAAATATGCGTACGACTTTTCTATTGTACGCGCCTTTTTCCGGAGATTCATCATATATATATATATTACTAACAAAATATCCAGCCCCTTTTTTTTATTCTGGGCTGCCCTCATTTTTTTTAAACCCACTGTTGGGCTCTTATATTCTCCCTTTTTTTTCTTTTGGCCCCCACTCTCTTTTCCTTTTTTTTTATCATCATTTTTTTTAACGGCCCATTTGGACCTCATTTGGGCCGAACTGCAATACAAATAGTCACCCCTCCGTTAGGGTTCCCCACGATGGGAACCTCCTTCAATCGCCGCCGCCTAATGGAGTAGGGGGAGTATCGGTGCCGCCTGGAGCTTGAAGAAGATGGTGAGGGCGCCGCTGCCACCTAGGTAATGCTGCTGTGGGCCAGTGCGTCGCTAGGGCGTGCGATGGGGATTCGCGCAGCCTGGAGGTGGCTCGCGAGTGGAGCGCCACCGATGCGGCTGGGATCTGCTGCCTTCGCCTTGCTGCTTGCGCGAAGGTGACGCCGCATGCTGGGAACGGCGCTGGGAGGCGGAGGCGGGTGCCGCCTTGGGGCTGCGCCGGAGGTCTCACCGTCTGAAAGGGATTCGCGCCACCTGTGACTGGGGAGAAGCGGCGAGGGAGATCGACTGGGGCCAGAGCTCCTCCTGGGAGCAGCGGGGCGGATACCACCGCCCGATGGTGGTGCACCTGCGCTGGGGGCTAGAAGGCAGACAACATGGTGATGCCAGGAAGTCGCGTAGGCTGCCTGGGGTGCGCGCCCTGAGTGCGCCTTCGAGGGAACTGGAGGTTGCGCAGGCTTGAGCGCAACTGCGTGGAGGTTCTGTTCGCGCCGCCAGCGTTGGAAGGAGTACTCCGCCGATGAATCTGGATCTGGAGGGGTGCCGCCTGGGATCGTTGATGGTGCACCGCTGATGGCGGCAGATTTGCATGGTGATGACCGGGAGTATCAACTGTAGATGGAGCATCGACTGTAGATGTGGCCCCCTGGGTGAACACAGATCAAATTGGAGCCCTGGATTAGGACTTCGCGGCTGAAGATGCCGCCCCGCAGGAGATGCCGCATGCCATGCCTGGAGATCTAGATTAGGGTTTCGTGTGAAACCCTAAAACTTCTTGAACAGGAATCTTGAATATTAACTTCGTGAAAATAATCTTCAATAACAACACATCAAAACTCGAATCTCGAAAACACGAACAAGATAAATCTTCAAGAGTATTTTCCCGAGAAACGAACCCGCTCTGATACCATGTTAGAAAATCAACATGTGGAAGCGAACATGGAAAAAGATAAAATAATATAAAGAAGACAGGATTTTACGTGGAACCCTACTCCGTGAGGAGCGGGATGAAACCACGGGAGAAGCCCTCAAAGGGGGCGGATATTCTATTGAACTTTTTCATCTGTTACAGGAGGCCTGGGGCTCCTTATATAGCTTCCACAGGACCTCCAAGTCCCACCACTAGGCGGTATGGGACTAAACTCAGTGGTGGGGTAAATGGACCCTGGAGGGATCCATTTAACCACCTATTACATAAGTGACGCATGCTCCAAATACTCTAACAATAATCCTTTAGTTTTTGGTTGACATGTTGATGTATATTGTATCCACTTAAACAATCTGGTGGTAGCAAGGTTGCAGATGTCGGTAGTTGGTACTCGATCGGCGGGGTCACTGAATAAGGATTAATCAGTAGCGGAAAATTAATTGGATTTAGTCGGCTATTAGTCGATTTTGAACTTTTATTTTTTTTTAAATATATAAATATTTTTTTATACATAAATTCTTATATATTTGTATAGATTTGTAAATTTCCTATACTATAATAATGAAACAAAAGAATTGATTGACTATAAACATAACATTAAGCATATTAGAATAAGTTTGCTTTTAAAAAAGCAAAAAAACTAAAAAAAACAAAAAATTTCTATGTAAAAGTCGATCGAGTAGTTGGTCTGATTAGTCTGGTTGACCGACTAATAGCTAGCTAGGCCTAGTCGAGTCGGCTACCCCCTCCCCCCTGCGACTCGACTAGTCGGCCTAGTCGACTGTCTTTTACAACAGTGGGTGGTAGTGTGCCTACCACTCAAAAGAACATGGTTCAAATCCCCCTTGTGGGGATTGCATTAGGTAGTCGACATCCATACTAAAAAAAAGTCAAAATTTTCAACATGGATTTGAGTAAGAATCCAAGTAGCGGACCCTACTTATAGTGAGAGAAGGCTTCTTCATTTTTGTACCCTCGTAATTGGTCTGGTGGTAGCATGGTGTGCCTACCACTCAAGAGCATGGAAGGCTGTATCGATATTGATCATTTTGATATCGTGTCGATACGATATTTCGACGATATATCGGCGTCGAAATATCACCCATATCGACGCACTTTTGTGAAGGAAATGCCCGAAAAGATACATCGCCATATCGATACGGATATCGGTCTCATCTTGATATCGATATATCGTGATATTTTCTTCCATGCTCAAAAGACCAGGTTCAAATTACCCCCATGTGGAGGTTACGTTAGGTAGTCGACAATCAACGTAAAATACAATGGAATCTTTCAACATGGATTTGAGCAAGAATCCGTGTAGCTAACCTGTATTGAAAAAATATGAATGGACATTGGCAATAATCACAAATGCTGAACCTCTAAATTTTAGAAGCATGGAGAAATAGTGCATAAAAAATTCCTATTATTTTTCCTTCTTTCATATTGTTCTCATGGGAAGTTGGGAACTACCTGTTTGCTTTGATTTTACTAACATTAATCTTTGAAGTATATTTTTCAAAGTAGGCCATGCATTCTGTCTTATTTTCCGATTGCACATTTCTTAGGCTTTTATGTATTTAGCATGCTCTCCTCCTATGATTTGCAGAAGCCTTATGAAGCCTGGAGCATCACGGAAGATCTTTATGTCACTGAAGAAATGTCAAATCCATCTTCAACCACAAGACAATTAGTTGACCAGATATTACTAGCAAAAGCATTTGTAGTCATTGCCAAGGAAAGCAACAACCTTCAGTTTGCATGGGAATTAAGCTCCCAAATCCGCAAGTCTCAATCTCTCCTATCCATTGCGGCAGCTCGGCGCTTCCCATTGAGTGCAGATGAATCAGATGCAGCAATACGCGACATGGCTCTTCTTATTTTCCAGGCAACACAGCTGCATTACGACAGTGCCAACATGATAATGAAGTTGAAAGGTCAGATTCAAACTCTCGAGGAGAACGCAAATTCAGAGAAGGAGAAGAGCATAAAGTATGGGCAGATAGCAGCTGAAGAGGTTCCCAAGGGCCTCTATTGCCTTGGCACACGGTTAACCATGGAATGGTACAAGGATACACATCTTCATAGAAAGCTCGCGGATGGGAAACGTGTCCAAGAGAGGCTTAGGGACAACAGTCTCTACCACTATTGTATCTTCTCTGACAACATTCTTGCAGCATCGGCTGTGGTCAACTCAACGGCAACAAATTCCAATCATCCGCAGCGAGTGGTGTTCCATCTCGTCACCGATGAGGTAAACTATGCTGCAATGAAAGCATGGTTCTCGATGAACACATTCCGAGGCTCCACGGTTGAGGTCCAGAAGATCGAGGACTTCAGTTGGTTGAATGCTTCTTACGTCCCTGTTTTGAAACAACTCCAAGATGCCGAAACGCAAAGTTTCTACTTCGGCAATGGGGATGGTAAGACCCCTGACAAATTCCGGAATCCAAAGTACCTGTCATTGCTAAACCATCTGAGATTTTACCTCCCAGAGGTCTATCCCGCATTGGATAAGGTCGTCTTCCTAGACGATGATGTCATAGTTCAGAAGGATATATCAGAACTCTTCTCCATGAATCTTAATGGGAATGTGATGGGGGCAGTCGAGACTTGCATGGAGACCTTCCACAGATTCCACAAGTACCTCAACTTCTCACATCCGCTGCTAGTCACTCATTTTGATCCGGATGCATGCGGTTGGGCATTCGGTATGAATGTGATTGACTTGAAGGAGTGGCGTAAGCGCAACGTGACAGGTTTATACCACTACTGGCAAGAAAGAAATGCCGATCACACATTGTGGAAGCTTGGTTCTCTTCCACCAGGGCTCCTGGCCTTCTACGGGTTGATTGAAACCTTGGATCCGAAATGGCATGTGCTAGGCCTGGGATATGCGAGTGTTGATCCCGCCCTCGTAAAGAACGGCGCTGTGATCCACTGGAATGGGAACCAGAAGCCATGGTTGAAGATCGCAAACGAGAAGTACAAGGGGTTATGGGATAAATACGTGGACTACTCTCATCATTTATTGCAGAGATGCCATGTGCATTGATAATACTTAATTTGCGAGATGTGGGTTTTGCTTGTGCCACTTGCAGCGGAGAAATTGTAATGAAATTAGTTATTACGCTGTAACCATTTTTTAATCCCCACTTAGAAATGAGAATGGTCTATAAATATTCCTTCTTGTGTGATTGCTCGAAAATGATGTGCTTGATTATCTTGTTATAGGAGGTACCATGTGGTTGATCTTGTTTGATGGTATATAATAGGGAGATCAGGTCGCCCATGCAAAAATTTACCGTAAAATGGTTGATTTCTGTTAGTATTTGTGCTGAACCCTAGGAAATGTAAAACAGATCATCCTGTCGAGTTTTTCAACCAAAGTCAGGTAGTATCATCCCCGCGTAGTTGTAATTGTTTATCTAAAGCGTTTCCTGTTGATGGGAAAGGGTAAAACACCGTACTAATGAACACTCTTGTTAGAAAAGAAAAGAAAAGAACATTATTGCATATATTTTTTGTGGCAACAAAACTATGAGAGAGGAAAATATTGGCAGAAATATAAAATGTTTTATAAAATCTAACTAATTGCTAAAAGACAACAAGTCATTATAGTATAGAGGTAAGTAGTGATATATTATTTTTTAATGAGGCGAAATTGATGTAGAACCCTTAAGTCATTGTAGTCAACAACGTCCAGCAAAGCAACCTCAGATATGCGCTTCTAGGAAATTTCGGGAAAAACCCAAGTGGAATACTTGTGTCGTAATTGCGTCTCCTTCCTTTCGTGCACACGCTCACCCTTTCGTTTACGTCTCTCTCTGTTTGGTTTTTTTACTGTATATACTGAGTTATTTCTTATAATGGATACTCATGGAAAACTATTTCTCAAAATAGATACTGATCGAAACTTTTTCCCGAAATGAGAATGTATCATCAAACCGTTTGCCGCTCGCCTACGCGGTGCGGCAAACGGTTTGCCGTGGTGACGTGACATTGGCGGCGAATGAACATTTTGAATACAAGGCACGACAAATGATTTGCCACCAATGCCACATCACCACGACAAACTGTTTGCCGCGTCACGTAGGCGAGCATCAATGTTTACTGATACATCCTCATTTTGGGAAAAAGTTTCGGTTCGTACCATTTTTGGGAAATAATTTCCCATGAGTAACCATTATGAGAAATAACTCGCATATACTTCGTGTGTCTTGCGTCGCTTAAAGTAGATATGGATATAGTTTGATACATCTACATTCCAGAACGTGTTGCTTTCTCTGTAGAGAGACAAAATACAACTGCATTGCAGAGTGACTAGCACAAGTAAAACAACGAAATGTGTGCTTTCCCAGGACGGATATGAATATAAATATAGGAATTACTATATCGGTATCCGTTTTAAAATCTGGATAATGATACATAAACATATATATTGTGGAATTGAAAACTGCAAACCATATCCTTAGATACATATAATGATATGGAAACAAATAATCATTTCAGATTTCGATATTTAAGAAATGGATACGGATTATCATACGAATAAAAAATATCTTTTAACGCTTGCATTCAATAGGATTGTTGTTGTGATTGATTAAAAATTAATAAGCTACAATAACAATAAGATAAAATATTATACTAAATGTACTAACTTGTATAATAAGTGATTAACTAATATAAAGATCTATATTTTTCTCCCGACTTTTGAAAATAACTCTGGATGCAATATATTTCCATGATTCTTGTAATCTTGTAAGTACATGCAATACACACACATATGTTATTGTAAGTATATACAAAATATACATATAGATTCTGCAATACAAATATCTCTATGTGTATCTGCTAAAAAATTATGTAAGCATATTTGTATCCGTATACTAACAAAATCAAAACAATATATGTATACCTAATCCGCAACAAAATAAAAACACATATTGCCCAAATAAAAAATTTATATCCATATCCACTGAAAATACCAAAACAATGATACAAACTGTTGTATCCGTGTCGGGTTATGGATAAAGTTATACATGTTACCAAACTAAAAGATGCAATCCCATATAGATATATCAGTATCCATTCACTAGCTTATTAATGTTTAAACGGCTACATATTTGGTATTTTAATTTTGGTAGATATGATTCAAATATTTTTTTTAATTTTTTCACAACTCTAAGTATAGATACAATTGTTTTTTTTGTGGTAGATAGAAATACTTTTTGAGGATATGGATATCCATATTACTAATACATATGTTTATTGTATAGACATATATTACTGTGTATTGAATATAAAATATGTTACACGATTACCAATAGTATTGATGAGTACGAGGTAAGCAATCCAACATTTTAGAAATATTTGAAGGTGAGATGCACACCTACCAGAGTTAGTAGGAAGAAACCAAATGGTTATGTACAAACAAATGTTTTATCAGTAGCAGCTACCTTTGTCTCAAGAACTAACAGTTGCTGAGAAAGAAGAGAGACTTGGGTGCACACTATGTGGTGAGTCATATCGATGACATCGTATTTGCATGCACTCTCCTTGATTTTGGTTGAAGTTGGATCCCCTACGCAAATCACGTGCCCTACTCCAGTTCACAGACAAATCGATGAAGAGGCTATCGACGGGATCAAGAACATTATCATATCGACTGACAGATAAGATTATAGAGTGGACTTCACCATCCTTGAGATGGATATCCCCGATCATATAAAAGTTTTAAAGATCATACTTGGGAGGCCTTTCCTTAGGATTGTTGGAGCTTCATTCAATTATCATGCAGGGATGATGAAATTCCTTTCTCCAGGCGGAGAAGTAGAACTCAAAATGAAGCAGACGAAATGGCAGAGACCTGACTTTGAGTTGAGTAAATATTTTTGTCTTCATCATCCGAGGCAGATTGCATACTTGTTAGCACAGTTGGGATATGGAAGCAGAACCCGATAGGACTGAGCGAGAACCTCTCGTTTTAGTGCACTTGGACCGATTTCTTCAGAGGTATAGGGAGGTGAATCTTATACTCTCCAGGGAAAAGAGTCATTTATTGTTAATGAGGGTATCGTGTTGGGGCATGTCATCTCCACAAAGGGAATGGAGTTGACCCTGTCGAGGTGGATGTGATCAATAAACTTGATCCACCAACCAACATCAAGTCAGTGAGGACATTTCTGGAGCATGTGGGACTTTATAGAAGATTTATTCATGATTTTCCTATGATTGCCCAACAACTGACTGAATTCTTAGGGAAAGACACCAATTTCATTGTAGATCACAACTGTCTATAGGCCTTTAAGCTCCTTAAGAGAAAGATTTATGAATCGTCGATTCTGTAGGCTCCTGATTGGTCTCTCCCCTTTGAGATTATGATCGATGCATCGAATTTTGCTATAGGAGTTGTATTAGGGTTACAATAAGATCGGATCCCATTTGCGATTCACTGCACGAGTAAAGTTTTGGATTCAAAATAGAAAAATTAAACAATGATCGAAAACGAAATGCTCACCATAGTTTGGGCTTTAGAGAAGTTTAGGTCTTATATTTTGGGATCTAAGGTGACGATTTATATAGATCATTCAACCATTACGTATCTCAGGGAAAAGAAGGATGTGAAGGCATGCCTTCTTAGGTGGATTTTGTTACTCCATGAATTTGATTTGGTGATTAAGGATAAAACTAGAATCGAGAATGTAGTGATTGATCATCTGTCTAGACTTGAGCTAAAGGATTCCCCTGACTTAGAGCCGATCAGAGAGACCTTCCTAGATGAGTCTGTTTGTGTTTTTGATTTACTCCTTTGGTATGCCATTATGGTGAACTATCTTATCTCCAAGCAGGTTCCCCATGGTTGAACTGGGAGCAGCATTGATAGAATAAAGTCGGATTCAAGGAGATACCACTAGAAGGATCCGTTCCTTTTCTTTGAAGTATCGTATTGTTTTCTGGAGGAGGTGTATTCCTCAAGAGGAATACAAGAGTGTTCCCATGTATTGTCATTTACTTGAGTATGGAGGACACCATTTAGGAAAGAGAACTGCTCACAAGGTACTTCAATTTGGACTCTTTTAGCCAACCTTATTTAGAGATGCCACTGATTTTGTAGGATTGTGCCCTGTATGTCAAAGGATGGGAGGGACAAGTTAATGGAAACTGAGGGGATTGACTCAGAAACAAATTTAGTTGGGGGCTCCATTGCAGAATTCATGCCTAAGCATTAATGAAGAAGCTATAGGAACGACGGAACCCATGACTACATAAGATTCTATTGAAAACGAATCCTAATAATTCATTGGCAAGGATGACTGAATGAACCAGGAACCAATTTATTCTGAGTGGTCATAGTATGAGTTGACCTCTACGAATGAAGCAGAAAAGAGTCAATATTCGCCCGTGAAACTCTTATTTATTTACTAGATTACAAAATTTTGCATGATTCAATAATAAATAAAGAAAAAAATGAAAATAAAGAAGAATTAATTACAATAAAAATTTATAAATAGACATCTAACTATAGTCTAACTAGTTATTATATATATACAATATAAATATAACTTCTTCTTATAAATCCCATGATTTTGGCATTTTTTCATTATTCTATTATTTTTATTTATTAAAAATCAAAATATATTTAATATATATATATAAATATATATGTAATAGTAATATTATTAAATTATTTTATTTGTGAGGAGCTGGATGAGAAGAAAGTCTCATGTCCAGTTCTGCAGTAGAGATGGAATTGAGAAATAACCATCAACTATAATCTTTTTGTAGGGTACCCCATAAGAATAAATGATAGGGACACAATATAGAATGAATATTGTTAATAAAACTAATAAAGGATACCCTATTTCTAATGTAATGATCAAATATGGATATCAAAATGTATCTTATCAATGAATGATCTTGTAATAGACTAATAAGGTATTATGTTGCATGGAAGCGGCAAATTCATAGTATTACTTATATATTTATGAATAGACTAAATTGCGTAATAAAATCGTTTTCTCGTCACGCCGTGAAAGGGTTTAAAAGATTAAAAGTAGGTCCGTTGAGCACCTAATCGCTATGTCATAATAGATCCGAACACTTGTCCCAAATCGACTTCAATTTGATAATTGCCCTAGTGAATAACTAAAAAACCTAGATAGGAGATAGGAAAGAAGGGAACTGATCATAAATATCTATCTCTTAGAGGTTCACTAAAAACTTGACTATTGGCGGGTCTCTTTATATGTGTTGGCCGGAAAGAGGACTCAATGATTATTCGTTCGCCGAAACAAGAAGTAAAAATTGTGGTGGATAGGGATCCCGTAAAAATGTCTTTCGAGGAATGGGCCGGTTATTATATATACAAGATGCCCATGAATTCAGCAATTTCTGTGAAGTTTTTTGATGCATAGGGCATATATTTCATGGGACTCTTTCCTAATATCCATAGATTCGAGTACATTTTGTTAGCAACAGATTATTCATCAAGATGGGCGGAGGCTACCCCAACCCGAGCTGCAAACAACAAGACCGTATGTAAGTTCATCAAGGATCATATTATTTCAAGGTTCAGGGTTTCAAAAGTTCTGATTTCTAATGGGGGTAGCCATTTCGTGAACAAAGATATGGAATTATTAGCTAAGGACTACAAGTTTGAGCATAGAGCGGCTATTCCTAACCACCCACAGTCGAATGACATGGCAAAAATTTCAAATAGGGAGGTCAAGAGCATTCTTCATAAGTTAGTTTGTTCTGATAGGAAGAATTGGTCTCAGTGGGCCTCAAGATGGCCTATAAGACCCTTCTTGGTACTTCACCATTTAGAATGATTTATGGTAATCCATATCATTTGCCCGGTGAATTGATTCACAAGTCTGAGTGGACAATCAAGAAAATCAATTGGAGTTGTCACCTTGGAAAGCTTTATAGAGACCTAAACCTTAATGAGCTAGTGGAACTTCGTAATAGAGCATATGACAATAACATGATGTATGAGGATTGAGGACAAAGTTAAGAAGTGTTATGATTCACACATTAGATGCAAGAAATTTATCCCATGACAAAAGGTATGATTGTTCAATGCAAAAATATGAATTTTCTATAGGAATTTGAAAATCAAATGGACGGGTCCTTATATAGTTAAGTGAATGAAAATGCCAATGTAGAGACTGCATATCTTTCAGATGATGCACTTTCATTTTTGGTTAGCGGGCATCTGTTGAAGCACTTTGTAGAATCCAAACAATGATTGATTCCTGTTGAGGTTATCGGCTTCATGCCAGTTGAGTCCTTTGTAAATATTTCAGATACAGCAAGAAGTCGCAATTTGAAGATTCACATCAGTCAGATTCAACATCACATGGATTCTGACTCTTTTTAACTTTATTCTTTTAGGATCTACTTTATCCTATACGTAGATTCTTACTTCTAACTCAAGTTATTTTCAGCCTAAGTATATGGGGAGAATCTGAACCATTGTGGATTACTCTTCATTTTGTTTTCTATTGTTCTCTATACTTTTTTTCTTTCTTCTGCGTACTTAGGCTATTTTCAGCCTAAGTATAGGGGGAGCATTTCATTATATTCTTCGTTGACTTATTCTTCTCATTTTTTCCATACTCCTTACTCGTTGATTCAATTTTTTATATTTCTTTATAATTGACATACGAGAGTGTCCTCATGTATTGTCATTCACTAGAGTGTGGAGGACACCATTTAGGAAAGAGAACCACTCACAAGGTACTTCAATGTGGTCTCTTTTAGATGCAACTGATTTTGTAGGGTTGTGCCATGTATGTCAAAGGATGAGAGGGACAATTGGTTATAGAGACGAGATGCCCATGAAGTCGATGATTTCTGTGAAGTTTTTTATGCATAGGGCATATATTTCATGGGTCTCTTTCCCAATATACATAGATTCGAGTACATTTTGTTAGCGACAAATTATTTGTCAAGATGGGCGGAGGCTATCCCACTGTATGTAAGTTCATCAAGGATCATATTATTTCAAGGTTCAGGATTTCAAAAGTTTTGTTTCTGACGGGGGTAGCCATTTCTGAACAGATATATAGAATTATTAGCTAAGGACTACAAGTTTGAGCATAGAGTGGCTATTCCTTACCACCCACAGTCAAACGACATGGCAGAAATTTCAAATAGGGAGGTGAAGAGCATTCTTCAAAAGTTAGTTTGTTCTGATAGGAAGAATTGGTCTCAATGTGCCTCAAGATGGCCTATAAGACCCTTCTTGGTATTTCCCGATGAACTGATTCACAAGTCTGAGTGGACAATCAAGAAAATCAATTGGAGTTGTCACCTTGGAAAGCTTTGTAGAGACCTAAACCTTAATGAGCTAGCGGAAATTCGTAATAGAGCATATGACAATAGCATGATGTATGAGGACAAAGTTAAGAAGTGTCATGATTCGCATATTAGATGCAATAACTTTATCCGATGACAAAAGGTATGGTTGTTTAATGCGAAATTATGAATTTTCCACATGAATTTGAAAATCAAATGGACGGTTCCTTATATAGTTAATTAAGTGAATATAAATGTCGATGTAGAGACTACAGATCTTTTAGATGATGCACTATCATTTTGGTCAACGAGCAGCTGTTGAAGCGCTTTGTAGAATCCAAACAACGATTGATTCCTATTGAGGTTATCGACTTCCTTCCAGTTGAGTCCTTTATAAATATTTCAGATAAAGCATGAAGTCACAACTTGAAGATTTACATCAGTCAGATTCAACATCACACAGATTCTGATTCTTTTTAATTTTGTTCTTTTAGGATCTAGTCTCTTTTATATGTAGATTCTTATTTCTAACTCAGGCTATTTTCAACCAAAGTATAAGGGGGAATCCGAACCATTGTGGATTACTCTTCATTTTGTTTTCTATTTTTCTCTATACTTTTTTTCTTTCTTCTGCATACTTAGGTTATTTTCAGCCTAAGTATAGGAGGGGCATTTCATTATATTCTTTGTTGACTTATTCTTCTCATTTTTCCATACACCTTATTCATTGATTCAGTTTTGTATATTTCTTTATAATTGGCATAAGTTATGACTCCATATCACTTTGTGCTATGAGGACATAACAAATGCTAAGGATAGGGGAATGTAACTTATATGTTTCATATATACTTTAGCCATAGCTCATGGTTTTGACTTTTTCAAACTCTTGGGGTTATGTGTATCATATTGTTATTTTTGAACTTAGTTTTGTACAAATATTTTGAAAAATGATTTGAAAACTTTTATATATACATATTTGACATGGTTTTCAAAGTATTTTACATGGGTTTGTGAAAATACGATTGACTTGTTTTGAAAATATTTGAAAAATATTTGGAAAACCTATATTTATGTGACATGGTTTGTAAAAAAAGTTTTCAAAATTATTTTCAAATGTTAAGGGTGTAATTGGAATCAACTTATAATCAATACTAAACCTTTATCTCTTCAGTTTCTGCTTTGTGTCCTGGGTCGCTGAGAGGGTGTGATTGTTCACTGAACTGTCAGGTTTTTAGTTTATATAAGGTTGTCTAGTCTTTGTCTTTGGTAGAGTTGAGCATGGAAGAGAGCTTGGCTCTAAGCTCTATATTTTGGAATATCAAGTCGAGAAAGAGTTCTTTGAAAAGAATGATGTCATTTGAGGAAGATAATATTTTGTTAGAAGAGTTAGATATGTAGGATCTACACCTTTTGTTTGAGGATATTCAGTCAGTTGAGTGTTGTCTTACTTGTAAGTTAGGTTGTCCTCTTGTGTCTAGTTTTTCTCTCTTAAGGAAAACCCATATGTATGTTGCGGGAGGTAAGGGTTAGATATGTCTTCCCTCTACTTTGGAAAGTTTTAGGTCTTCCCATGTTGATATGGACATTACATTTGAGGAAGAAGGATATCATTCTAGGCGATTCATTGCCCAAGTCTATGATCTTTCTTATTCAGATTCATATGTTTACTCCGTGAGGAAAAAACAAGTGAAGCTTAAGGCAACCGGTGATTTCAAAACTTGAAGATTTAAGTTAGATTTTTGATATTGAGAAACTGAAGTTGTGTTGTGTTTAGGTACCCTTGTGTTGTTAATCTTGTTGCAGTCTATTGCGATTTGCCTTAAGGGTACCAGTTCTGTCTAATAAAACTTCTTCAAATAACTTTTAACTGACTAACTTGTTAACCTATCAGTTGGTGTCCTTCACCGACACTTTCACCTTATACTCAAGGCTTATTGAGATCTTTAATACTTGGTTTATGAGGTCTAGAGACTTTAAAGTTAATATATCTTAATCATTCGGGGCTTAGACTTAAAAATCCAAACATCCCTAGTTTGAAATATTTGTATGTTATATTGCATGCTTAATCTCCTCCTTAAAGAATATGACCTTCACTCACTTGCACGACTGCATTCATGATTGAGATGAGTTGAGGTTTAACTTATGGAACTGGGATTTGAGATTTAAGTTTGGACCCGATCTTATGATGCCCGGGGATGGGATAAGATTAATGAAGTCTTCATGAATCCTGAGTGTCAGCATCTTAGCTAGTATGGGTCTTTGTTCTCATACTAATCTCTTGACTTTGACCTAAGCGCTAGGGGTTCTGATCATTCATTACGTCTTCATTCACCTCGCTCTTGCGTAGATCGAGCGAACCAATATCCCTTCTCTGCCTTTTGCTGGAGGCCGTCGCTTTACCACATCTCGCATCCATTCTGCCTCCAGAATCCATCCTTGGCTTCTCCTTTTTGTGCCTAACGTACTCATGCATGAAGAAAATAAAAAAATTTGCCTTTGCATGGGTCATTGAGGTCTGAACAGAGCCACATGCATCGGGCTTCGTCGAAGCACCTCCGGTAATGGCTGACCCATTTTGAGGAGCCCACTAGACACGAATAGCTTCCAGGAACCCATTGAGCACTTCATGAGCGAAGAAGGTAGCTGGAGCTACTTCGGAGGTCGGATCGAAGCTCAACCTCATGCTATTCTTTGGCCGTTCTTCAAGACCACCTCCCCGTTGTCAGAACAAGAACCTTTTCCAAGAGGTACAACCACCGTTCTATCGACCTAGTCTCAACCATCAGATCCCCTTCTGGGATCTAATCTCAGCCATGGAAGCGTGAAACAGTATGCACGCCATGTGGATACGCTGATTTTCATTGCCATTAGATCGTGCTTCAGAGGGTATTTTACGCTTGAAACCTCATACTTATTGTATTTTATTTTTAAAAACATTTGTCTGTAGTGTAAATTATTTTCGATATTTTGCATATTAACCCCTACATTTTCAGTATTTAATTTGTCCATTTCACATCAGCTCACGTGCCTGTATGCATGAGGGGACATGGTATTCTGCATATTGACACTCAGGTTTTCAATATTTCTTTTAAGTTTATAGATTTAAAGAAATAGTGTAATATTTTCTATAAAAAATGCTTATGACCCCTCAGACATGTACTAAATTGCAAAAATACCTACTCAGTTTTGTTATTGAATATTTATGGAAAAATTGCGTTTACCCCTGGATTTCTTTGAGGTGTTCGTATTTAGCCCCAGAACATTAAATATTTTAAAAATTCCCCTGTTAGAATGTATTTTCTTTTCATGGTTTTATTTTTATTTTGTGAAAAATAGCTCCTAGTCGATAACAATTGTTGGAAAATTTTAAATACATGTCATATATTTCTATCACATATATATTTTTGGTTGGGAATTTTGAGTTTATTTTCTATTGATAAACATTTAAAAATCAAGCTATTATTCATTGTTTGTAGTAAAAAAACCCACAAAAATATAAAAATGTTTTGAAAAATTACAAAAAATATATTCTATGTATTAGTGTATTTTAAATATACAAACTAAGAACCCCTAAAAATAGAAAAAAGACTAAAAATTTAAAAACTCCAATTTCCAATGAAAATCATAAAAAAAATAAAAATAAAATTAAATGTTTTTTTTAATTTTATCTATATTTACTGTGAAATAAAATTAATTTTGAAAAATTTTATATTGTTTGATATTTTTAATCTCCAAAACAAATCAGGGCATTTATCCTATTCACTGTTTTGCCTTATTTAATAAATTTAAAATATAAAAAATTAGTAACAATTATAAAAAAACATCAAAAAATAGAGAAAATGTAAAAAGATAAAAAGATTTTATTTAGTGTATTTTGAGTATTTATTGGCATTTATATCTATATACTAGCATATATAGTATATTAATGCCTATATATACTTATATCATCATTATTATTTTGAAATCAGAAAATATAAAAATTATAAAATTAAAAACATATTCATAAAAATATAAAATTAAAAACCCACAAAAAATTCGAAAGCCCTAAAATAACCCTAAATCAATTACTGTCTTTCTTTGCCAATTATTTGTTTGTCTATCCTTAGTTATTTCTTGTGTTCGACCCCTACTTTGTTTGTCACTACACACCTATTTGTAGGGTATAATAAAGTTTAATCCATACTTGCTTGATTCACTTGATATATACATTATGTGGATTAATTGTTGATTAAACATGATTGTTAAGTGGTCGTTACAATGATCGAGTCCTCGCCTTGTGAGGCTCATTTCATACCACTCGATTTTCGCATTTATCACCCGCCCCGTGGAGAGAGCATTGGACCTAACTCTAGACCTGGCCAAATTGCGGGCCGGGCCGGCCCATGGGCCATGCCGAACGGGCCGAGGTTAAAAAACCTTTGTCCAAGGCCCGCCCATGGGCCGGCCCATGGCCCATTTTTATCATTTTTCATTGATTTTTTATGGTATTTAATACATATAGATGATTTTATTAATACCAATTATACTTTATATAACTAATATACGTAGTTTACATGTTACTTGACATGTAAACTATTGAATTTTTATTTAAAACCAGTCACAAACGAAAAACTTAAAGCATATCATATTAATACATGTATAATTTGACATATATTTATATATTTTTTTATTTTTCGTGGGTCGGGCCAGGCCAGCCCATGCATAAATCTCGAAGCCCAAGCCCGACCCATGAGCGGGTTGGGCGGGCGGGCCCACAGCCCGTTGGTCATGTCTACCTAACTCCCTAGGGGCTAGATACTCAACAATAGACACATTCATATGTCATAATTAACACTCAAAATTTAAAGAAGGAAAAGTAAGGAATAAAATGATCTAATTTATATATTCATGGTTCTTAAAATTTTACAAATTTTCAATAGAGTCCAAAATATATATTTTACATGATTAACAACTTAAACTACATAAGCTACTGTAAAGCTTTGAAATTGGCACTCTCGTATCCTATATCATAAGATATGTCTCATCAAGAGGAAACCGACATGATTTGTTTCATATGAATCGGACTTCGTTTTGAATTGTTACGATTTTCGGAAGAAAGAAAAGTAAGAAAGACTTAAGATGTCATTAACCCTTAATGACTGCCATTAATACTAATCAAACATGATTAAAGAAACTAATAATAGATTGAAGACAACTAATAACCATTAGTAAATACTAATGTAAGATCGGCAAAAGTTAAGCGCAAGTCACAAAAGTTAAATCGCGATTAGTGAAAGTTGATCACGATTAGCGATAATTAAGCATCATTAGCGAATCCATAAACTTCTGGAAAGTTCTAACTTAAGCCTTATATTTTGGATAAGCTTTGGCCAAAATCATGGGCCAAAATCATGGGTCGTTAACCGCTGTTAAGGGTTAAACCATGGTTTACTAACCGGTTAGCAGTTTTCTGAAGCCAATAAATAGCCCCCACCCATTCATTCTCTATGATTTCCACTACCACTAATACCTCGAGGGCTAGGGTCGAGTGTTTGGGAGGAGGAGAGGGAGGCGGGGAAGGAGTGCTAACGAAATTATATCAGGAGAACGAGGAGGAGGGCGACGATATGATCCTCTCTTAGTTGGCCTAGTGCAGGAGCTAAGTAGTTCTAACTTGGGCTAGATTCTCGATTCATCTTCCATTCTGATTCGTTTTCTATTATGGTCAGAGGAGAAATATGTGTAACAACCAGCTATGCACGTCAATGTACCCTCCGAATCGTCACACCTTAACTCACCCAAGACACGTGATGTCTACCGATTATCCATTGCTTACAATTCTATTATATTATTTCGATTTCACTTTTATACTTGTTTTGATGAAAGGATCTGTGTAACACCCTACTTATGTTTGAGAGGCTATGCACATTAGTGAACCATGTGATTCGTCACACCTTCGCTCACCTAAAACGATTATATTCTATCGATTTTCCATTGATTGCAATTTGATTATATTCTTTCAATTTCGCTGTTGTTTTCCTCTTAGTGATTTTATAGATGAAACTCTTCATATTTTTATTTTGAAATATACCCCGATATAAGGGTAAACTCTGCCAAAATTTTCATAGAAACATATCCCGATATAAGGGAAAATTCTGTAAAAAATTTTATAGAAATATCACCCCTTATAAGCGGAAGCTCTGCTGAAATTTTGAGAGAAAATATGTTCTTCATTTTCTTTGTGTATTCTTCGTTCATTCTTCACATTCTTGGCACGTTCTTAGTGTTCTTGATACGTAAATAAAATTCGATCATTTCAGGAGCCGTAAATCATCAACGATAAAGCACTGCATACGCAAGAAAGAGCTCGATTAGATAATGAAATCCTTCCTTTTACTGTTGGATTTTCATACGATATCATTGAAATTCCTGATTTTATGTTTTTCACTACAAAGAACCCTGATTTGGCTATTTTTGAAAAAATATGAAAAGTTGCTTTGGAATTCCTACTAAAATAATATCTAAGCATCAAATTGATGTAGTGGCTTGGAAAGTTAGAGTTTGGTAGTTAAAACAAGCATAAATATGAGTATATATACATATGAGTATATATATATATGAGACTATACTTAATTTTGATGAATATGCAACTCGAAAGCTTAACAGAAGAATTGCATCAATGTATATTGATTTAGATATTGAAAAGGATCATGTATTACGTTAAGAATGACTGGGAGTAGAACTACAGGTCGGGCATGCAACCTGTAAGTTTGTCAGAAGAACATCCGCATTGGTAGGTGATGAACGTAAAATTCTGCCTCTTTAAGAATGAGAAAATAGTCGTAGTATAGGAGGCGAATTTGGTTCAGCAAAAACCACGAACTTTGAATGTCGTGGAATATTTTTACTTGGCAAGTCTACCAAGTTCGAACACAGGGACACGACTACTTAATTTGTTCATCGAATTTCGATTCATGAATCACAAAGTGAGTTAATTTCAATTTCAGGTCCTTATGAAGAACTATGCTATTTACAAAGCAAATCCAGGATGCATGCAATTTTTTTAATTGATTTTTATGCAATTTAAAATGATGCATGAGCAAATATACAAGAGAATTTATATACAGATTAAATCCTACAATTATACCCTAAAAATGTGAGCAACAAAATATAAAATGAAATCAGAGTCAATTTTGAACACACATGAACATCGGTCATCAGATCAAAGCAAGACAAGGAGAGCAGGGTCCCATTTTTCACATAAAAAATCACTTCAATTAAAACAGTGGCAAATGAGACAATTAAACGTGCTAAGATGTAGATGACAAAATAAGGATCAAAACGACACTAAAATCATGCAATTTGGACCTAAGATGCTCAAGTTATGCTTAAAACAGTGCATGGGCATAAATGTAATAAAAATGCAAGAAAATAAAAGGATAAATATTACATTTAGGTCCCTGGAGGGACCTAAATGCAAATAATAAAAATCGCCTGGGCCCATATGTAATTTGCCCATGCGTGTGGGGGTATTTCTGCAATTTCAGAAAAAATTTGAGGGCCTCCCTATAAAATACCCAGGCACGTACGTGAGGCACGTGCTTGGGGACCACTTTGCAAATACCAAAAGTGTCAGGGTCATTCTTGTAATTTTCCTAACACCACACGTGTTATGCACGTGCAATGCTAGGCTCAGGAGGAAACCTCAGCTTCGGGTCACGTGGCTGTGATAATCTCAGAAATCGATCGGTCTTGTGTTCCACACAAGGCGGGAACACAGTCGGTGTATCGACCAATCAAAATCTGAAATTAATCAACAATTAACCCACACTAAAGATCAAAAATTAGAAATAATGTGGAGTTAAAATTTATTTTTAACTCTGCACAAATGGTGTATAGTGACAAGTATGCAGAGAGTTCGAACACAGGGAGCAAACATGGTAATTCACAAAAGTGTGCACAAGAGTGTGTGTGTGTAGTGTCTACACTAAGCAAGCAAACAAAGGAAATTTTTGTGGGTTTTTAATTTTTAATTTTTTTTATTTTAATTTAATTTTTAATTTTGTATTTTGATTTTTAATTTTCTGATTTTTATAATTTATAATTTATATTATTTTTTTATTTTCTTTTTCAATATTGGAAAATAAGGACAATGTAATGAAAGACAAGCTAAAGTATTTATAAAAATGTGCAAAAATAACCAAAAATTCAGAAATAAAATGTTTTTGATATTTTTAGGATTTTTTACTGTTTTTGTGATTTTTGGGGATTTTTCAAAGTGTTTTTGGTATTTTTAAAGACTGAAATAAAGCAAAACAGTGAAATAAGTGCTGACTGTGAATAAAATGAAAATTAAAATTAGCAAACAGCAACCAAAATTTTTCACACTAATTTTCAAATAAAGAGAATAAAACAGAGAACAAACAGGACCTGAGTTTATGTTTTTTGGATTTTTCTTTGATTTTATATATTTTTTTGACGTTTTTGAGTGTTTTTAAATTTTTAGTGTTTTTCTTTTGAGATTTTTAGTGATTTTTGGATTAACACTAAAATAGGATAAAATAGACACTAGGTAGTTTTTTTGGAATTTTTCGAAGTGTTTTAATATTTTTTTGGTATTTTCTAAGCTAGACAGTGCACAAAAAGCATGTTTTTGATTTTTAATAAATATAAAAATAAAACCAAATCAAAAACTAAAATGTTGGCGTGGAAGAACACAAGCACAAGAGCTTAAGTTTAAAATTTGAGAATTTTTGGAATTAAATTGAGCCCCTAATTAATTAATGCAAGCACGCAAAAATTAAAGGTCTGGCAGGGACCTTTATGCAAATAGTCAGGAATCCAGGGGGTTTTAAGCAATTTTTCGGCAAAGTTTTAAACTAAATATGCAATTTACTGGACTAAAAGTAAATACCCAAAGCTGCAGGGGCTTTCTTGCAAAACTTCCCAGGCTCATGCGCGTCGCACGCGGGCCTGGGAAGGGTACATGTGCAAAAACCCAAAGGTTGGGGGTTGAAATGTAAAATAGCCAGAAAGTTTTACACTGCGACTGAACGTTTTGGAATTAAAAACAAATATGCTAAACAATCCGGGACCCTTATGCAAAATAGCCAAGATCACGTGCGAGGAAGCGCGTGACCTGACGGGGACTTAGATGTAAATATTTAAATGCGCGGGGGGTCCTTGAAAAATATTACAAAAATAACTACTGGCAGATGAATGTTTCAGTGCTCTTAATTAAATACAAAAATTGACGGGTAGGATTTGCAAAATACCCAGTCAAAGGCGGGCGTCGACGGTTCGGATCCAACTACTTATGCCACGTGTCGATCCCGCATGGCGCGATGACAGTTCAGATTCTACGCCCAAGATTAGATCATCAGGAGTGCATCGACGGCTCAGGGCGGTGCCAATCTGACGGTGGCTGTGCGCCACGAAGAACAGATGCAAATCCGACGGCTGGGACGCCTGGTCGATGAACTAGGAAGAACAGAGGGCCGGATGATCTTCTCGGAGCTCGCGCCTCCTCTTCCGATGCTCTCTTGGCGCACGAAGACGTCCCCGACGTTCCTGGAAGGTGCCCCGACCCAACGGCGAAGCCAAAATGGACTGTTGAGGTCCGATGCGCCGCCGTGAGGTCGGAGACGAAAAGGGGCTCCAGGTAGCTCGATACCTGCAAAACTCGACTCCAGCTGGAGTCTCTCTGGCGTTGGGACCTGCAAGACAACACGACAAAGCCAGTAAATGGTCCCAAGACAGAGACGAGAGGAGTGGACAGCGATTAGTGCGGAAGTGAAGCTCGCCGGAGCAAGCTCCGGCGAGATGGTAAGTTGGATGCTCAGATGGGTTCAGGCGAAATGGACGGTATTTTAAGGATCCTACAGCTATGGGAAAACTAAAAATACAAGAAAAAGACAGTAAAAACCAGCCTCGAGCCCAGAAAGCGCGAGGGAAAACCTCACGGCGGCGCAGCCGCCGGAGGTGCTTGGAACGCGGCGTTTGGGGTCGCCGCACTTCGACTGAGATGGGGGAGGATTCCCCTGTCACGAGAACTCGTCCTCGACCCAAACCTGGAAGTTTTTGGGTACCCAAATCCGGTTCAAAGAGAAGGGGAAAGACAGGGGGTCGGTTTTGAAACTTGGCCGAGGGGTGATTTTCGAGGAGAAGTCACGGGTGCTGTGATGGTGCTCAGCTCGAGATCAAGCTAGGGCGTGGTAGCTGGATCATAAGGGAACGATTTTGCATAAGGGAGTTTCGTGAAAAGATGCAAGAGGCGGCCTCGATAAATATGCAAACGCGGGCAAAAAACGAGGTCTGACGGGTTACAGGGATGGAGGGCAGGCAGTTGACCTTGGTCAACGAAGACTGCCCCCTGGTTGGTCCACGTGGACCAACAAGGAAAAATCCCTAAAAAAAGATTAAAAATTCAATTAAAAATCGAAAATGATTTATTTAATTTTAGGTTAATTAATAAAAAATGTTTATTATTTTATATAGTATTTTATTCCGATTTTTAATTATTTTTATGAGTTATATTTTTACAAGTTCACTTTTTACCTTTTTATAGGTATATTATCTACATGTTTGATTATTTGATTTTTATTTAGGTATTTTTAATTTTATTATTTTTATTTATTATTTTATAAGTTTATAGAATACTTTTATACACTCAAATATATTTTTATTTTATTTTTCTGAGTTATTTTGTATATTTAATAAAATAGAAGTATATTTTATATAAGTACATGTATAATACCTATGTATTGTATTTATGAGGATTTTTATTTTTGAGTTTTCTTTTCATTTTTATTCTGATTTTAATGTGTATAATTATTATAAATAATATTTACAACATTATAAAAATATAAAAATAATGAATAAATAATAAATTGAATATTTTAGCCTGTACAATGTACAATGTGGGTCCAAAACTCAACTTTCAAACCGTAGCTTTGCCAAATGCGAAACCACCGCCATTAAATAGCTTATTTTATTCTATATACAATTAAAGGTGAGTATGCTGCATTTGGAGTTTTCATTTGTGAGATACGAGTCTGGGAAGTTGGCATTCTGGAATTTTATTCAGACCATAACTTTTTATCTGTATATTATTTTTCAGTGAAATCAATTTTGTATTTTTATTTATAAAATTATCTACAACTTTCATGTATAAAGTTTCTTTATTTGATGTATAAAAAGTGGAACCAAAAATAGGTCCCAAAATGAATAAAGAATGAATAGAAAGTATAGGTATTTCATCTGTATTTCTGACCTTATCTCCCCCTACTTTATTCCTTGTCGACCTATTCATCAAGATGCCTAGGTCTCGGGGTTTCGGGTCATAAAATATTTACAATATTTTATTCTTTTTCTTTTCTTTATTTATTCTATAATTTTGGCCTTAATTACAGTATTTTATATACTAATATGATGCACATGCATGAATGCTAAGATGATGATATTAATGCTATTTACAGGCATTTGCTAGGGTTTTTGATGCCAAAATGATAGAATAAAGATGATGAAATGTGGATTCATCATCCCCCTATACTTTACCTTTGCTAGTCCCTAGCAAACACTTATGCAATAAGTGCATAAAGAAACAGAAAGAAAAGAAAAAGAAGAAATCTGGATTTTATTTGATTATCAAACTTGTCTTCACAAAATCAAAGTTTGGAGCTTAAGTCGGACCTTTGGAATTTTAGTGCGGGCGGAACCTTACTGAGAACCGAATTTGAAATCCAACAGTCCTTGAGAATCCCAAAACTCTGTCCAAGTCTCCTTAATAGCCAGGTCAGAAATACTTCAACTCATACGCAAACCCTTACGACTATGAATCTGACTCGTACAGTGTCAGTGATGGTGGATCTCCCCAACAAGAATGATAAAGAAACTGACTTCTCCAGTACGACAACCCAATGATTCCCCAATCCAATGACTCCATCCTCGAGGAGCGGGGTATTCCCTTCTAAGTTCAAGTGGCAACCAGCTCGAGAGGAGGGGGAGAAGAGAAGAATGGACGGTAGCCAGTGTAGCTACCTATCCTGGGATGCAAGACCAGTGTAGTCAAGTCATCCTGCTGCAGGCTCACATATTTGACTTTGGAACTCAAGCTTGCTTATTGACTTTGTACATACTTGCAGGCTTTTTATTTTTGTACATGCCTGAACTTTTTTTTTTGAATTCTATATACAGCAGCATTTACAAAAGGAGTTTTTCCTCTTGAGCCAGTAGACTATCCCTCTTTTGAAGCTTTATCGCAACCCACAGCCTCCTGTCTTTAGACTTCCTAATCACTGGACGGGTTGGGGTGCACTTCCCTCCCTAGAGGAGGACAAATGTTTCCGCTTGTGTGCGTCTCATACCGGCAAATCCAATCCCCTCACCATTCTAACTGAGTTGAGCCATGTGAAAGGTGTAGGTGTCCAAGTTAGGTCATTATCAACAAGAGTCGTGCGTGTGCTCCGAAATACTCTACTTAGGCAGTCAAGAATCCATTGAACCAAGTCCCGTGATCCTCAAAGAATTAAGTCAACCAGACCTGAAGTGCCTCAAACCCAATTCCTATAAGGTTCCTGTTATTAGGTAGATTATAAGGTCCAATCAAGCTCCAATCTCCGGATTTTACTTAGACTTGTTCAATTATCAAACTCAATCCGAAAAATGCTCATGCAGAATGCAGAAAATATTTTTGTGATGCAAATTTTCAAAGATTTTGAACTTTTTATGGATTTTTGAAAAGATGATGCATGCATATGCAGATGCAATTTTTTTGTCTTTTTCAAAGCCATTTTTCAAATGTTTTTGGATTTTAATTTTGCAAATGTTTTTGGGATTTTTGAAAAGAAAAAGATTTTGGCTGAAAACTAGGTTAAAAATATGTACACGGGAGTGCTTCTTATATATACAAGAAGTGGATTTTAGAATTTACAGGGTAAGTGGTCAGTTTTATACATATATAAAGGTAGTGGATTTTGGTGTGATGTATGTATTCCTCAAACTTATTTGACACAAGCTTTTCACATAGTTTTTGAAAACTATAGTCCAAAATAGTTTTTACAAACATTTTACAAACATGTACACACATTTGAAAATCATTTTGCAAAGGTTTTTTCAAACAGTATATATAGATTTTTCAAAATATTTTTGCAACCATTTTTTAAACCATTTGCAAATCGTTTTTCAAACATTTTATTTCACACAAAGAAAAGAAATTTTACAAACCACACAATTTCACACAGGTTGAAAACATGTAACAAAATATTTTCAAAATAGTTTTCAATAAATGTTCACAAAGTTTTTCAAACTATTTTTCAAACATTTTGCAAAAAAACATTTTCACCTGATTTATTAATCAGTATATACAAAAAGAATTTGAGGAATGATAACATCTTTTTATTAAAGTTTTTAATGAATTTTAAAGAATTATTAGCCATATTATTAAGAAAATACGAAAGTACGAGTTATGGCTAAAGTATATACACAGTATATACGACCCCCCTATACTTAGCTTGAGCTATGTCCTCATAGATCGGAGAGAAAAGAGAAGACATAACTCGTACTAAGTATAGGCAAGTCTAAAGAATGAAGGAACTAATGAATGCTTCAACGAATGAGAAGTCGACCGTCCCCCCTATACTTAGGATCAAATAATCCTAAGTATAGCAGACTGTACACAACGCAGGGAGGGTCAAGGGCGGGAATGAACAGATCGTACTCAGATTGTCTCCCCCTATACTTAGGGTAAAATATCCCTAAGTATAGACAAGAAGAGGAGACAATGGAGAGGATCGAAATGAAAATGACAGAACTCGGGGTGCACGCCCCCCTATACTTAGGACAAAGTACGTCCTAAGTATGGAAAACTGTCTACAAGGGCGGCACCTTTTTGATAGATGAAGAAGATAGAAAATGAAAAGAAGAAAAGAAGAAAAGAAGAAAAGAGATCTGAAGATGGATGAAGAGATCAGCGGATATACACACCACTCCCCCTATACTTAGGGTAAAAGAAGCCCTAAGTATAGGCAACGATAGGAGTGATGACACGGAACGATAAAGAACACTCAACTCGTCTACCCCTCCTATACGTAGGACAAAGTACGTCCTAAGCAAGGCAAACACGAGAAATGGGTAGACGAGCAAAAACGAGAGATGGAAAGATGAACAAAGGAGAATGTACACAGAGGTGGATGTACATATGATCAAGAAGGTGGAAAGCAGACCTTCTTGCGAGACCGCTGAGGGATAGATCTGGTATGGTGCAAGTCGACATCGGGGTCCACAGTGGATGGAGGCCGATCAGGGTCGACACGGTGAAGACCCTCAGTGGAATCAAAACGGAAAGGGACGAACTGATCAATGGAAGCAGTATGGCTGGGTTCTCCCTTGGTGGTCCTATGGTGTGATGGCACAGACGGGTGAGTGGAAGAAGTGCGACTAGGTCCGGCCTTGGAAGTCTCGCAGATGTCAAAGTGAAATGGGACAAACTCATCATCCTCGGAAGAAGCATAATCGGAGTCGTCCTGCGAGTCCTCATCCGGGTCAAAATCAAAAGGAACGAAATCATCTGTGGAAGTATACGAACTCAGATCGTCCTCAAGACTCTCACCTGAATCCTTGTCTTCAACAAGAGGTCTGAATTTATCAAAATAAATGGCAGCATCATAACCGACCTCAATCATCTTCACTTGTGAAGGGCCAGGAACGGATTTATCAGTGGAAATAGTCAAACTAGGTCCGTCCTGCCTAGTCTTACCTAAGTCATTTGTTTCCTTTTGAGGTCTCTCAAAATAATGGGCAACATCATAAACATCCTCAATTATTTTGGTATCTGCCCCCCGCTCAAATGGTTCAATCACATAAATACTCTGGATCTCATCAACACATCGCCACACACCAGGAGGAGGATTAGTGAGGTCCATGCTTTCCGATTTCCTCCCCTTTCGGGGGATCCGTCGGGGCTCATCAGGGATCGCTAAGGAAATATCTCTAGTAGCATCAGGTAGGTCACAGGCCTCAGAGTCAGCTATAATCGGTGAAGGTGCATCAGGTGCGGGTCTCTGGTCAACTGTGGGTGCGGTGATCGACACTTCGCTCCCGTCAACAGGACGGAAGCGAACCTCTCCTGATCCATAGTCAATAACGACCCTCGCAGAGGCGAGGAATGGTTGTCCCAGGATAATTGGAGATGGCTCCCCTGTGGAGTTCTCCATGGGCAACACGACAAAATCAACATTGTGGCTCGTGCCCTGAATAGAAATGACGGCGTTTTCATGGATACCCTTTGGCCTCTTGATAGATCCATCAGCAAACTGAACGATCATCCTGGTCTTCTTGAGAGGCCCTAAGTGAAGAGACTGTACCAACGAGAAGGGTGATATGCTAATCGAAGCACCGCCGTACAGGAGAGTGAGATCACAAGTATAGTCAGAGATGGTGCAAGTGATGAAAGGTGTAGTTGTGTTCTTCTTCTTGGGAATGGGATGGTGTGTGATGGCGAGGGCAGTGGCCATGGTCAGAATGTGACGCTCAGATCTGCTCCTCCGCTTTCTCTTCTTGGGAAGAGGAGCAGATAATTGGGTCATGGCCTGCTGAAGTGGTGCACGGATAATCTCATGAATAGTAGCCACCACTTCGGGTTTAGATATCATTTTTTGAATTTTTGGACGTCCTCCATACAAGGGAGGAAGTCGGAATCAGCATATACACGAGGCATGCCAAGAGCAGTCTGTACAGCGGCATCCTCGGGGTCAAAGGTGGGACTGGGTGTGAATGGGTGTGTGGTCAAGGGTTCTGGCAAGTGGACTCTCTCCTCAAAATCTTGATCAACCAAGTGCCTCCCGAACTCTTTTTGTATTTTTAAATTTTTCTCATTTTTTTGTATTTTGGGCGATTGCAAGCTCCCATGATCACCTACAAGTGAAGCCGTATTCCCGACGAAAGGAGCATTAATCTGATTTTTCCTCAAGAAAGCAATATCATCATTCATCAAATCAATGCACTTTGTCATCCGATTCAAGATATCACTCATAGAGATCGAGGGAGGTAACTCCATCAGGTCAGACTCGGGTGGATGTGAAGGTGGAGGTGGATAATATACAGGTGGGGGTGGGTGTGGATAGAACTCCGAGTCGTGATACTGTGGCTGAGGCGGGTATGTACAAAAATCAGAAAAAATAGGAGGAGGATCCTCCTGATAAAAGGGAGGTGGACCGGCTGGAGCGAGCGAGGGGTCCGCAAAGTCCGGATAAAATACACTCCAGGGGTCCATCTCGAAAACAAAAGGAAGTGATTCGGGGGAGCACGAAGGTCAAGTCAAGAGAGTGAAGAAAAAGGCGCAAATGCGCAGAGGAGATCTAGGACACACACGAAACAATCACAAACAAAAATGAAACACGACAAACCCTCAATTCACCTACTCAACTCGGTAGAGACCGTAACATGCGGTCTTTTAATCTTGTCTGTTTTAGAGTTAGGTGAGAAGTCAAAGATTGCACAAACACTTAGGGGCTTGATGGGATTTGGGCACTATCCTTAGTGTGTGCGCGAGCAAGTAAAACGAAGACAATGAGGGGATTACTCGCCCAAAAGAATTTTTCTTTTTGATCGGTTTTAGGGTCAAGTAATATTAACAGTCCCAATTTTATTGATTGTCACTTTTTTGGATTTTTAATAAAAATGCACGAGCCTAACGAGGAGTCGATTCCTTTAAGCACCTAAGTGATCAAAATCAGAGGTAGAGGAGCGGGAAAGCAATGTAAGCGGCAAAAACGATGATGAATGCTAAAGCGTAAATGCTTACCTTGCCTCCAGCACTCTGCATGCAAGGATGCTCAGCAGAATTGAAACCTATCTATATGCAAATGCAAAGCCGATGAAATCGCTCTAAGTTTCAGAAATTGCTATTATCGTGAAGAACCACAAGCTGACCACCAATCCTCAACCCTAGAGTCCGGTCTAGGCTCACCCCTCCTCTGCTCAACACACTTGAGTTGAGGAGAAAGCGCTTTGCGGGGAGAGCTCGCAGTGCGACGGATTGAAGGTGATGATCAACTGTTTAAAATTTGACTAAGTCCAAACGAGACTATAGGTGCATGCAAAGGTATTAGGTGTTTGGCCTTAATCTATCGCAAGCAATCCTAAAAACTAAGGGCTCAATCACACAAAATAAATAAAATCGAAAAACAAAACAAAATAAAAAGAATGCGAGAAAACACGAAAAAGCCACGAAAAGCACGGCGAGCCCCCAAGTGAACAATCACTTGGAAGTTAGGCTCAAGAGTCCAAGTCCGGGGGTACCTGTATTATTACAAATTTGGAGTCCCTCTCTCACTTAAATTACAAAATAAATACAATGAAAGAAAATGCAACTAAAGTGGAGCGCGGTCTTCAAAAATTCTCTTCTCGTCTCCTTGGTGCGAGGTGGGCTAGAGCCGGCTTCGCGTGGGTGCGTTGGCGCCTCGAGTGACGCGCCTCCCTCGGTCCGCGGTACCTCGCAGAAAGTCAACAAAGAAGAGGGATTAGACAGCTCAAGAGATATAAAAATAATGCAAAATAAAACAAACAGAAATAAAAATCGCAAAGGCAGACAAATGATCACAACACAAAGCAAAAACTCGAACTACGCGTTATTGCTCCCCGGCAACGGCGCCATTTGATAAACACGAAATTCGATGTGGTCAAAATTGGCGTCTCACACAAGGCGGAGACGACCGTCGCTGTGGCGACTCACAAGTGAATCTCGTATTTAATCAACAATTAACCCACACTAAAGATCAACAATTAGAAATAATGTGGAGTTAAAATTTATTTTTAACTCTGCACAAATGGTGTATAGTGACAAGTATGCAGAGAGTTCGAACACAGGGAGCAAACAGGGTAATTCACAAAAGTGTGCACAAGAGTGTGTGTGTGTAGTGTCTACACTAAGCAAGCAAACAAAGGAAATTTTTGTGGGTTTTTAATTTTTAATTTTTTTATTTTAATTTAATTTTTAATTTTGTATTTTGATTTTTAATTTTCTGATTTTTATAATTTATATTTTATATTATTTTTTGTTTTATTTTCTTTTTCAATATTGGAAAATAATGACAATGTAATGAAAGACAAGCTAAAATATTTATAAAAATGTGCAAAAATAACCACAAATTCAGAAATAAAATGTTTTTGATATTTTTAGGATTTTTTACTATTTTTGTGATTTTTGGGGATTTTTCAAAGTGTTTTTGGTATTTTTAAAGACTGAAATAAAGCAAAACAGTGAAATAAGTGCTGGCTGTGAATAAAATGCAAATTAAAATTAGCAAACAGCAACCAAAATTTTTCACACTAATTTTCAAATAAAGAGAATAAAATAGAGAACAAACAGGACCTGAGTTTATGTTTTTTGGATTTTTCTTTGCTTTTATATATTTTTTTGAAGTTTTTGAGTGTTTTTAAATTTTTAGTGTTTTTCTTTTGAGATTTTTAGTGATTTTTGGACTAACACTAAAATAGGTTAAAAATAGACACTAGGTAGTTTTTTTGGAATTTTTCGAAGTGTTTTAATATTTTTTTGGTATTTTCTAAGCTAGACAGTGCACAAAAAGCATGTTTTTGATTTTTAATAAATATAAAAATAAAAACAAAATCAAAAAACTAAAATGTTGGCGTGGAAGAACACATGCACAGGAGCTTAAGTTTAAAATTTGAGAATTTTTGGAATTAAATTGAGCCCCTAATTAATTAATGCAAGCACGCAAAAATTAAAGGTCTGGCAGGGACCTTTATGCAAATAGTCAGGAATCCAGGGGGTTTTAAGCAATTTTCGGCAAAGTTTTAAACTAAATATGCAATTTACTGGACTAAAAGTAAAATACCCAAAGCTGCAGGGGCTTTCTTGCAAAACTTCCCAGGCTCACGCGCGTCGCACGCGCGCCTGGGAAGGGCACATGTGCAAAAACCCAAAGGTTGGGGGTTGAAATGTAAAATAGCCAGAAAGTTTTACACTGCGACTGAACGTTTTGGAATTAAAAACAAATATGCTAAACAATCCAGGACCCTTATGCAAAATAGCCAAGATCACGTGCGAGGAAAGCGCGTGACCTGACGAGGACTTAGATGTAAATATTTAAACGCACGGGGGGTCCTTGGAAAATATTACAAAAATACTACTGGCAGATGAATGATTCAGTGCTCTTAATTAAATACAAAAATTGACGGGTAGGATTTGCAAAATACCCAGTCAAAGGCGGGCGTCGACGGTTCGGATCCAACTACTTATGCCACGTGTCGATCCCGCATGGCGCGATGACGGTTCAGATTCTACGCCCAGGATTAGATCATCAGGAGTGCATCGACGGCTCAGGGCGGCGCCAATCTGACGGTGGCTGTGCGCCACGAAGAACAGATGCAAATCCGACGGCTGGGACGCCTGGTCGATGAACTGGGAAGAACAGAGGGCCGGATGATCTTCTCGGAGCTCGTGCCTCCTCTTCCAATGCTCTCTTGGCGCACGAAGACGTCCCCGACATTCCTGGAAGGTGCCCCGACCCAACGGCGAAGTCAAAATGGACTGTTGAGGTCCGATTACGTCGCCGCGAGGTCGGAGACGAAAAGGGGCTCCAGGTAGCTCGATACCTGCAAAACTCGACTCCAGCTAGAGTCTCTCTGGCACTGGGACCTTCAAGACAACACGACAAAGCCAGTAAATGGTCCCAAGACAGAGACGAGAGGAGTGGGCGGCGATTAGTGCGGAAGTGAAGCTCGCCGGAGCAAGCTCCGGCGAGATGGTAAGTTGGATGCTCAGATGGGTTCAGGCAAAATGGACGGTATTTTAAGGATCCTACAGCTATGGGAAAACTAAAAATACAAGAAAAAGATAGTAAAAACCAGCCTCGAGCCCAGAAAGGGCGAGGGAAAACCTCACGGCGGCGCAGCCGCCGGAGGTGCTTGGAACGCGGCGTTTGGGGTCGCCGCACCTCGACTGAGATGGGGGAGGATTCCCCTGTCACGAGAACTCGCCCTCGACCCACACCTGGAAGTTTTTGGGTACCCAAATCCGATTCAAAGAGAAGGGGAAATACAGGGGGTCGGTTTTGAAACTTGGCCGAGGGGTGGATTTTCGAGGAGGAGTCACGGTGCTGTGATGGTGCTCGGCTCGAGATCAAGCTAGGGCGTGGTAGCTGGATCATAAGGGAACAATTTTGCAGAAGGGAGTTTCGTGAAAAGATGCAAGAGGCGGCCTCGATAAATCCGCAAACGCGGGCAAAAAACGAGGTCTGATGGGTTACAGGGATGGAGGGTAGGCAGTTGACCTTGGTCCACGAAGACTGCCCCCTGGTTGGTCCACGTGGACCAACCAGGGAAAATCCCTAAAAAAAGATTAAAAATTCAATTAAAAATCGAAAATGATTTATTTAATTTTAGGTTAATTAATAAAAAATGTTTATTATTTTATATAGTATTTTATTCCGATTTTAAATTATTTTTATGAGTTATAATTTTTACAAGTTCACTTTTTACCCCTTTATAGGTATATTATCTACATGTTTGATTATTGATTTTTATTTAGGTATTTTTAAATTTTATTATTTTTATTTATTATTTTATAAGTTTATAGAATACTTTTATACACTCAAATATATTTTTATTTTATTTTTCTGAGTTATTTTGTATATTTAATAAAATAGAAGTATATTTTATATAAGTACATGTATAATACCTATGTATTGTATTTATGAGGATTTTTATTTTTGAGTTTTCTTTTCATTTTTATTCTGATCTTAATGTGTATAATTATTATAAATAATATTTACAACATTATAAAAAATATAAAAAATAATGAATAAATAATAAATTGAATATTTTAGTCTGTACAATGTACAATGTGGGTCCAAAACTCAACTTTCAAACCGTAGCTCCGCCAAATGCGAAACCACCGCCATTAAATAGCTTATTTTATTCTATATACAATTAAAGGTGAGTATGTTGCATTTGGAGTTTTCATTTGTGAGATACGGGTCTGGGAAGTTGGCATTCTGGAATTTTATTCAGACCATAACTTTTTATCTGTACATTATTTTTCAGTGAAATCAATTTTTGTATTTTTATATATAAAATTATCTACAACTTTCATGTACAAAGTTTCTTTATTTGATGTATAAAAAGTGGAGCCAAAAATAGGTCCCAAAATGAATAAAGAATGAATAGAAAGTATAAGTATTTCATCTGTATTTCTGACCTTATCTCCCCTACTTTATTCCTTGTCGACCTATTCATCAAGATGCCTAGGTCTCGGGGTTTCAGGTCATAAAATATTTACAATATTTTATTCGTTTTCTTTTCTTTATTTATTCTATAATTTTGGCCTTAATTACAGTATTTTATACACTAATATGATGCACATGCATGAATGCTAAGATGATGATATTAATGCTATTTACAGGCATTTGCTAGGGTTTTTGATGCCAAAATGATAGAATAAAGATGATGAAATGTGGATTCATCAGGCTGCAACTGGGGGGCTCGGGTCGAGGCTCGGTGGGACCCGAGCCTGTAGCTTCGGTTGGAGCATCGGCTGCCACGGTCTTCATCGCGGCCGTCCGATCCAGATGATCGGACGGACAACTGTAGTTTCGTTCTCCTCCGCAGGTCACCGGAGAAGGCGGGGTTCCGACGACCTGCCTTCAGCTCTGCCCTGCCTCGCGAGGGCCTCTGGTGGTCGTGGAAGCTCTCTGAAGGTCTGGTAGTGGAGGTGGAGCAGTGACGAGGCTCCACGATGGATCAAAAGTGTCGCTCGATGAAGCCTCGCTGGAGGCGAGGAGCTCGAAGGAGCTCCGATCTGAACTCCGACCATTGACGATGGGAGCACCTGTAAATGTTTGATAGCCGAAACGTGTTGTGATGGTGAGAGAAGTGAGGTGGATGGCGGCCACGACAGTGACTGGAGGTGGTGGCCTTGGAGTTCTTCTCCGACGAAGCAGGGGAAGAAGTGGGTTGATGCGCAGGTGGTTCTGGAGAAGAGAGGATGGGTCGGCGAAGGCGTTTGATGAATGGTGGAGGTCGGAAGATGGTCAGGTGGCGGTGGAGTGGAGTTACGGAGTGGGGAAATTAAGAGAAATCACCTCGCCGAAGCGCGGTGATGGTGGATGCAGTAGCCTGGGATTGAGCTCCGTTGGAGCTCTGGGTCGTCGCCCTGGCCTGCCCGGCTCTGGCAAGGAGCTCAGTCGGTGACCGGAGGCGCCACTACGCAGCGGAGGCACCGCGGGTCGACACCGGACAAACCCCATCGTCGCCTCGACGTTCCACTCCTCCGCTGTCACCGGAGGGGCGGAGGAAGCTAGGAGCAGGCCCAAGAATGGTGGACAAGGGTGCTTGGAGGCGGGCGATGGCTTAAATAGGTGGAGGCGTCCGACAGTTACGTGGCGGAGCAGGGGAGTTTCGATGGCCTAGGAATTAAGGGAGGAGTGATGGCCGTGCATGATGGGTGACGCACGAGGATGGCAGAGGAGCGGGCTATGTGGGGGAGGCGTTAGGAGAGGAGGAAGGTGGCTGGAGCGACGGCAAAAATGGAAGGGGGCGCTGTGTTGGAGAGATTAAACGGCTGGGGGAGGGGGGTTACGCGAGGTGGAAGATGACTTCCCTGGCCGTTGGATACATAGATCCAATGGCTAGGGTGGAAGCGTGGTCGGACGAGTGAGATCAGATCATAGATCCGATCCTACGGTTTGGATTTGGGTAGAGATAAGCGGTTCAGAGGAGTTTAGGCTTTAATCCAATGGCTGGGGATAAATGGATGTCGTGGAGGACGACGGTTTGTCGGATTCTAGTGGGATCGGGTGGCTTTGGAGATGGGGTGACGTGGCACGAGGATAGGCATAGGATAGGAGGTCGATCTGACGGCTGGTAAAGAGGCGCTTGGGGACAACGCAGATCTGATCAGAGCGCAGATCGGATGGCTGAGAATTGGAGCGGAGTTCAACGGATGAGATGAAGGCGGGGCTGAGAGGATCCAACGGCCCAGGAGGGTCGACGGGTATCAGTAAGGGAAGCGGCCCCGTGGGCGGCCCAGAGGGCGCCACATGGCCCAATCATAAAATTTCAAAGTAAAAATACAAATATATATAAAAAGAAATAGTTAAGGCCGAATTAGGAAAAAGTCAAAACATGAAAGTTGCTCGTCTTGACGAGATCTACAACTTTCATGTTGGTCAAAAAGCCAAAAGTGGTCATTTGTACAAAACGTATTGTTGGGGGTATTTTTAAAGGGATAAAAATATCGATTTTGTGGTTTTGAGATGTTTTTGTATTTTTCTTTATCTTTTCAATGGTCAGTGATTTATAGACAATTATTCAACCTAATTTTTAGGGGTTTTTTGAAGATAAAATAAATACAAGAAATATAAGGAAAATTGAATACAATAAATTAATGGTAAATTATATACAATATGATACAAGATAAAAATAAAGAATTAAAAGGGTATTTTTATTGGTTTGATTAAGCAAGTGTTTTCATTAGCGACTTTTTAGTATGATGAATACGAGATTCATCAGTAGGCCAAACCTAGGTCGTACCATGGTTTTCTGGATATGTTGAGAGCGTAAAATAAATTATTTCCAACACATGTACTCGGCTGCCATTAGACGTATTGACTGACTGAAGATGTGACCGTGCCCTGTGGAGGCATGGGTGGTTAGATTGCGGCTGGATCACGATATCATGTATTTAAAGCAGCTAGTATATGTGATTAAAGGTTAGCATGTGGTTTTAAGATACTGAATCCTCAAGGACGGGTGCTTCTTTGTTTGTCAAGTTGGGGGTTTGAAATCCTGGATAATAAAAGAAAGGTAAATTGTCAGGGTAGTATTGGAGGATTGGTTGAGGCGATGTGCCACGACATAATGCTCACTCAATCAACGCAATCTCCAATCCGGAAGTGTCCACAACTTTGGAGTCTATGAGCACTGAGGTTTTTTTTTGAACTAATCCCTGATGTGGAATAAATGGAATAGGACTTAAACTAAAAAGAAGAAGTAAACTTTTTGGGATAATAAGTTTTGCTAAACTACACTACATCTTTACTTTTCTCTTCTTTGTTACTTAGCACTCGTTAATCTTCATCCTATGATTTATGAAAACCCAACAAGTATCGATGAGTCATCATAAGGAATTTAATAATCCAGCCAGCTAATAATAATAGCCAACAACAATAGCTTTACTCTATAAGGTAGTTGGTAATCTTTTTTGTGTATTTCCTTTCCAACTGATATACATGTAAATGGTTGTAGTGGGATAACGTATCACGTAAACTTTATTTTGTGAATGGAAAAATATTAAATAATTCTTTCTGAGTATCTTTAATTGCAGTCTATTTCTAAATGTTAGTTGTGATTGCTGAACAAATTATTGATGAGTAACCATATCCGGATATGGGAGGATCCGACGGTCCAGAATTGGGGTTGTGATAGTTTGGTATCAGAGCCCAATAGTCCAGTAAATTATTCAGTAATTAATAATTATGATCGATATTCCTAAATAAAGGGTGTATTGAGATCTTATATCTTAATAATTAACTATAATACCATTCATAAGTCATTATACCTTATGTACATTATGCTAACACGCATAGGACCTAACCTTTGGTCTAGATTCATCCCAGTACCATGGTAGACCAAAACGTGTCTAGGCAATTAGCTACTATGAAGGCAATGCTCCGAGAGATGGAGAAAAGACAACAAACATTGGAGGAGAGGCTCGATGCACAAGCTAAGAGGCCCGAGGCATCCAGACCTGTGGATGCTAGAGTTGAGGGTTCTATCCACCTTTTTGAGGAAGAATCGAGGTATCATCCTTCCATTGAGTTTTTCTCCTACTCCAGTTGAAAGAGCAAAGGAGAAGGCCCTTCTTAGATATCAAAATTTATTTGACAATTACCAAAAGAGAAAGATTCCTCGATTCGAAGGCATAGATACACCGTTGAGGTAAAACTATGGCTTGATGATGTTAGTATGATGTTGATAATAATACATGCATCGGCAACCACCTGTGTGCACTTTGTTGATTACTCTCTAGTAGACTATGCAAGACGATGGTGGAGAGCAATTTTTAAGAAATTAGTAGATCCCTTTTCATGGGATATATTTGAAGAAAGGTCCCGAGATCATTTCTGTCCCTCCCATTGGAAAGAATTGAAGAGGAGGGAGTTGCCTTCTCTGACCCAGGGTTCCAAAAATGTACGAGATTATCATATTCATTTCATCGAGCTATAGGAGTATCTTACTAAATTTGCTAACGGGATTTATGGAGATCTTAGAGAGAAGCTCGTAGGATTTAGAGCCACCACTATAGATGAAGCCACATACATCACCTCTCGTATTGTGATGGAAAGGGACGAAAACCGACAAAGAAGAAGCTTCCACTTTACTGGTGGATCATCCAAACGTAAGAGATTTATAACCATATAGACTGTCGCTATCATCCAGTTGTTTCTAGTATAAGCTCGTCACAGATGTTGGGCCATGAATTATTATGAAGAGAGGATTTCTCTAGACCTCCATTATACCATCACGACTCGATAGCAGGAGCTAGTACCTCTGTGGTTGGATCTTTAGCACGGATAGGAACACGGGCATGCTATTACTATCATCAAGAAGGCCACTTTAGGAAAGACTATCCAAATTTGAGAGGATTATGTTCAATCCAACCCCAACAAACAATATAACTTCCATACCAAGAAATGGAGCAACATGCAAAGGAAGACATGGATAGGTCAGGGCTCACAAGGACCTGCTCCTACACAATAACCACCACAGAGTGTTGCATGCTCTAATTTACCTATCCCTAATGGCCATCTCAATGTAATCACTGAAAAACAAGTCTACAATTCATGCACTGTCGTATGACTTAATGTTACTATTAATGATTCTTCAGTACATGCCTTGTTTGATTCAGGTGCTTCTCATTCGTTTATTGCTCGACGGTTAGTACCCATAAGATACCAGTAGAAGTAAAATAATCCTATCTAATAAAGGGACCAAGAGGAAAAGTATTTATAATCCGAGAAATCTTGGATAATTGTGTAGAAATATAGGAATTTGTTACAAGCGAGTTCATAGTATTGTTTCATACATAATAGCCTTAAGTTAAAATCATATTTTAACCCTGCACCATTGGTTCCATTATGATTGGTGATCAATAATAGAATAATTCCTTCATTTCATAAAGAAGATAGGGGACATAATTTACATGTATATAATAAGTCTAGCTTGGGCTGCTTTAATGGCAGTCTTTACATTTTCCCTTTAACTCATAGTATGGGGAAGGAGTGGAAAGGTACTACTAATTGAGTAATCAAATTGTATCAATTATTTAATTAATCATTTTGTAAAGCATTTTAAAATCAAATTATGAATTATTCTTATAGTTGTATTTCGAAACTCAAGTCAATGTGAAGACAAAGAAAATACAAAATTCCACAAACAAAGGGGGTAGAATTTAATTTGTACTGTACGAGATACATTCTATCAACTCCTACCCTTTCACTCTTCTATACTAGACTTTTATTTGGGTTTTTAACCAACTAACTTTGGATATATTATGAGAAATTAACATATTTTTACAAAAAAATAAAAATGGAGGCAGTTCTGTCTTGCAATACCTTAATTTGTTTTGTGTTGTAAGTAAATAGTACATCATGGAGCTGGAGCAAAAAGTATTGATTTTTTAATCAATCGGGAGGAAAAATCTAGGGTTAGTACCAATAAATACGCTGGAACAACTTTGTAAATGCATTTTCTATATTCTATATAGAATGTAGAAATCGAAAAATGAAATTCCAACCAATTTACAAGTTTGAAATTAAAAAGTCAAATTTATCTGAAGCAAAATTAGTAAAACTTTTTCGATCAAAAGTGTGAATGTACAAGCTTATGGGGTTGCTTTTGCAACTGGATAACTAGCATTGAAAATCATCTTTACATTGGATGGTTTGGTATTTTGATGATCCCTACCTTATTGACCGCAACGTCTGTATTTATTAGCACCATTAACTGATAGTGGACATCAGTTACTTGTTTCTCCACTAGTTATTGAAAGGATGACTTTGATCTCATCCTGGGGATGGACTGGCTAGAAACGCATCATGCATACCTTGATTATTTCTATAATATAATAACTTTCCATATCCCTAACTCGATAGAATTCCAATTTATTTGAAAGACATCCAGTGACGATGTCAACTACATCTCTACTCTGAAGGCACAACAATTGCTAGAGCAAGGGTGCCAAGGCTATTTATCTTATGTATCCACCACATCAGGTCAGATAGAATGATATAAGATTTACCTATAGTGAGTTTCCTGATGTATTTTCAGATGAACTACCTAGATTACCACCTGAGCGAAAGATTGAATTTGAAATCTCTCTCATACCTGATCATCATTCTATCTCTATCCCTCCATATAGGATATAATCAGCCGAGTTGCAGGAGTTAAAGGTATAGTCACAAGGACTGTTTGACAAAGGCTTCATTCGTCCCAGTCCTTTACCATGAGGTGTACATGTTTTGTTTGTAAGGAAGAAGGACAAGTCAATGCAGACAATAAAGAACAAGTATCCCCCGCCAAGAATAGATGATCTTTTTGACCAGTTACAAGGTTCAACTGTATATACCACTATTGATTTAAGATTTGGATACCATTGGATGAAAATTAAAGATGCATATATTCCCAATACATCTTTTTGATCTAGATAAAGACATTATGAATTCTTAGTTATGCATTTTGGACTGATAAATACCCTGGTAGACTTCATGGTTCTCATTAATAGAGTATTCAGAGAGTTCCTAGACCACTTTGTGGTAATCTTCAATGATAATGTGCTTATTTACTCCAAGGTTAAGTATCAACTGAACACCATATCAGAATGGCACTCGAAACACCATGGAAGAACAAGCTGTATGCTAAATATGACAAATGTGACTTCTGGCTGTCTGAAGTATCCTTCTTAGGCCATGTTATTTCTGAGGCAGGTATATCAGTTGATACTACAAAGGTTAGTGCGCTAATGAGTTGGGAACGTCCAAAGACGATCACAAAAATATGATCTTTTCTAGGTCTAGCTGGGTATTATAGAAGATGTGTGAAGGACTTTTCATGAATAGCATTGCCAATGACTAGGCTAACTTAGAAGGAAGTCCCATTCATATGGTCCAACGCACGTGAAACCAGTTTTTAGACACTCAAAAAGTGCCCAACATCTGCACCTATCCTTACTCTACCCTTTGGGACTGAAGGGTTTACAACGTACACTGACGCATCTAAAGAAGGACTTGGAGTAATTCTTATGCAACATGGCAAGGTAGTTGCCTCTCAGCAACTCATGACACATGAGAGGAAGTAACAGTCCCATGACCTTGAACTAGATGTTGTAGTTTTAGCTTCAAGGATATGGAGACACTACCTCTATGGTATTACTTTTGAAATAGTCATCGATCATAAAAGCTTGAAATATCTATTTGATCAGAAGAAGCTCAATATGAGACAAAGACGGTGTCTAGAGTTGTTGAAGTACTATGAGTGTGTCATCTCATACCACCACGGTAAGGGGAATGCCATAGTAGATGCCCTTAGCAGAAGAACCTATTCACCTGGGTTGGTGTGTGCCAACTACTTATGGGGTTTACTATCAACGTTGAGTGAGTGGAAACCATTTGATAGTAGTATTGATACTATAACTATTCCTCCTCGATACAAATCAGAGATATGGGATAGAATAAAGAAAGGACAGGAGGATGATCCAATTCTTAAATACTTGATACAACAACTTGAGAAAAATGAGATAGAGGGATTCCATATATAATATGAATTATTGCATAAGC
The DNA here is from genome assembly GCA_037367405.1 of Ottelia alismoides. NCBI lineage: Eukaryota > Viridiplantae > Streptophyta > Magnoliopsida > Alismatales > Hydrocharitaceae > Ottelia > Ottelia alismoides. Next base: position 699,078 of record JAZKJV010011445.1, read on the forward strand.
ATCACAAAATTTGTGTACCAAATGCACATGAATTGAAGAAAGACATCTTACGTGAAGCACATTGCTCTAGATTATCTATTCAACCAGGAATTATGAAGATGTATAAGGATCTTCGTTCAAACTTTTGGTGACCGGGAATGAAGATGGATGTTGTTGAGTCTATGAATTCATGTTTCAGTTGCCAACAGGTAAAGGCTTCACATCAAAAGCTAAAAGAATTGTTGCAACCTCTCTCTATCCCTGAATGGAAATAGGAAAGCATTTCCATGGACTTTGTTACTGGCTTACCTCAGATGACATATGATAAAGATAGTATGTGGGTCATAATAGATCGTATGACCAAGGTAGCACACTTTATAATAATAAGCTTATATTCCACTCCAGATTAGCTTGCTGAGTTGTATATTACACATGCGATTGTTCTCCATGGCATTCCAAAATAGGTAGTTTTCGATCGAGATTCACGATTCACCTTACACTACTGAGAGAACTTCATGAAAGCCTTAAGCAAACAGTTATGCTTGAGCACAACATATCATACACAAACAGATGGTCAATCAGAGCGTACAATTCAGACACTAGAGGTTATGCTACAAGCAAGTGCCTTAGAATGGAAGGGATCATGTGAAACATTTGCATCTTGTAGAATTCGTCTACAACAATAGTTACCATGCAACTATTAGCATGGCATCGTTTGAAGCACTGTACGTAAGTGTACTACTCCTTTATATTGGTAAGAAGTCAAGATAAAAAACCTTTATGACTCAGATAGACTCCAGGAGACATGGGAAACTGTAGAGCTTGCTCGAAAAAGACTAATAACTACTTAGAGTCGCCAAAAAAGCTATAGTGATACAAAACAAAACGATCTTGAGTTTGAGATAGGTGACTTTGTATTTCTCAAAGTATTACATGTGAAGGGAGTTCAGATGTTTGGCTTGTGAGGGAATTTGGCACCTAGGTTCGTGGCTCTTTTTGAAATATTTAGCGAATTGGGAAAGTTGCATATAGATTTGTACTTCTCCCACATCATTCGGGAATACATGATATTTTTAATGTATCAAATTTGAGAAAGTATATTAAGGATCCCGAGCATAAGATATTCTATGATGAACTACATGTTGAACTAGACTTGACATGCTTATAAATACCTGTTCAAATACTATACATGGATATCAAGAAGTTGAATAAGATAGAGGTACCTCTAGTTAAAGTATTGTGGCAGAACCAAGAGTACGAAAAAGTCACATTGGAACTTGAGGTTGGTATGAGAGAAAAATACCCCTGCTTGTTTGAATGATAACACTATGTATTATGTATATCTTCATTACAAAAGAAATGATGTTCATTCTCTTTATGGTTATGGTTTCAATTCTCTTTAAAGTTGTTATCGTTTCAATCCTTTTTAAGGTTGTTATGTATGCACGTCAAGTCTCGAGGAAGAGACTTCCTTTAAGGTTGTAATAATTGTGAAGCCTTGATCTTGGTCGTCTCTCGAATCCTATATCATAAGATTATGCTTGTGAGAGGAAATCAACGGAATTTGTTTCGTGTGAATCCAACTTCGCTTTGAATTGTTATGATTTTCGGAAGAAAGAAAGTAAGGAAGACTTAATATGTCATTACCCTTAATACTAATTAACATAATTAAAGATTCTAATGATGGATCGAGGAACAATAATGATCATCAGCAAAACTAATCACAGGTCAGCAAAAGTTAAGCGAAGCGTCATAAGCAAATCTAGAAGCTTGTGGAAAGCTTAAGCTTTAAGTTTCAGATAAACTTTGGCCAAAATCATGGGCCAAAATCATGGACCACTAATTGTCGTTAAGGGTTAAACCATGGTTTACTAACCATGGTCGACAATTTTTTAAAGCCTATAAATAGCCCCCACCCATTCATTCTCTACAATTTCCACTACCATCACTACCCCAAGGGATAGGGTCGAGAGGTCGGGACAAGGAGAGGAAGGCGAGGAAGGAGTGCTAGCGAAGCGTTATCAGGAGAACGAGGAGGACGGCGGTGAGATCCTCTCCTAGTTGGCTTAGTATAGGAAGTAAGTAGCTCTAAGTTGAGCCAGGTTCTCGATTCATCTTCCTTTCTGATTCATTTTGTGTTGTGATCCGAGGAGAAATTTGTATAACACCCTACTTAGGTGTAGGTGACTATACACGTAAGTGAACATTGTGATTCGTCACACCTTCACCCACCAAAGATGAGCGATATCTATTGATTCTCTATCGCTTACAAATTTATTATATTCTTTCGATTTCTCATTTATACTTGTTTTGATGGAGGAATCTATGTAACACCCTACTTAGGTGCGGGTGGTTATGCACGTCAGTGATCCATGTGTTGTCACACCTTCACTCATCTAAGATGCATTGTGTCTATCGATTCTCTATCGCTTGCAGTTCGATTATATTCTTTCGATTTTGCTATAGTTTTCTCTCGGATATTTTATAGAGGATACATTTCTTGTTTTTCGTTTGAAATATGTCTCAATATATGGGGAAACTCTGCTGAAATTTTCATAGAAATATATCCCAATATAAAGGAAAACTCTGTCAAAATTTTCCTAGAAATATCACCTATGTATAAATAGAAGCTCTGCTGAAATTTCGAGAGAAAATATGTTCTTCGTGTGTTCTTTACATTCTTCATGTTCTTCATTCGTTCTTCACATTCTTGGCACGATCTTACTATTCTTGATATGAAAATAAAATTCGATCATTTCAGGAGCTGTAAATCATCCTTATTAAAAATGAATCACGATAAATCACTGCATATATGAGAGAGAGAGAGAGCTCGATTAGGTAACGAAATCATTATTTTGCTGTTGGGTTTTCATACGATATCATTGAAATTTCTGATTTTATGTTCTTCGCTACGAAGAACCATAATTTAGCTATTTTGAGAAAATATAAAAGTTGTTTTGTGATTCCCAATAAAATAATGTCTAAGCATCGAATTGATACAATGACTTGGAAAGTTAGAGCTTGTGAGTTAAAAAAGCATAAATACGAGTATGTATGTATATATATATATATGAGTTTATACTCAATGTTGATGAATTGCAAATCAAAGGCTTAACAGAAGAATTATATCATGGGAATTGATATGTATTAATTTTGATCATGAAAAGGATCGTATGTTACGCTAAGAATGACTGGGAATAGAACTATAAGTCGAGCATGCAACTTGTAGGTTTGTCAGAAAAACATTCGTATTGGTAGGCCAAGCCTATATGATACACTGTTTCTCAGATATGTTGAGTGCGCAAAATAAATTATTTACAATACGTGGTACTCAACTGTCATTAGGCAGATTGACTAACTGAAGATGTGATCATGTCATGTGGAGACACGAGTGGTTGGATAGTGGCTGGGTCATGATATCATGTATTTAAAGCCGCTAGTATCTATGATTAAAGGTTGGCATGTGATTTTAAGCTACTGAGTTCTTGAGGACGGTGTGCTTCTTTGTCTGCTAGGTTGAGGGTTGAAACCCTGGATAAAATAAAAGGAAATTATGAGGGTAGTATTGGATGATCGATTGAGGTGATGTACAACGACATAAGCTCACAAGATTATCGCAATCTCCAATCTCGAAGTGTCCACAACTTTGGAGTCCATGAGTGGAAAGGTTTTTCCTGAACTAATCCCTGACGTGGAATAAATGGAATAGGACTTAAACTAAAAAGAAGAAATAAAACTGTCTGGGATAATAAGTTTTGTTAAACTATACTACTTTTTGCTTTTCTCTTCTTCATCACTTAGCACTCTCTAATCTTCATCCTATAATTTATAGAAATCCAATAGCCATCGCAAAGACTTTAATAATCCAATTAGCTAACAATAATAGCCATCCATCCAGCCACAATAGCTTTACTCTATAAGGTAGTTGGTAATCTTTTTGTCTATTTCCGTTCCAGTTGATGTATATGTAAATGATTATATTGGGACAATGTATCATGTAAAAATTATTTAATTGTGAATAGAAAAGTACTAAATACTTCTTTCTGAGTGTTTTTAATTATAATATATTTCTGAATGTTAATTACGATTGTTGAATAAATTATTGATGAGTAAGCGTATCCAGATATGGGATGATTCAATGGTCCGGAATTGGGATCGTGATAGCTACAGAAGTATAACAATAACTAGTACAACTCTACAAGTGAAACTGTATCCTGAGACAGATACAAATTGCAGAAGCTCTAGTCAGTACTGCTACTCAACAACATGCAAACTTGGATGGATTTACAAAGAAAATGAAACATAATAACAGTAACAACAACAGAAGAGTAAAGAGAGGGATGTTCATGTTCCATTATTATCCTTATACTTGTTGTTCACTCTCCCAAATCGTATGTAAATATTACTATTGTAAGCTGCATGCATTTTAAAACTTCCACTATAAAGTATTCGTATTATCATACATATATGAGCTCATAAGTTACACATTTAGCTACATGATAAGTTGGGTTTAATCAAACATGTATTTATACACTATGGTACTTTTTAAAGTATCCTTCCTCATTTAGTTTTTGAGTTCGAAAATCATAATGATATTATCTCAACAGTCATACATTGTGCACTGGAGTAACCAACCCAAGCAAACAAACCCTTTCAACTTCGACCAGTTTTCCCCAGCCTATCTACCACAAGGAGAATAACCGGGAACACGTACAATATGGTCAAACGAGACTAAGGACGCAGAACTTATCGACAGAATTCGTAACACCACGTTCAATCAACAGGATCGTGGAGCACACCGACAATACCCACATAACTAGAACTAACACTCTATCTAGAACTCACTGAGACCATGAGAGTTGCGCCACACTATTGGGTATGCTAACTTCTCTAAGCATAACACATGCATACAAACATTCATAAACTAGCCTACAGCCTTAATTTCATTTATATGATATTTTCATCCCACCATGACTAACTCCATGTGACACTGTCATCATGGATAGTATGTCGTCTTAGTTCATATGGAGCATAACACTACAACTCTAAGACTTTGGACCATTAGGTTTGGGGTACCTCTGTAGGCATTTAATGGAGTACAACTTCCTAACTAAATTCCCAACATCTACTTGCTATCCTTGATTCAAATCATGAAACTCCATACTTTACCACCAATATACTCATACTCTCACATGGTTAAGTCCGACAGGTGAGGTAAAATACCAGTCACAGAAACACCTTCATAAAACAACCAAAAAATCTCTACCCATTGATGAAGGTCCATAATGGCGTAGGTCACCAAGGCATAAAATCTTATACATTGATCATTTGAATCTCACTCCCAAGTAGTGGAGGTAAAATATGATTTCCTTTGTTTCCTTCTAATAGTAGAAGCAAACACTAAATTTCATAATCATTCCAGTCAACCCTGGATCACCGTACATCTCATTATCTCATCCAGTATGCGATCATTTCCAGTGTGAGTATCCATATGGTCTAACTTATCCCTTTTAAGTCAGCTTGCAGTTTATCAGGACTGTATAAAAGAGTCGGTTACTTCTATAGGATGCTGGCACTTGACCTCTCATGATGTATTTATTTAGTTATCTAACTTTAGAGACATGCATAGTATGCAGTTTTGACCCATACTAAGCCTCATGTTATGACTCTAACGTACTTGGTACTTTAGGGATGGAGTATCTCCATATGCATGCAGTGATGTACATGCATCCTAACTATATTTCCAAAACTCCATGATCATCATTGGTTCATAAACATCTCAACATACATACATACATATGTACGCACATGCATATACATATAAGTTTATATATATGTATGCTCATCATGCCTTAAGTGTACAACCTCATATTTCCATTCATTTTCTTTAGAAATTATATGTAGTTCTATCCCCTCACTTAATATGACATCATATCATTAAAGTCATTCCTGTTGCCTAATATTGTTGTGCACATTACAAGTAGCTAACTTTAAAATTCAAATCCTCTTACAAAATCTTCATGGATTTGAGCATTCTTAGATGCGTTAGAAAGAACTCAAGACACTCGACAAACTTCATTAAGGAAGTTTAATTATTAGACGTCATTTAAACCTTGGAATTCAGTCTTGAAGTCAACACATTCTCATATTCAGCTGCTAAATCCTGCACATTACCTTAAATCTACACAATCTTCCAAATCATATTTAAAGCACACCCATGTATGATTTGTCCTAATTCCAATTTATCTAGAAATCTCTTTCGATTCTCTACATAACATAGTCATTAAACATAATAATCCAACTTGAATACCATCGATTCATGAGGTCAAAAGTTGAAATTTTCTTTCTTGTTTCTGTTACTATACAGAATAACCATGCAACCTTTAAAAATCAATCCATACACCATTTCTCATGGAAATCTTTTAATTTTTGAACTTCTGGAAAGATTATTAATTCTATACAATTCATGCAGGGTGATTTGCATTCCCATCATATTTAATCCTTTAAATGTCAAGATTGAGGTACTAGCTTGAATTTGTGAAACAGTGAGCGATTCATGTGACCCTATGATCATAAAATTCACATGTATGTTGAACCTCTTAATAAATTGAGATGATATTAGATTTACATGAAATCTAATTGATAAAGCTACAACTTTTGTGAAGAATGTTATGTTATTTGAACTACTTTAGACCTCTATTTTCAAGTATGAACATAATCTCAATTTACCCCAAATGTCATTCCTATTCCTTTTTATACCACAATCTCATCACCCAATCAACTTGCATACACATATCTTTTAAGTATTTTAAATTAGAAATATGAACTACAACTTAAAACACAACATCAAGCTAGAAATCCATCCAGCAAGTAGGGCTTGAAGCCCATAGAAAATATATACATGCTCGACAAATCACGATAATGCAAAGAAGAGGGATTGTACCTCATACGGAACATACCTTGTGAAACTGGTGTTATAACTACGTTCGGTTTGTCCTTGTGACCACGGTTACCTCTAATCCACAAGAAATCCATCGTTAGGATAGATCAATAAGAAAAAATACAAAAATATGGGGAATAAGAGAGAGAGTTTTCAGATTCTAAAGGTATGTTGGCGTTGAAGATGGTGAGGGGATGTATCTCTTAAAAAATGGCAGATATCATCCAACTTCGACGACCTCGACAGTTTTCTAATGGAGATCCGATGATCTTAGTGGTGGAGGAAGATTGGAGGTTGACTCGGGATGCAAAGGAGGAAGAAGATGGTTTACTCTTAGGTTTTATCACCAAGCTTTTTGTATAAGCAGATCCCACTCAAAATACGTATCAAAATACAAACTTAGCCCATCTTCACTCAAATGATCATATTTCCCTCATATGATCTCAGATTTATAAAATTTTAGATGCGTTTGATTTCTGACAACAATATGCATCCAAGAAGCTATTTACTACAATCATATAAGAAATGGATTTTCACAAATTTTCTAATGATATGCAACTGCTTAGCCATTACTACTTAATCAAGTTATGCGGCTAAAACCCAGAGTTTCACATACACGGTTGCTCGGATATGTTGAGTGTGCATAATAAAATACTTGTAATGTGCGGTACTAACATACAATTAGATGGGTTGTCTGACTGGAAATGTGATCATACCATGTTGAGGCGTGGGTGGTTCAATAATGGCTAGGTCACGATAACATGTATTTAAAGATATTAGTATATGTGATTAAAGGTTAGCATGTGGTTTTAAGCTAACAGATCATTGAGGACAGTATGCTTCCTTATTTATCAGACTGAAGGTTTTGAATCTTAAATAATTTAAAAAAGAAAGAAATTATCAGTGTAGCATTGGAGTATTTGTTGATATGATATATGATAGCCTAAGTTCACTAGATCAACATAATCTCCAATTCTGAAGTTATGAGAGGTGAGGTAACTCACCTGAACTAATCCTGACATGGAATAGAAGCAACATGACTTAATCTAATGAGAAGAAATGAAACGTTCTAATATAATAAGTTTTGCTAAACTACACTATTTGTTTACTTTTCTTTTCTTTGTTACTTAGCACTTGCTAATTTTTATCATATAATGTCTGGAATTCAATAGCTATTGGTTATCCATTGCAAAGACCTTAGCCATCCAACAATATTAACTTCTAATATGAGGTAGTTAACAGTTCTTTTGTGCTCTTTTCTTTCAGCTTGATGTACATGTAAAAGAAAATAGTGGGACAGTTTGTTATGTGAACTTCATTTTGTGAATGGAAAACTCTGAGATGCTTCCTCTATATAGCATTTTTATTGCAGTCTGTTTCTGAATGTTAACTGTTATTATTTAATATAACTATTGTTGAGTAGCCATATGCAGTAAATGAGAGGATCCGATGATCCAGAACTGGGATTGTTACAGATGTTATCAGAGCTAAATTCTCTCTAATAGTGGAAAGGGTTGCTCAAGAGGTGGAGCCACCCCTACCATAGAGTTAAGAGGAAAGAGCTACTCAAGAGGTGAAACTATTACTGTTATTGGGAACAGGTTATGCACCATTGCCCAACGAAGATGCTACGAATATAAGTGGATGTGATTGTAGCACTTCAAACATAGTACCTCATTTAGTAATCACAAAGTGTGGTGGTAGCTTATAAATGGTTGGGGCTACTGCTAGATAACTTAAGCATGGCTTAAGTTGAGCACATGCTCAACAGGTTGTCTGGGGTAGTAATCCCCGTTAACAGACCAAGCTTAGAGCCCAGTAGGTTATAGTAACAACCGTTTAAAGGTTTATAAATAACTAAATATAAAGTTAATCATGCTTGAAAAATGGATCATAATATAACATAAAAAGGTCATATAAATAACTTATCATATATCAATTTTCTCAATTATTAGCTCAATTTGTCATAACATTAAGATGTTAAAGGGATTTGGCACTCGCATAACTGCTCATCCAAGTCCAAGTCAAGTATTGATACGCTCGTTTATGTCCTTGCAGTGATCATCACTTAAGGTTATAATTTATTTCTTTTTTCCCATAACATATGTAGAATGATTTCCCGTCTACTTTAAGGAGTGTACATTAAAATAATACAATTTATAAGATATTTCAAACTTAATCGAAAGTATGTAATATAAAATACTAATTATATATAATATGAAAGTATTACAGTAAATAACAACGTAGATTAAAAAGATTAAGCCCTTGCTTAGATGAACATTATCTGATAATTTTTTCCTATTTACAACTGTTTGATGTTGGAGTTCAATGCAGTGGCATAACATTTTTCGGCAGCCATAGGGAATAGTCGTTCTCTCTTCCTAAGATGGACATTATCTGATTTTCCTATTTAGCAAGTGTTTGATCTTGGAGTTCAATGTGATGGCATATTATTTTTTGAAAGTAGTCATCCCTTCTTCCTTAGATAGACATTATCTGATATTTTTTCTTATTTAGCAACTATTTTATTTGGAGTTCAATGCGATGGCATATTATTTTTTGAGCATCCCTAGGTAGTAGTCGTCCCCTCTTCCTTAAATAATTTTTCTGATAATTTTTTCTTTTTTAGCAACTATTTGATTTCGGAGTTCAATGCCATATTATTTTTAGTAGTAAGATGGATATTATTTTTTTGATAATTTTTCCTATTTAGAAAAAAAAAATGATTTTGGAGCTCAATGGCGCGTATTCTTTTTAAATAGTCCTAGGAGTAGTCGTTGCTTCTTCCTTGCAACAGAAATCCATTCGAGGGCTTTTTTTCTACAGAGAATTCCGTCTTCCGATCGAGACCGACACGACCAATTGGAAGAAGAAAGACGCGCGCGAGATGTGAATCTAAGGACGATAAGAAACTACCACGTTGATCAATCTGAGGTCGTGAAGCCGCCAGATCCCGCCCAAGTTCCCCGATCCAAACCGTCGTCAGCGGGAAAGATCGGATCTTTGGCCGGGGATAGGGGAGAGGACCTGGATGAGGAGGCGGGGCGGCGAGTTCCGTCGGATTGGAGCGCGGAGGAGATGGTGGACGGCGTGGGACTGCGCATGGTGGGTGTGGTTCGCCGTCTGCGGATTAGGGTTGCTGCTGTTCCTTGTGGTTTTCCGGCAAAACGAGTCCAGTGCGGTTGCGAGGATCCCCTCGTTCATATCTCAGGTATTTTGTTTTATCATTTTCGGTATGTTGGTATTTCGAATTGAGTGTGGAAGTGTGATTTTTGATTGAAAGGTGGCATCTTGCAGTGCGAGGTGCTTTTGGAGTGTTTTGGTGGTTTGAATGGGAGGAGTTGCTTGTCTACAGTGATGCTCCAAGTGTAGGTGAAGCTTGATGGCTAAAAAGAACGAGAATTTAGGGTATAAGTGGTGTGTTTGGGATGACTATTAAGAGTGGCAATGGTATTAGTTTCAGAAGAGATAGGACGAGACCTATGTTGAATCTTCTTTGTCATTTCTAAAATCTAAGAATGAAGAAAATTGCGAAAATTACATAGAAGAGGACCTGATTTAATTGTCAATCAAACCCTAATAGCTGGGTGGATGGTCAAATGAGAAGGTTTGATTTTCGTTCTAAAATTCTAGGAACTGATGTAAACCCTTGTATGAATTAGAATAGGTCTTTTTATAGTGAGGCAAATAAATGTTGCTGGTCTCTATTTAACATGGGAAACACCATGGTTTCAATTTGGTATAGTGAACTTCTGATCGTTTCTCTTGGCAATGGTAGGGCCTGAAGAGTTCATGTGAAGTGCTGGTACTAGGCCTTGGATTCAGTCCCGCTATGGGCACATGTTGTTTAATTTATATTTTTAAATAGAATTTCTACTATTGTGGAACTGGAGCATGGCTCATAAATGACAAGAAATTTGGTTATGGGGGAAGGTATCTGCTAGTGAAGAGGCTGAGGGAATGAAAGTTTTTGGAGACTTCCTAAAGCCTAGAGTGAAGTGAGTTATTACTTATTAGATGGGGTGGGTACCAATCTGGGTGCTTCCCCCTTTTTAGCTCAAAAGAAGCTTAAAGCGATCAAAGAAGTGGAAATGGGAACCTTTAACAAACAATGGCCCTTGGATTCATGGGATGAGACCATGGGAAGAGCGAAAGTAGGTAGAAACCAAGTTGAGGTAGAAAGAAGGTGAAGCAAAGGCAGGCAGAAAGTCTTTAAAGCTTGTCCGCAAACTGTGGTATAGATTGGAAAGGTGCGGTACCATTCGCTAGTGTCACTCATGATGTCAAAGAAGAATGATCACCCCTCTATTCAGAGTCATTGAGTAATAAGCCTGGATGTTCGCCCGGAATTCACCTTTTCCCTTAGCTTCAGTGCATGTCTTCTGTCTGTGTATGCCATTGCATATCTTAGTCTAGTCATTGTCTTGGAAACTTAATCAAAATTTAAGGAACACTTTAATTGAATAATAAATAAATAGGCATTTCTGTTCCAAATTGAAGGTTCTCCATTGTGTCAAGCGTATGGGAACTATACTATGACATTCTACCTTTTTTCACATATATTGGAGTCCCTTGACATGATTGTTTCTTTGACACTACCCTTGTAAATGGAGCTTCACTATACATAAAAAGTGGTATATATTTTAGATATTAAAAAAGAAAGCTTTTTTATTGGCTCACTTCCTCTATGTCTTCTGAGGTGAGAACTGTCAATGTGGAGTCTTTCCTTGTATAATATCATGAGAGCATCATCTTTGTGATAAAACTTGATTGGTGTTGAGAATGTATAGCAGGAACTATTTATTAAACCCACGTTAGTGATCTTTGGACAGTGCACTTTAGATTGTCTTCTAGTGTTGGTTACTTGATTGTTAGCTCATCTATAATCCACCCACTACTTGCCCTTCCCATATGCATGCGAAGAATGTGGTGGTGTTAGTTCTCTCCCCCTCTCTCACACATAAACACGCACACATTTAAAGTTGAGTATTGGATGCAAACATGAGATGTGTCAAGATGTTCACTTAGTAGGTAATTAATCAACGACTTCTTAAGTACTTATGGGCTTTGTTTGTAATCCCTAGTTTATGATGAGGATTTATGCTAGTGGATGGGTTATATATAGATATTTGTAATCTTTTTCCTCAATGAGAAGTCAATGGAAAAGCCTCCTCCCACTATAAGTAGGGCCGGCTACATGGATTCTTGATCAAATCCATGTGAAAGATTCGACTATTTTCCTCAATGAGAAATGAATAATAAAAATATTTGACCCTTCTGGGATCCCTTGTGGGTAGCTTGACGTGATGGAATAGTGAATCGTGTAATATTGATATTTTTGGTGCTGACATTCTGATTCCTATCTTTTTATTGCTTTAGTAAAGTGCCCATCGATAGTGAACGAAAGGTTCGGGAAAAGGGGCTGAATTATCTCATACATGTTTTATGTTAAAATATAAGTTGATTGGAATTTTATTTCTTGTATTAAGGATTTTATAGAGTTTAGAGTTTAGGAGTACTGACAATTGGCAAAAAATGAGTTCCATGAATAAAATTCCCAAGAGATGCAACAACACTCATTAAAAAAAATGAACTTTTCTACACAAGATTATGGGGACATATGGAGGTGGAAGAATCCCATGCAGATCAAAGTCTTCCTCAGGTTAGTCAGTCGTGGCTAGTCGCCTTATGATCAGATCTCAAGAGGGCTAGAATTTGCAAGGGGTTAGCATGTGTTGCATACATTATAATGAGGATCTTGAAGATGCCGACCACGTTCTTTACATTTGCGGATTCCATGCGGGTGTGGGAGGCTGGGCGCAACATGGTTCGTTGGTGTAGACTGTGAACCGTGTGGATATCGACTCATTCTGGAACTTAATCAGTATCAATTGGAGGGGATCAAAGGATGGCAGATTGAAGGCTATCACTTTGATATGTGCTATCTAGTTGGTCAGAAATGAGGTTATTTTTAAATAGGAGAGTTTTTATGTGGAGAATATAATTGAGCATATTAGGTCTCTTTTTGAGGCATGATCTTATTTACTTTGTATATCAATGTGATTTAGGATGTGCGCATTTGTCAGGATGCACATTCCATGGTTACGATTTAAAGAATTTGTTTCATCGCTGAATTCAGAGTGTTTATGGAGATCATCTTATCTAAATGAAGTCTGCATGGTGTGAAGTCAAGGTTCAAATTGAACATACAACTATATATACCACAACTTAAATTATCATGGGTATTATAATGCATGGAGTGTTGTTTTTAATTGTGTTTCTAGTGTAGTTGGTGTTTACCCATACATGGTAATGAAGAAAGAAAAGTAATTTGAAGTTTGAAATAATATATTACAATCATTATGGTGTTTTTTTCACAATTTTGCATGGTGATAGGTTGATTATGGATGAGTTGACTAGTCACATTTAAGATGAGGTATTTTGGTGCATGTTGTTTGCCGATGATATTGTGTTGGTTGGTGAGTCTTGAGATTGAGTAAATAAGAAGCTTGAGGGTTTGAGACATGCCCTAGATACTAAAGGATTTGGTACAAGTAGAGCTAAAATGGAATATATGAAGTGCACATTTGATGGATGTAGTGGTGAGGGAATGCAGGTGAAGATTGGAGAAAATAACATTCAGAAGAAAGATTCTTTTAGATACTTGGGATCTATTATGCTACATGGTGGGGAAATTGATGGAGATTACTCATAGAATAAATGCATGTTAGATAAAGTGGAGAGAGAAGCCTCTACTATTCTTTGTGATAAGAGAATTTCTTTGAAAATCAAAAGAAAGTATTACAAAGCAACCGTGAGACCTGTTATGCTCTATGGATCGGAATGTTGTCCTGTAAACCATAGACATGTGCAACGAATGCTTGTAGCAGAAATGAAAATGCTATGATGGATGTATGATCATACATGGAAAGATCATATTCAGAACGATGTGATCAGAAGGAAAGTTGGAGTAGCTCCAATAGAGGATAAGAAGAGAGAAACGGTTAAGGTGATTTGACCATTTGCAAAGGAGATTGGATGATGCACCAATTAGAAGATACAAGATTTGGGATATTGAGCATGTTAAGAGAGGACAAGGAAGATCTATGAAGTGTTGGATGATTCACCAATTAGAAGATACAAGATTTGAGATATTGAGCATGTTAAGAGAGGGCGAGGAAGTCCTAAAAAGTGTTGGAATGAGACTATTCGAAGGGGTCTTAGTTATTTGGATCTAATTTTGAGAATAACCCAAAATAGATTTGAATGGAGACAAAATCCATGTAGCCGGCCCTACTTTTTTTTTGAAATCCGGAAGCAAGGGGGATACACTCGATGGTGCACTCCCCACAAAAATTTATTCAAAAGAAGAAACAGACACTAGGGACAACAAAAAGGAATGCCAACAACAACCACACCAACTACACCTTTACAACGCCCAATCCCTCACCAAATGTTTCGCACACGCCACCACATTCTCCTTGTAGAACCTTTGGCCCGAGAACACGAGATCATTTCTCCCCCGCCACACCGCCCATAGCACGGCAACCGGATACAGAACCTCCAGCCTCGGCCTTCCCTTGTTAGCCCGGATCGAAGACCAGAATGCAAGAAGGTCAGCAGTGCAACACCAACCCAAATCAGCCCCCTGCCAAATCTCAACCACCGCGGGTCACAAGAAGAATAAGTGCTCCACAGACTCGACCGCCGCAGCATAGAGAAGACACCTGTCGGACAACACGCCTAAGAGCCGAGCACAACGGTCTCTCGTCATCAACCTCTTCCTCCTCATCAGCCATAAAAAGAAGCCAACTCGCTCCGGAAGCTTCAGAGCCCAAATACAGGCACAATCAAGAGACAACTCCTCCGACAGGGACGGAGGCAACGTAGCAATAGCACCATAAGCCTTCTTGACCGAGAAAGGGGACTCCCTCCAGTACCAGTGATCACGCCCCCCAGGAGGGCGCCCAACCTCCCGCACCGCCTCGAGCATCACCAAGAACTCCTCCAGCCTCTGATCCGAGAAATTCGTCATGAAGGAGGGACACCAGACCTCATCCCCCCAACAAGCCGCAACCGAACACGCTTTATCGATAGCCAAAGCAAAGAGGCGCGGGAAGCGGGAGCATAGCGGTCCCCCCGCCCAATCGTCCAACCAAAAGGAAATCGACTCCCCTCCGCCAAGCACCGGCCTGAACAACCCGACGTTCTTCAGAAACACCTCCACCACCCCCTCCAAAACATAGACGGCGAGGCAATAGGGCAAACCTGCGACGGCAAGCCACCCCCCACATCGTAAATCCTCCGCAAGGCACTAAGACAAAGATCCTCCCCGGGCCCCCATATCCTGCACGCCCACTTTAGGAGCAAGGCCTCATTCATCTGAGAAAGCGACTTGACCCCCAGCCCCCCCTGCTCCTTCCCGTACGTAATATCTTCCCACCCAACCAAGTGCATCCCTCTCGCCCCCTCCCCTCTCTTACCCCAAAGAAAGGCCCGCATACGCTTCTCCAGCCGGGCCTTGATCCCTTTTGGCATCATACGATTGGACAAAAAATAGATCGGAATCGCCGAAAGAACCGCCTTAAGCAAAACAAGCCTGCCCCCTCGCGATAACAGCGCGGACTTCCAGCCCGCCAACATCAGTTCCACTTTCTCCACCACTTTTAGCCAATCACTCAGCCGCGGCCTCCCCACGTTCAACGACATCCCCAAGTAATCCATTGGTAGCGAAGAACACGTCGACCCTAGAGCCACCGCAAACTCATCTCGGTCCAAGATCGCAGGGCCGAAGGGCACGAACACAGACTTGGCATCATTCTTGAACAACCTAGAGAGCTCGCCGAAGATCTTCGGCGCCACATCCATCTCCCTCGCCTCCGCCATCCCCCCTCCAAGAAAAACAACGTATCGTCCGCGTACTGCAAGATCGGAATATGCAAATCCCCCCTGGAAAAGCCCCGCGAGAGGCCGGTGCCAACCAAAATCTCCGCAAAATCAGATAAAACGTCAGCCGCCAGAATAAACACCAACGGAGCAAGGGGGCAACCCTGCCGTACCCCCTTCCTCGGCTGAATCCAGCTCCCCTACGAACAATCGTTGACCATGATAGACATCGATACGGTGGTGATACAACGTCTCATCCACGTTATCCACAGCTCCGGGAATCCCTTCCTTCTAAGCACCGACCAAAGAAACCTCCAATCCAGGCAATCGTAAGCCTTTCTGAAGTCCACTTTCCACATGATGCCATGCACCTCCCTTCTTTTCCAATCAGCAATGATCTCTGACGCCAACGTGAGACAATCGGCAATCTGCCGTCCCTTGATGAAGGCTGACTGCGATGGGGAAATAGCACTGCTAATAACGCCAGGCAAATGAGTAGCGAGAACCTTCACAATAATGAGATATAAGGCGTTCGGCACTGAAATTTGGCGGAAGTCATCAATGGAGACCGGCGCCGACGACTTCGGCAGCAGAATAACGAGAGACCTGTTGATCCTGTCGAAACCCACATTCCCCCTGCAGAACTCGAGAGCCACATCAAGCACCTCATGGCCCACAAGATCCCAAAAATCCTTGTAAAACGCCACTGGGAACCCATCCGGGCCAGGAGCCGCATCACCATTCAGCTCCCACACCGAATCCTTAAGCTCCTCCAAAGACCAATCGTGAACCAGGCACTCGACCTGATCGTGCGCCACCACCCGCGTGCCCGACCCCAACCTCCGCCATCGCCTGGGGATAGTCGACGAAGCCACCTCCTTGAAGTGATCTGCAATGGCCCTCCCCATCTCTCTATTACCCTCCACGTGTGTCCCCCAACAACAATGGAACGCAACGCATTCGATCGGCGCCTCCCACTAACCACGTGATGGAAGAAAGAAGTATTTGCATCCCCCTCCCTAAGCCACCTGCTCCTCGAGCGTTGTCTCCACTCCGTCACACGCTTATCCTCCCGAGCAACAACCATATAAGCAGTCACGCGATCAGCGAGCTCCACCTCCGAGAGATCCCTGCTATCCCCAAGCTCGTCAACTCGGCGAATAGTCTCCTCGGCATCCACCCTGGCCGCACATCTAGCTGCTCTAGACTCCCTCTTGAAGGCCGCTAACCGGACCCACAACGAATCAAGCTTCTGGGCAAAGCGATATGCCACGGACCCCGAAACAACCGTCTCCGACCAATGCGTTTCCACTGGGCCCCTAAAAATATCCTCGAGCAGCCAGCACTTCTCATATCTGAATAAACCCCGTTGGTCCGGCACCTCCCCCGAGGACCACGAGATCGGATTATGATCGGAGTACCCCCGCGGCTTCGCCTCCACCGAGGCAAGATCAAAAACCTCCAAAAGCGCGCTGGAAGCAAGGAAACGATCCAGACGCGACCGAGAATTGTAGTTCCTCCAAGTATACGCGGTATTCACCGCGTCCAGCACCTCAAGGTCCAAAGAATCCACAGTGTCGGCGAAAGCGAGTGAGCCCGGATCCTAGCCCCCCCTTCCCCCAGGTCTGTTCGACGATAACAAAGTGAGTTTGAAATCGCCCCCGATCAACAAGGGACTACCACCCACAACCCTACCAACCTCCATCAAATCATCTCACAGCTGCGCCCTCGCCGCCCCGTAGCACGACCCTTACACACAGGAGACCACCAATCTCATGGAAGGACCACAACGATTGAGAGCCACCGTTAAAACATGCCTCCCGCGGCTCACCGACTCCAACGAAAAACGCGATGACCTCCACGCCACCAGCAAACCACCCGCGGCCCCCGCCGCGTCGAGAGCACAGAACTGATCCCGGGCGCCCGCCCCAAAGGCCCTCCATTCATCAGCCGCCAAAGACTGAAGCTTCGTCTCCTGGAACATGACGATGTCGCAACCCCATTCAATACACCTGGAACCCACTGCCCTACGCCTATCCGGGTCACCGAGGCCACGAACATTCCAAGAGAGAACTTTCATTTGGAAACTTCGGAACTTCCCACCGACCTGACCACGCCCACGGTCTGCGCCACAAGTCCCTTCAAAGGAGGACACGACCCATCGTCCGGCCGCGCCGACCTGGCTTAATACATGACAAGACTTCGTTATTATTTGTATGGTGATAGGAATCATTTTTTTGTAGTGTTAATCACTAGAATTTCTATTTTTCAAACGAGGGAACTTATGCAAATTGAATTTGGTGGGTTAGGGATCATACTAAATAATGCTTCACACCCTTCTTGAATAAAGCGCTTATTTTTCAGACGTCTTGCTTTGGTGCTGAATTTTTTGCAGTGTTCACTAAATCGGCCGCACGGGCCGCATATGCGGCCGCATATGCCCGTGCGGCGTGCAGACCGCACCGATTACTTGAATCAGTGCATTATGCACTCTCCCCGAATATTCGGCCCGCATATGCCCCGCATGTTCCCCGCATATCCCGCATATGCCCCGCATATTGCTCCAGCAGCTCCAACTTTTCAATCTTCTCACTCAGGTCCTTAATTCTATAACTCTGCCTCTTCATTCAATTGTTAGAATATGACATGCATTCTATACAATTGCAATGCATTATACCATTATGTATATGCAATGTTTTATGTTTTTCTCATGTATTATTTTCGCGAGTATATGCAATGTATCGTCGAATGTTTTTTATATATGTCGATTGAGGTTTGCTCATGTAGTGCATGTATGTGTATTGAAGTTTTGTTATTAGGAATCATATAATGTGAGGTTTTTAGGGTAAATGTATTTTTGGGATTTAATATGAGGCAATTAAAAGTATATATGCACACCCATCTAACATGAACCGTTTTTCTTAGATCTTCTTTAACTCCACTTAGATACATAACTTCAGTGGTAATGTTATTCATAGATATTTTTTTATTTTTAAATAAAAAAATAGAAAACCGCTTAGAACCGCATATACCCCGCATATGCCCCCGCATACCGCTTAATCAGTATTCAGTGACCAGTCCGAACGCATACGCATACCGCTTTCCTGAACCTTGATTTTTTGTTATTTTGGTTTATTTTGAGAATACCTCCTCTTTATTCTATTTTTGGCATTTCCTTCTTTGGAAGTGTCTGGTATCATATTTCATCCATTTAATGTCATCCATTTAATGAGATAATCCTTTAGTTTTTTGGTTGATATGTTGATGTATATTGTATCCACTTAAATGGTCTGGTGGTAGCAAGGTTGCAGATGTCGGTAGTCGGTACTCGATCGGCGGGGTCACTGAATAAGGATTAATCAGCAGTCGGAAAATTAATTGGATTTAGTCGGCTATTAGTCGATTTTGAACTTTTAAATTATTTTAAATATATAAATATTTTTTATACATAAATTCTTATATATTTGTATAGATTTGTAAATTTTCTATACTATAATAATGAAACAAAAGAATTGATTGACTATAAACATAACATTAAGCATATTAGAATAAGTTTGCTTTTAAAAAAGCAAAAGAACAAAAAAAACAAAAAATTTCTATGTAAAAGTCGATTGAGTAGTCGGTCTGATTAGTCTGGTTGACCGACTAATAGCTGGCTAGGCCTAGTCGAGTCGGCTACCCCCCTCCCCCCTGCGACTCGACTAGTCGGCCTAGTCGACTGTCTTTTACAACAGTGGGTGGTAGTGTGCCTACCGCTCAAAAGAACATGGTTCAAATCCCCCTTGTGGGGGTTGCATTAGGTAGTCGACATCCATACTAAAAAATAGTCGAATTTTTCAACAGGGATTTGAGTAAGAATCCAAGTAGCGGACCCTACTTATAGTGAGAGAAGGCTTCTTCATTTTTGTACCCTCGTAATTGGTCTGGTGGTAGCGTGGTGTGCCTACCACTCAAAAGCATGGAAGGCTGTATCGATATTGATCATTTTGATATCGTGTCGATACGATATTTCGACGATATATCGGCGTCGAAATATCGCCCATATCGACGCACTTTTGTGAAGGAAATGCCCGAAAAGATACATCGCCATATCGATACGGATATCGGTCTCATCTTGATATCGATATATCGTGATATTTCCTTCCATGCTCAAAAGTCCAGGTTCAAATTACCCCCATGTGGAGGTTACGTTAGGTAGTCGACAATCAGCGTAAAATACAATGGAATCTTTCAACATGGATTTGAGCAAGAATCCGTGTAGCTGACCCTACTTATAGTGGGAGAAGGCTTTGCCTTTTTTTATATTGACGTGTATCGTTCTGATGATATTAAATAGACATTTTTGCAAGGAAATACATGCACATGCCATGTTTGGGTTCTATCTGTATTACAAAAAACTTTTCAAAAAAACCTGTATTGAAAAAATATGAATGGACATTGGCAATAATCACAAATGCTGAACCTCTAAATTTTAGAAGCATGGAGAAATAGTGCATAAAAAATTCCTATTATTTTTCCTTCTTTCATATTGTTCTCATGGGAAGTTGGGAACTACCTGTTTGCTTTGATTTTACTAACATTAATCTTTGAAGTATATTTTTCAAAGTAGGCCATGCATTCTGTCTTATTTTCCGCTTGCACATTTCTTAGGCTTTTGATGTATTTAGCATGCTCTTCTCCTATGATTTGCAGAAGCCTTATGAAGCCTGGAGCATCACGGAAGATCTTAATGTCACTGAAGAAATGTCAAATCCATCTTCAACCACAAGACAATTAGTTGACCAGATATTACTAGCAAAAGCATTTGTAGTCATTGCCAAGGAAAGCAACAACCTTCAGTTTGCATGGGAATTAAGCTCCCAAATCCGCAAGTCTCAATCTCTCCTATCCATTGCGGCAGCTCGGCGCTTCCCATTGAGTGCAGATGAATCAGATGCAGCAATACGCGACATGGCTCTTCTTATTTTCCAGGCAACACAGCTGCATTACGACAGTGCCAACATGATAATGAAGTTGAAAGGTCAGATTCAAACTCTCGAGGAGAACGCAAATTCAGAGAAGGAGAAGAGCATAAAGTATGGGCAGATAGCAGCTGAAGAGGTTCCCAAGGGCCTCTATTGCCTTGGCACACGGTTAACCATGGAATGGTACAAGGATACACATCTTCATAGAAAGCTCGCGGATGGGAAACGTGTCCAAGAGAGGCTTAGGGACAACAGTCTCTACCACTATTGTATCTTCTCTGACAACATCCTTGCAGCATCGGCTGTGGTCAACTCAACGGCAACAAATTCCAATCATCCGCAGCGAGTGGTATTCCATCTCGTCACCGATGAGGAAAACTATGCTGCAATGAAAGCATGGTTCTCGATGAACACATTCCGAGGCTCCATGGTTGAGGTCCAGAAGATCGAGGACTTCAGTTGGTTGAATGCTTCTTACGTCCCTGGAATGTGATTGACTTGAAGGAGTGGCGTAAGCGCAACGTGACGGGTTTATACCACTACTGGCAAGAAAGAAATGCCGATCACACATTGTGGAAGCTTGGTTCTCTTCCACCAGGGCTCCTGGCCTTCTACGGGTTGATTGAAACCTTGGATCCGAAATGGCATGTGCTAGGCCTGGGATATGCGAGTGTTGATCCCGCCCTCGTAAAGAACGGCGCTGTGATCCACTGGAATGGGAACCAGAAGCCATGGTTGAAGATCGCAAACGAGAAGTACAAGGGGTTATGGGATAAATACGTGGGCTACTCTCATCATTTATTGCAGAGATGCCATGTGCATTGATAATACTTAATTTGCGAGATGTGGGTTTTGCTTGTGCCACTTGCAGCGGAGAAATTGTAATGAAATTAGTTATTACGCTGTAACCATTTTTTAATCCCCACTTAGAAATGAGAATGGTCTATAAATATTCCTTCTTGTGTGATTGCTCGAAAATGATGTGCTTGATTATCTTGTTATAGGAGGTACCATGTGGTTGATCTTGTTTGATGGTATATAATAGGGAGATCAGGTCGCCCATGCAAAAATTTACCGTAAAATGGTTGATTTCTGTTAGTATTTGTGCTGAACCCTAGGAAATGTAAAACAGATCATCCTGTCGAGTTTTTCAACCAAAGTCAGGTAGTATCATCCCCGCGTAGTTGTAATTGTTTATCTAAAGCGTTTCCTGTTGATGGGAAAGGGTAAAACACCGTACTAATGAACACTCTTGTTAGAAAAGAAAAGAAAAGAACATTATTGCATATATTTTTTGTGGCAACAAAACTATGAGAGAGGAAAATATTGGCAGAAATATAAAATGTGTTATAAAATCTAACTAATTGCTAAAAGACAACCAGTCATTATAGTATAGAGGTAAGTAGTGATATATTATATTTTAATGAGGCGAATTTGCTGTAGTCAACAACGTCCAGCAAAGCAACCTCAGATATGCTCTTCTAGGAAATTTCGGGAAAAACCCAAGTGGAATACTTGCGCCGTAATTGCGTCTCCTTCCTTTCATGCACACGCTCACCCTTTCGTTTACGTCTCTCTCTGTTTGGTTTTTTCACTGTATATACTGAGTTATTTCTTATAATGGATACTCATGGAAAACTATTTCTCAAAATAGATACTGACCGAAACTTTTTCCCGAAATGAGAATGTATCATCAAATCGTTTGCCGCTCGCCTACGCGGTGCGGCAAACGGTTTGCCGTAGTGACGTGGCATTGGCGGCGAATGAACATTTTGAATACAAGGCACGACAAATGATTTGCCACCAATGCCACATCACCACGGCAAACTGTTTGCCGCGCCACATAGGCGAGCGGCAATGTTTACTGATACATCCTCATTTCGGGAAAAAGTTTCGGTCCGTACCATTTTTGGGAAATAATTTCCCATGAGTAACTATTATGAGAAATAACTCGCATATACTTCGTGTGTCTTGCGTCGCTTAAAGTAGATATGGATATAGTTTGATACATCTACATTCCAGAACGTGTTGCTTTTTCTGTAGAGAGACAAAATACAGCTGCATTGCAGAGTGACTAGCACAAGTAAAACAACGAAATGTGTGCTTTCCCAGGACGGATATGAATATAAATATAGGAATTACTATATTGGTATCCGTTTTAAAATATGGATAATGATACATAAACATATATATTGTGGAATTGAAAACTGCAAACCATATCCTTAGATACATATAATGATATGGAAACAAATAATCATTTCAGATTTCGATATTTAAGAAATGGATACGGATTATCATACGAATAAAAAATATCTTTTGACGCTTGCATTCAATAGGATTGTTGTTGTGATTGATTAAAAATTAATAAGCTACAATAACAATAAGATAAAATATTATACTAAATTTAATAACTTGTATAATAAGTGATTAACTAATATAAAGATCTATATTTTTCTCCCGACTTTTGAAAATAACTCTGGATGCAATATATTTCCATGATTCTTGTAATCTTGTAAGTACATGCAATATACACACATATGTTATTGTAAGTATATACAAAATATACATATAGATTTTGCAATACAAATATATGTATGTGTATCTGCTAAAAAATCATGTAAGCATATTTTATCCGTATCCTAAAAAAATCAAAACAATATATGTATACCTAATCCGCAACAAAATAAAAACACATATTGCCCAAATAAAAAATTTATATCCATATCCACTTAAAATACCAAAACAATGATACAAACTGTTGTATCCGTGTCGGGTTATGGATAAAGTTATACATGTTACCAAACTAAAAGATGCAATAGATATATCAGTACCCATTCACTAGCTTATTAATGTTTAAACGGCTACATATTTGGTATTTTAAATTTGGTAGATATGATTCAAATAATTTTTTTTAATTTTTTCACAACTCTGAGTATAGATACAATTGTTTTTTTTGTGGTAGATAGAAATACTTTTTGAGGATATGGATATCCATATTACTAATACATATGTTTATTGTATAGACATATATTAGTGTGTATTGAATATAAAATATGTTACACGATTACCAATAGTATTGATGAGTATGAGGTAAGCAATCCAACATATTAGAAATATTTGAAGGTGAGATCCACACCTACCAGAGTTAGCAGGAAGAAACCAAATGGTTATGTACAAACAAATGTTTTATCAGTAGCAGCTACCTTTGTCTCAAGAACTAACAGTTGCTGAGAAAGAAGAGAGACTTGGGTGCACACTATGTGGTGAGTCATATCGATGACATCGTATTTGCATGCACTCTCCTTGATATTGGTTGAAGTTGGATCCCCTACGCAAATCACGTGCCCTACTCCAGTTCACAAACAAATCGATGAAGAGGCTGTCGACGGGATCAAGAACATTATCATATCGACTGACAGATAAGATTATAGAGTGGACTTCACCATCCTTGAGATGGATATCCCCGATCATATAAAAGTTTCAAAGATCATACTTGGGAGGCCTTTCCTTAGGATTGTTGGAGCTTCTTTCAATTATCATGCAGGGATGATGAAATTCCTTTCTCCAGGCGGAGAAGTAGAACTCAAAATGAAGCAGACGAAATGGCAGAGACCTGACTTTGAGTTGAGTAAACATTTTTGTCTTCATCATCCGAGGCAGATTGCATACTTGTTAGCACAGTTGGGATATGGAAGCAGAACCCGATAGGACTGAGCGAGAACCTCTCGTTTTAAGAGGACAGTGTATAGGATGTGGTTTTGCAAGGTTGTACCTGATTTTTTGAGAGACAAATTATATGTCTATTCCTTTAATGACTACACCTTTTTTTGGCGATCTAACTCTTTGTTTAGTTCAGTTGGTAGCCACTGCAACTGTTTAATACCACCTTCGCGCAACACAGAACCAGATTTATTGACAGCTCAACCTGATTTCATAGATGATACATCTTTGCCAGAATTTAAGCCACTGTCTCATATACTGAAGTATTCTTTTCCTGCATGATCTAAGAATATATTTCCTATCATCATCAGTTATAAGTCGGCTGCATAACATGAGTCTGGGTTGTTATAAGTCTTATAGAAGAACCACATGGCAAAAGGATGGACAATGTTGGATCTCGTGGATACAAACCCCGTACTCTGTTCATGCCACATTTATATTGAGGATAATGCTAGATCTTCCTCTGATTTCCAGATGAGACTTAATCCAAATCTTCAGGAATTAATTAAGAAATAGATTGAGAAGTAGTGTGGAGCATGCTTTATTTACATGATATCTGACTCGAAGTGGGAGCCCCACTTTACGTTGTCATAAAGAAGTCGGGAATTCAGATGGTTACCAATGAGGAGGAAGTTGAGATAGTTACATGAGTACCACATTATGACGTGTCTGTGTCAATTACGACGTCTGAATGCTGTGACAAGGAAAGATCACTTTCCCTTACATTTTATTGATCGAATTTTAGAGAGATCGATAGGGAAAAAGTTCTTCTGTTTTCATGACATGTACTCACTCTATAATCAGGTAGCCATCACTCCCGAAGACAGTGAAAAGATGACTTTTACTGTCCTTTTGACACATACGCTTTTAGGCGCATGCCTTTTGGGCTATGTAATGACCCAAGTAACTTTCAGCTATGAATGATTACCGTGTTTGCCAAAATGGTAAGGGATTTCCTAGAGGTCTTCATGGATGATTTCTCGATTCATAGTGATTCACTTGATACATGTTTAGTGGACTTGGACCGAGTTCTTCAGAGGTATAGGGAGGTGAATCCTGTACTCTCCAGGGAAAAGAGTCATTTATTGTTAATGAGGGTATCGTGTTGGGGCATGTCATCTCCACGAAGGAAATGGAGTTGACCCTGTCGAGGTGGATGTGATCAATAAACTTGATCCACCAACCAACATCAAGTCAGTGAGGACATTTCTGGAGCATGTGGGACTTTATAGAAGATTTATTCATGATTTTCTTATGATTGCCCAATAACTGTCTGAATTCTTAGGGAAAGACATCAATTTCATTGTAGATCACAACTGTCTATAGGCCTTTAAGCTCCTTAAGAGAAAGATTTATGAATCGTCGATTCTGTAGGCTCCTGATTGGTCTCTCCCCTTTGAGATTATGATCGATGCATCGAATTTTGCTATAGGAGTCGTATTAGGGTTGCAATAAGATCGGAGCCCATTTGCGATTCACTGCACGAGTAAACTTTTGGATTCAAAATAGAAAAATTAAACAATGATCGAAAAAGAAATGCTCACCATAGTTTGGGCTTTAGAGAAGTTTAGTTCTTATATTTTGGGATCTAAGGTGACGATTTATATAGATCATTCAACCATTACGTATCTCATGGAAAAGAAGGATGTGAAGGCATGCCTTCTTAAGTGGATTTTGTTACTCCATGAATTTGATTTGGTGATTAAGGATAAAACTAGAATCGAGAATGTAGTGATTGATCATCTGTCTAGACTTGAGCTAAAGGATTCCCCTGATTTAGAGCCGATCAGAGAGACCTTCCTAGATGAGTCGGTTTGTGTTTTTGATTTACTCCTTTGGTATGCCATTATGGTGAACTATCTTGTCTCCAAGCAGGTTCCCCATGGTTGAACTGGGAGCAGCATTGATAGAATAAAGTCTGATTCAAGAAGATACCACTAGAAGGATCCGTTCCTTTTCTTTGAAGTATCATATTGTTTTCTGGAGGAGGTGTATTCCTCAAGAGGAATACAAGAGTGTTCCCATGTATTGTCATTTACTTGAGTATGGACGACACCATTTAGGAAAGAGAACTGCTCACAAGGTACTTCAATTTGGACTCTTTTAGCCAACCTTATTTAGAGATGCCACTGATTTTGTAGGATTGTGCCCTGTATGTCAAAGGATGGGAGGGACAAGTTCATGGAAACTGAGGGGATTGACTTAGAAACAAATTTAGTTGGGGGCTCCATTGCAGAATTCATGCCTAACCATTAATGAAGAAGCTATAGGAACGACGGAACCCATGACTACATAAGATTCTATTGAAAACGAATCCTAATAATTCATTGGCAAGGATGGCTGAATGAACCAGGAACCGATTTATTCTGAGTGGTCATAGTATGAGTTGACCTCTACGAATGAAGCAGAAAAGAGTCAATATTTGCCCAAGACACTCTTATTTATTGACTAGATTACAAAATTTTGCGTGATTCAATAATAAATAAAGAAAAAAAATGAAAATAAAGAAGAATTAATTATAATAAAAATTTATAAATAGACATCTAACTATAGTCTAACTAGTTATTATATATATACAATATAAATATAACTTCTTCTTATAAATCCCATGATTTCGACATTTTTTTCATTATTCTATTATTTTTATTTATTAAAATTCAAAATATATTTAAAATATATATAAATATATATGTAATAGTAATATTATTAAATTATTTTATTCGCGAGGAGCTGGATGAGAAGAAACTCTCATGTCCAGTTCTGCAGTAGAGATGGAATTGAGAAATAACCATCAACTATAATCTTTTTGTAGGGTACCCCATAAGAATAAATGATAGGGACATAATATAGAATGAATATTGTTAATAAAACTAATAAAGGATACCCTATTTCTAATATAATGATCAAATATGGATATCAAAATGTATCTTATTAATGAATGATCTTGTAATAGACTAATAAGGTATTATGTTGCATGGAAGCGGCAAATTCATAGGGTTACTTATATATTTATGAATAGACTAAATTGCGTAATAAAATCGTTTTCTCGTCACGCCGTGAAAGGGTTTAAAAGATTAAAAGTAGGTCCGTTGAGCACCTAATCACTATGTCATAATAGATCCGAACACTTGCCGACTTCAATCTGATAATTGCTCTAGTGAATAACTAAAAAACCTAGATAGGAGATAGGAAAGAAGGGAACTGATCATAAATATCTATCTCTTAGAGGTTCACTAAAAACTTGACTATTGGCGGGTCTCTTTATATGTGTTGTCCGGAAAGAGGAGGACTCAATGATTATTCGTTCTCCGAAACAAGAAGTGAAAATTGTGGTGGATAGGGATCCCGTAAAAACGTCTTTCGAGGAATGGGTCGGTTATTATATATACAAGATGGCCATGAATTTAGCAATTTCTGTGAAGTTTTTTGATGCATATGGCATATATTTCATGGGACTCTTTCCTAGTATCCATAGATTCGAGTACATTTTGTTAGCAACAGATTATTTATCAAGATGGGCAGAAGCTACCCCAACCCGAGCTGCAGACAATAAGACCGTATGTAAGTTCATCAAGGATCATATTATTTCAAGCTTCAGGGTTTCAAAAGTTCTGATTTCTAATGGGGGTAGCCATTTCGTGAACAAAGATATGGAATTATTAGCTAAGGACTACAAGTTTGAGCATAGAACGGCTATTCCTTACCACCCACAGTCGAATGACATGGCAGAAATTTCAAATAGGGAGGTCAAGAGCATTCTTCAAAAGTTAGTTTGTTCAGATAGGAAGAATTGGTCTCAGTGGGCCTCAAGATGGCCTATAAGACCCTTCTTGGTACTTCACCATTTAGAATGATTTATGATAATCCATATCATTTGCCCGGTGAATTGATTCACAAGTCTGAGTGGACAATCAAGAAAATCAGTTGGAGTTGTCACCTTGGAAAGCTTTATAGAGACCTAAACCTTAATGAGCTAGTGGAACTTCGTAATAGATCATATGACAATAGCATGATGTATGAGGATTGAGGACAAAGTTAAGAAGTATTATGATTCACACACTAGATGCAAGAAATTTATCCCATGACAAAAGGTATGATTGTTCAATGCGAAAATATGAATTTTCTATAGGAATTTGAAAATCAAATGGACGGGTCCTTATGTAGTTAAGTAAGTGAATGGAAATGCCAATGTAGAGACTGCAGATCTTTCAGATGATGCACTTTCATTTTTGGTTAGCGGGCAGCTGTTGAAGCACTTTGTAGAATCCAAACAATGATTGATTCCTGTTGAGGTTATCGACTTCATGCCAGTTGAGTCCTTTGTAAATATTTCAGATACAACAAGAAGTCGCAATTTGAAGATTCACATCAGTCAGATTCAACATCACATGGATTCTGATTCTTTTTAACTTTATTCTTTTAGGGTCTACTTTATCCTATAGATTCTTACTTCTAACTCAGGTTATTTTCAGCCTAAGTATATGGGGAGAATCTGAACCATTGTGGATTACTCTTCATTTTGTTTTCTATTGTTCTATATACTCTTTTTCTTTCTTCTGCGTACTTAGGCTATTTTCAGCCTAAGTATAGGGGGAGCATTTCATTATATTCTTTGTTGACTTATTCTTCTCATTTTTTCCAAATTCCTTACTCATTGATTCAATTTTTTTATATTTCTTTATAATTGACATACGAGAGTGTCCTCATGTATTGTCATTCACTAGAGTGTGGAGGACACCATTTAGGAAAGAGAACCACTCACAAGGTACTTCAATGTGGTCTCTTTTAGATGCAACTGATTTTGTAGGGTTGTGCCATGTATGTCAAAGGATGAGAGGGACAGTTGGTTATAGAGACGAGATGCCCATGAAGTCGACGATTTCTGTGAAGTTTTTGATGCATAGGGCATATATTTCATGGGTCTCTTTCCCAATATACATAGATTCGAGTACATTTTGTTAGCGTCAAATTATTTGTCAAGATGGGTGGAGGCTATCCCAACCCGAGCCGCAGACAATAGGACTGTATGTAAGTTCATCAAGGATCATATCATTTCAAGGTTCAGGATTTCAAAAGTTTTGTTTCTGACGGGGGTAGCCATTTCTGAACAGAGATATGGAATTATTAGCTAAGGACTACAAGTTTGAGCATAGAGTGGCTATTCCTTACCACCCACAGTCGAACGACATGGCAGAAATTTCAAATAGGGAGGTGAAGAGCATTCTTCAGAAGTTAGTTTGTTTTGATAGGAAGAATTGGTCTCAATGTGCCTCAAGATGGCCTATAAGATCCTTCTTGGTATTGCCCGATGAACTGATTCACAAGTCTGAGTGGACAATCAAGAAAATCAATTGGAGTTGTCACCTTGGAAAGCTTTGTAGAGACCTAAACCTTAATGAGCTAGCGGAAATTCGTAATAGAGCATATGACAATAGCATGATGTATGAGGACAAAGTTAAGAAGTGTCATGATTCACATATTAGATGCAATAACTTTATCCGATGACAAAAGGTATGGTTGTTTAATGCGAAATTATGAATTTTCCACATGAATTTGAAAATCAAATGGACGGTTCCTTATATAGTTAAGTAAGTGAATATAAATGTCGATGTAGAGACTGCAGATCTTTTAGATGATGCACTATCATTTTTGGTCAACGGGCAGCTGTTGAAGCGCTTTGTAGAATCCAAAGAACGATTGATTCCTATTGAGGTTATCGACTTCCTTCCAGTTGAGTCCTTTATAAATATTTCAGATAAAGCATGAAGTCGCAACTTGAAGATTTACATCAGTCAGATTCAACATCACATAGATTCTGATTCTTTTTAATTTTGTTCTTTTAGGATCTAGTCTCTTTTATATGTAGATTCTTATTTCTAACTCATGCTATTTTCAGCCAAAGTATAGGGGGGAATCCGAACCATTGTGGATTACTCTTCATTTTGTTTTCTATTTTTCTCTATACTTTTTTTCTTTCTTCTGCATACTTAGGTTATTTTCAGCCTAAGTATAGGGGGGGCATTTCATTATATTCTTTGTTGACTTATTCTTCTCATTTTTCCATACACCTTACTCATTGATCCAGTTTTGTATATTTTTTTATAATTGGCATAAGTTATGACTCCATATCACTTTGTGCTATGAGGACATAACAAACGCTAAGGATAGGGGAATGTAACTTATATGTTTCATATATACTTTAGCCATAGCTCATGGTTTTGACTTTTTCAAACTCTTGGGGTTATGTGTATCATATTGTTATTTTTGAACTTAGTTTTGTACAAATATTTTGAAAAATGATTTGAAAACTTTTATATATACATATTTGACATGGTTTTCAAAGTATTTTACATGGGTTTGTGAAAATATGATTGACTTGTTTTGAAAATATTTGAAAAATATTTGGAAAACCTATATTTATGTGACATGGTTTGTAAAAAAGGTTTTCAAAATTATTTTCAAACGTTAAGGGTGTAATTGGAATCAACTTATAATCAATACTAACCCTTTATCTCTTCAGTTTCCGCTTTGTGTCCTGGGTCGCTGAGAGGGTGTGATTTTTCACTGAACTGTCAGATTTTTAGTTTATATAAGGTTGTCTAGTCTTTGTCTTTGGTAGAGTTGAGCATGGAAGAGAGCTTGGCTCTAAGCTCTATATTTTGGAATATCAAGTCGAGAAAGAGTTCTTTGAAAAGAATGATGCCATTTGAGGAAGATAACATTTTGTTAGAAGAGTTAGATATGTAGGATCTACACCTTTTGTTTGAGGATATTCGGTCAGTTGAGTGTTGTCTTACTTGTAAGTTAGGTTGTCCTCTTGTGTCTAGTTTTTCTCTCTTAAGGAAAACCCATATGTCTGTTGCGGGAGGTAAGGGTTAGATATGTCTTCTCTCTACTTTGGAAAGTTTTAGGTCTTCCCATGTTGATATGGACATTACATTTGAGGAAGAAGGATATAATTCTAGGCGATTCATTGCCCAAGTCTATGATCTTTCTTATTCAGATTCATATGTTTACTCCGTGAGGAAAAAACAAGTGAAGCTTAAGGCAACCAGTGATTTCAAAACTTGAAGATTTAAGTTAGATTTTTGATATTGAGAAACTGAAGTTGTGTTGTGTTTAGGTACCCTTGTGTTGTTAATCTTGTTGCAGTCTATTGCGATTTGCCTTAAGGGTACCAGTTCTGTCTAATAAAACTTCTTCAAATAACTTTTAACTGACTAACTTGATAACCTATCAGTTGGTGTCCTTCACCGACACTTTCACCTTATACTCAAGGCTTATTGAGATCTTTAATACTTGGTTTATGAGGTCTAGAGACTTCAAAGTTAATATATCTTAATCATTCGTGGCTTGGACTTAAAAATCCAAACTTCCTTAGTTTGAAATATTTGTATGTTATATTGCATGCTTAATCTCCTCCTTAAAGAATATGACCTTCACTCACTTGCACGACTGCATTCATGATTGAGATGAGTTGAGGCTTAACTTATGGAACTGGGATTTGAGATTTAAGTTTGGACCCGATCTTATGATGCTCGGGGATGGGATAAGATTAATGAAGTCTTCATGAATCCTGAGTGTCAGCATCTTAGCTAGTATGGGTCTTTGGTCTCATACTAATCTCTTGACTTTGACCTAAGCGCCAGGGGTTTTGATCATTCATTACGCCTTCATTCACCTCGCTCTTGCGTAGATCGAGCGAACCAATATCCCTTCTCTGCCTTTTGCTAGAGGCCGTCGCCTTGCCACATCTCGCATCCATTCCGCCTCCAGAATCCATCCTTGGCTTCTCCTTTTTGTGCCTAACGTACTAATGCATGAAGAAAATAAAAAAATTTGCCTTTGCAGGGGTCAGTGAGGTCTGAACAGAGCCACATGCATCGGGCTTCGTCGAAGCACCTCCGGTAGTGGCTGACCCATTTTGAGGAGCCCACCAGACACGAATAGCTTCCAGGAACCCATTGAGCACTTCATGAGCGAAGAAGGTAGCCGGAGCTACTTCGGAGGTCGGATCGAAGCTCAACCTCATGCTATTCTTTGGCCGTTCTTCAAGACCACCTCCCCATTGTCAGAACAAGAACCTTTTCCAGGAGGTACAACCATCGTTTTATCGACCTAGTCTCAACCATCGGATCTCCTTCTGGGATCTAATCTCAGCCATGGAAGCGTGAAACAGTATGCACGCCATGTGGATAAGCTGATTTTCATCGCCATTAGATCGTGCTTCAGAGGGTAT
This sequence comes from Ottelia alismoides, assembly GCA_037367405.1. NCBI lineage: Eukaryota > Viridiplantae > Streptophyta > Magnoliopsida > Alismatales > Hydrocharitaceae > Ottelia > Ottelia alismoides. Next base: position 731,806 of record JAZKJV010011445.1, read on the forward strand.
TTTACGCTTGAAAACCTCATACTTATTGTATTTTATTTTTAAAAACATTTGTCTGTAGTGTAAATTATTTTCGATATTTTGCATATTAGCCCCTACATTTTCAGTATTTAATTTGTCCATTTCACATCAGCTCACGTGCCTGTATGCACGAGGGGACATGGTATTCTGCATATGGACACTCAGGTTTTCAATATATCTTTTAAGTTTATAGATTTAAAGAAATAGTGTAATATTTTCTATAAAAAATGCTTATGACCCCTCAGACATGTACTAAATTGCAAAAATACCTACTCAGTTTTGTTATTGAATATTTATGGAAAAATTGCGTTTACCCCTGGATTTCTTTGAGGTGTTCGTATTTAGCCCCAGAACATTAAATATTTTTAAAATGCCCCTGTTAGAATGTATTTTCTTTTCATGGTTTTATTTTTATTTTGTGAAAAAATATGAAAAGTATGAAAAGTTGCTTTGGAATTCCTACTAAAATAATGTCTAAGCATCAAATTGATGTAGTGGCTTGGAAAGTTAGAGTTTGGTACTTAAAACAAGCATAAATATGAGTATATATACATATGAGTATATATATATATGAGACTATACTTAATTTTGATGAATATGCAACTCGAAAGCTTAACAGAAGAATTGCATCAATGTATATTGATTTAGATATTGAAAAGGATCATGTATTACGTTAAGAATGACTGGGAGTAGAACTACAGGTCGGGCATGCAACCTGTATGTTTGTCAGAAGAACATCCGCATTGGTAGGTGATGAACGTAAAATTCTGCCTCTTTAAGAATGAGAAAATAGTCGTAGTATAGGAGGTGAATTTGGTTCAGCAAAAACCATGAACTTTGAATGTCGTGGAATATTTTTACTTGGCAAGTCTACCAAGGTCGAACACAGGGACACGACTACTTAATTTGTTCATCGAATTTCGATTCATGAATCACAAAGTGAGTTAATTTCAATTTCATGTCCTTATGAAGAACTATGCTATTTACAAAGCAAATCCAGGATGCATGCAATTTTTTAATTGATTTTTATGCAATTTAAAATGATGCATGAGCAAATATACAAGAGAATTTATATACAGATTAAATCCTACAATTATACCCTAAAAATGTGAGCAACAAAATATAAAATGAAATCAGAGTCAATTTTGAACACACATGAACATCAGTCATCAGATCAAAGCAAGACAAGGAGAGCAGGGTCCCATTTTTCACATAAAAAATCACTTCAATTAAAACAGTGGCAAATGAGACAATTAAATGTGCTAAGACGTAGAGGACAAAATAAGGATCAAAACGACACTAAAATCATGCAATTTGGACCTACGATGCTCAAATTATGCTAAAAATAGTGCAGGGGCATAAATGTAATAAAAATACAAGAAAATAAAAGGATAAATATTACATTTAGGTCCCTGGAGGGACCTAAATGCAAATAATAAAAACCGCCTGGGCCCATATGTAATTTGTCCATGCTCGTGGGGGCATTTCTGTAATTTCAGAAAAGTTTGAGGGCCTCCCTGTAAAACACCCAGGCACGTACGTGAGGCACGTGCCTGGGGACCATTTTGCAAATACCAAAAGTGTCCGGGTCTTTCTTGCAATTTTCCCAGCACCACACGTGTTATGCACGTGCACTGCTAGGCTCGGGAGGAAACCTCAGCTTCGGGTCACGTGGCTGCAACTGGGGGGCTCGGGTCGAGGCTCGGTGGGACCCGAGCCTGTAGCTTCGGTTGGAGCATCGGCTGCCACGCGTCTTCATCGCAGCCGTCCGATCCAGATTATCGGACGACAACTGTAGTTTCGTTCTCATCCGCAGGTCACCGGAGAAGGCGGGGCTCCGGCGACCTGCCTTCAGCTCTGCCCTGCCTCGTGAGGGCCTCTGGTGGTCGTGGAAGCTCTCTGAAGGTCTGGCGGTGGAGGTGGAGCAGTGACGAGGCTCCACAATGGATCAGAAGTGTCGCTCGATGAAGCCTCGTCGGAGGCGAGGAGCTCGAAGGAGCTCCGATCTGAACTCCGACCATTGACGATGGGAGCACCTGCAAATGTTTGATAGCCGAAACGTGTTGTGACGGTGAGAGAAGTGAGGTAGATGGAGGCCACGACGGTGACTGGAGGTGGTGGCCTTGGACTTCTTCTCCGACGAAGCAGGGGAAGAAGTGGGTTGATGCGCAGGTGGTTCTGGAGAAGAGAGGATGGGTCGGCGAAGGCATTTGATGAATGGTGGAGGTCAGAAGATGGTCAGGTGGCGGTGGAGTGGAGTTACGGAGTCGGGAAATTAAAGAGAAATCACCTCGCCGGAGCGCGGTGATGGTGTATGCAATAGCCTGGGATTGAGCTCCGTTGGAGCTCTGGGTCGTCGCCCTGGCCTGCCCGGCTCTGGCAGGGAGCTCAGTCGGTGACCGGAGGCACCGCTACGCAGCGGAGGCACCGCGGGTCGACACCGGACAAACCCCATCGTCGCCTCGACGTTCCACTCCTCCGCTGTCACCGGAGGGGCGGAGGAAGCTAGGAGTAGGCCCAAGAATGGTGGATAAGGGTGCTTGGAGGCGGGCGGTGGCTTAAATAGGTGGAGGCGTCTGGTGGTTACGTGGCGGAGCAGGGGAATTTCGATGGCCTAGGAATTAAGGGTGGAGTGATGTTCGTGCATGATGGGTGACGCGCGAGGATGGCGGAGGAACGGGCTATGTGGGGGAGGCGTTAGGAGAGGAGGAAGGTGGCTGGAGCGACGACAAAAATGGAAGGGGCGCTGTGTTGGAGAGATTAAACGGCTGGGGGAGGGGGGTTACGCGAGGTGGAAGATGACTTCCTGGCCGTTGGATACATAGATCCAACGGCTAGGGTGGAAGCGTGGTCGGACGAGTGAGATCAGATCATAGATCCGATCCTACGGTTTGGATTTGGGTAGAGATAAGCGGTTCAGAGGAGTTTAGGCTTTAATCCAATGGCTGGGGATAAATGGATGTCATGGAGGACGATGGTCCGTTGAATTCTAGTGGGATCGGGCGGCTGTGGAGATGGGGTGACGTGGCACGAGGATAGGCATATGATAGGAGGCGATCCGACGGCTTGTAAAGAGGTGCTTGGGGACAGCGCAGATCTGATCAGAGCGCAGATCGGATAGCTGAGAATTGGAGCGGAGTTCAACGGATGAGATGAAGGCGGGGCTGAGAGGATCCAACGGCCTAGGAGGTCGACGGGTATCAGTAAGGGAAGCGGGCCTCGTGGGCGGCCCAGAGGGCGCCACATGGCCCAATCATAAAATTTCAAAGTAAAAATACAAAGATAAATAGAAAAGAAATCGTTAGAGGCCGAATTAGGGAAAAGTCAAAAAATGAAAGTTGCTCGTCTTGACGAGATCTACAACTTTCATGTTGGTCAAAAATCCAAAAGAGGTCATTTGTACAAAACATATTGTTGGGGGTATTTTTAAAGGGATAAAAATATCGATTTTGTGGTTTTGAGATGTTTTTGTATTTTTCTTTATCTTTTTAATGGTCTGTGATTTATGGACAATTATTCAACCTAATTTTTAAGGGTTTTTGAAGATAAAATAAATACAAGAAATATAAGGAAAATTGAATACAATAAATTAATGGTAAATTATATACAATATGATACAGGATAAAAATAAAGAATTAAAGGGTATTTTTATTGGTTTGATTAAGCAAGGGTTTTAATTAGCGGCTTTTAGTATGATGAATACGAGATTCATCAGTAGGCCAAACCTAGGTAGTACATGGTTTTCTGGATATGTTGAGAGCGTAAAATAAATTATTTCCAACGCATGTACTCGGCTGCCATTAGACGGATTGACTGACTGAAGATGTGACCGTGCCCTGTGGAGGCATGGGTGGTTAGATTGCGGCTGGATCACGATATCATGTATTTAAAGCAGCTAGTATATGTGATTAAAGGTTAGCATGTGGTTTTAAGATATTGAATCCTCAAGGACGATGTGCTTCTTTGTTTGTCAAGTTGGGGGTTTGAAATCCTGGATAATAAAAGAAAGGTAATTGTCAGGGTAGTATTGGAGGATTGGTTGAGGCGATGTGCCACGACATAAGCTCACTCAATCAACGAAATCTCCAATCCTGAAGTGTCCACAGCTTTGGAGTCTCTGAGCGCTAAGGTTTTTTTTTGAACTAATCCCTGATGTGGAATAAATGGAATAGGACTTAAACTAAAAAGAAGAATTAAAACTTTTTGGGATAATAAGTTTTGCTAAACTACACTACATCTTTACTTTTCTTTTCTTTGTTACTTAGCACTCGTTAATCTTCATCCTATGATTTATGGAAACCCAACAAGTATCGATGAGCCATCGTAAGGAATTTAATAATCCAGCCAGCTAACAATAATAGCCAACAATAATAGCTTTACTCTATAAGGTAGTTGGTAATCTTTTTTGTGTATTTCCTTTCCAACTGATATAGATGTAAATGGTTGTAGTGGGATAACGTATCACGTAAACTTTATTTTGTGAATGGAAAAATATTAAATAATTCTTTCTGAGTATTTTTAATTGCAGTCTGTTTCTAAATGTTAGTTGTGATTGCTGAATAAATTATTGATGAGTAACCATATCCGGATATAGGAGGATCTGACGGTCCAGAATTGGGGTTGTGACAGTTTGGTATCAGAGCCCAATAGTCCAGTAAATTATTCAGTAATTAATAATTATGATCGATATTCCTAAATAAAGGGTGTATTGCGATCTTATATCTTAATAATTAACTATAATACCATTCATAAGTCATTATACCTTATGTACATTATGATAACACGCATAGGACCTAACCTTTGGTCTAGATTCATCCCAGTACCATGGTAGACCAAAACGTGTCTAGGCAATTAGCTACTATGAAGGCAATGCTCCGAGAGATGGAGAAAATACAACAGACAGTGGAGGAGAGGCTCGATGCACAAGCTAAGAGGCCCGAGGCATCCAGACCTGTGGATGCTAGAGTTGAGGGTTCTATCCACCTTTTTAAGGAAGAATCAAGGTATCATCCTTCCATTGAGTTTTCTCCTACTCCAATTGAAAGAGCAAAGGAGAAGGCCCTTCTTAGATATCAAAAATTATTTGACAATTACCAAAAGAGAAAGATTCCTCGATTCAAAGGCATAGATACACCTGTTGAGGTAGAACTATGGCTTGATGATGTTAGTATGATGTTGATAATAATACATGCATCGGCAACTGATAGGCCTCCCGCACCCTTAGTTAATCCGGTCAAATTAATGTCCAAATCAATTAATGATATTCGTTGCAGTCGGATACGAGGGATTAATCAAAAATCACTTAGCTATTAATGTTAAGTGATGTAGTTTTTTTTACTTGGTGAAGTCCAAGGTCGATCTCAGGGAGGCATCTGTCTCCTTAGGTTGATTACATCAATTCACAAGTGCTCGAGATTCGGGGAACGATTTTTTTTTTTTTTTGGTCTTTTTAATTACTATGTAGACAATGCAGACAATCCTTAGCCAATTTCAAGTTAGATTTAATTGATATATCAAATTCAGTCCAAAAATTATGAAAATTGGCCAGAAGGTTGCTTATGATGAAAATGACCTACACTAATTTTTTTGGAATTTTTTGACTCAAAATGAATATTCTATGAATTAACTAAACAAACATTGTGATTTTCAATGTTTAATTTTTAATAAATATCAAAACACAATATTTCTCGGAACTAAAATTATCCTAGGAAGGTCTAATGATCAGGAACCTAGGAAAATTGACAGAACTAAAAAAATGTTGTGAAATGAATTAATTAAAATTAATCAAAGGAAATCACTAAACTATTTATTCAGGCCTCGTTATGCGTGCAAATGATGTGAAATTTTTATGGGATGTTAAAAACAATGTCCTTAAGCTACTGTGATTTTTTTGGTGATTTTTGAAGGCACAGATAATTTACTAAAAATCAAATGGCATCTCTGGGCAAAATATGACTCAAATCAACCAATTAATTCATTAATAAATCAAGAAAACCAACAAAAATACAACACGTGTGCTAACAGGTAGAGGACAAAGTTCTCAACAATATGCAACTTTTAAAATTCAAAAATAATCAAAAACGCATGCTATGGACACGTGCAAACATAGGGGTCTAAATGCAATACTGAAAAATAAATGTTCAAGAAATAAACATGCTGACAGGGACTAAAGTGCAATTACCAAGACTATGCAGGACTTGAATGCAAATTCTCCACGAATCACGTGCGCCTCACGTGATGTCTGCTTCACAGGGACCTTTCTGCAATTTTGGGAACCTCCAGGGGTGTCGGTGCAATTTACCCAGGCCGCACGTGCTCCTCACGTGGGGCGGCCTAGGCTCGGAGGCGTCGGAGGCTCGGATCGAGGGTCGGGGCTTCTGGAGGCTCGGGTTAGCCTCGGATCTGCTTCGGGGGACCCGAGCCTAGGCTTGGGTGCCGAGGCTCGGATCGGGCGACGTGGCGGCCTGAGGGCCCTTGGATCTGGATGGATCCAAGGGTGGTAGGTGAAGACGCGTGGCAGCGGGTGGAGCGTCCGATCCTTGGTGCGATCGACGGTCGAGGACGAAGGCGGTGAAGAGACGCGTGGCGGGACGAGGGCCGTTCGATCAGAAGATCGAACGGTGGCTGCTGTTTCTCCTTCAACGCTCCTCCGCCGCCTGCGGAGGAGGGGCCTGTGCTCCGGTGAAGGGGGCTGACCTCCGCCTGCCTCGCTGAGCTCCGTCAGTGAGCTCTGTCAGCTCCCAGCTAGCTCGGAAGCAGCGGATGAGGACGGCGAAGCCTCCGGTGGTCTCGGATTGGCTGGAGGAGGGCTGGAGCACCTGGTCGATGAAGCTCGAAGAAGGATCCGATGAAGCTCCGGCCAATGGTCCAAAGAGTACCTGCAAGTGTTAGCTGGATAGCCGAAGCGTGCTGGTGATCGTGGGAGTTGAATGGAGTGGTCGGAGAGGCCTGCGGGTGCTTGAGGTGATCGGGCGAGGTGGCTCCGGCCAAGCGGCGGAGCTGCTAGTCGACGGTGGTCGAAGTGCGGTGAATGGCGAAGTGGAGCGGCCCGCGAGGATGCTAGCACCGTCGCGGAGCTCGTCGGGATGTCGAGGAGGTGTGGAGATGTCCGTGGAAGGCGAATAAAATCGGAGAAGATCGGATGAAAAGAAGAGGATGATCGGAGAGGGGATGAAGGAGGTTACCTGGGGTTTGGGGCTCGGTTTTGAGCTCCAGGGGTCGTCGCTCCAGAGGTCGGTAAGCCTCGAGCTCGTGCAGCTACGCGGAGGGCGGCTGCGGCACGGCGGTGCACCGTGGATCTCGCCGGAGAAGAAGGTCCTTCGTCGCTCAACAATTCGGCCGCTTGCTGTCACCAAGAGGAAGCTTGGAGCTCGGGGTTCTTTCCTGGAGTGGCGGATGGGCTTGAATGTGGTCGGAGAGGGTGTATTTATAGGTCGAAGGTGGCGGCAGAGCTGGGTGAGTGGCGAGTTTCATGGAGGTGGTGGAGCGAGTGTGGCGGAGATGGTGATGTTCGAGGGTGTTGGCGAGGGAGAGGGAAGAGTGGGGAAGATCGTGGGAGAGTCAGTGGCCGGCGAGGGGGGCTGGAGTGCGGCCGAGAATAGAAAGGGGCGGCCCCTCCCGCAAGGCGGAGTGGGAGAGAGGGGCTGCCCGAGGTAGGGGACGAAGTCCTGGCCGTTGGATCTTGTGATCCAACGGCCAGATGGAGGCGCGAAGCGGGCGGGTGAGATTAGATCTGGAGTGCCCAGATGAAGGGCTATGAGGGTGACACGTGGCGTGACGCGGGCGAAGTGCGAGCGGGCGGCTAGGATCGGGTCTAGGTGATTGATCTGAGGGTCACGATCCGCTGGAAGACGAGCGGTTGTGATGAAGGGATCGGGGGCGCGATCGGGCGGCCTAGAGGTCGCCACGTGGCTCGTTGAGGCTGCGGCGCTAAGGAACGGTCCAGATGGAATGCGGGGTGGATCTGATGGCTGTAGAAGAGAGCGGACGTGGTCAGGCCTGGGCCGTTGGATCTGAGGTGCGATCCAACGGTGGAGGGCGCGGGCGGAGCAGACAAAGGGCAGCGGGCCGCGTGGCGCAATCAGAGGGCGCCACGTGGCCTGCTGTGAGTGGTCGAAGGGAAAGACACGTGTAGAAAGAGGAGGAGGCCGAATTTGGAAAAACTCAAAACATGAAAGTTGTAGATCTTGATGAGATCTACAAGTTTCATGTTGACCAAAGACGGAGATGAGGTCAAATATGATACATAAATACAAAGTTACATAAATATACATATGTAGTATACAAAATGACCCAAAAACCCAAGTTCCTCATACAAGCTCCAATTTCAATGAAATTAGTCTCATTTTGAAGGTCTTTTGATATGTAGTATTCTAAGAGTGAGTAGACCTAAGTCGGAGTTTGTATGCGGGCTTTATGTGTGTTTTAATGTACAAGGGTGCTCAGGGTATTTAGGCTCTTTTACAAGGGTGATTTGTGGCTTTCTTCCCTATATTCTTAAGGAGTATATACATATATTATAGAGAAGGAGTTATTTGATGAAGAGGTCTTTTACAGGTGATTTTTGGCTTCTTATTTAAATGCAGATGAGCTCCTAAAATGCATGAATTATGGATGCATGCATGAATGCTATTTATGCAAGATAAAGGGAAATATGCCTCTATTTTCTCGGGAACAAGGCTCTATTTTTGACTTTTGATGTGATGAATCACAGATTCATCAACCCCCTATACTTAAACCTTGCTCGTCCCCGAGCAACTAAATGAAATGCGAGAGTGAAATGATTTTGGGTTCCATACCAAGGTCATGAACAAAAGTTAAAAATGGAGCCTGACTCGACCTTTGGATTAATTGTGTGGCGGAACCTTATTTGGACCTGAACTTAAGAGCTAACAGACTTCAAGTTCCACAAGTCTTCTATTCAAGACGCCTCAATAGCCAGGTCAGAACAAATCCTCAAACGCAAATTTCTGATGACTATGATTCTTACTTGTACTGTGTAAGTGAGATATAGCTCTCCACATCAGAAATGACTCGGAACCAGCCTCCTCTAACAAGGTAACTCAATAACCCGGTCCAGTAACTCTTTCCTCGAGGAGCGGGGTATTCCCTTCTAAGTTCAAGTGCGACCAACTCAAGAGGAGGGGGTAGAGAAAAGAATGGACGGTGGCCAGTGTAGCCACCTATCCCGGGATGCCTGACCAGTGTAGCCAAGTCATCCAGCTGCATTTCTTCGTACTCCGACAGGTAAAAATTTTTTTTCTTTGACTTGGACCTGTCTGATTTTTTTGGAGTTTTCTTGCAATTTTTTTTTTTTTTTTTTTTTTTTTTTTCACTATATACAATGTGCAGCATGTACATCAGGAGTTTTTCCTCTTGAGCCAGTAGACTATCCCTCTTTTGAAGCATTATTGCAACCCACAGCATCCCGTCCTTAGATGTCAACACCACTAGACTAGGTTGAGATGCACTACCCTCCCTAGAGGAGGACGGATGTTTCCACCCGTGTGCTACTCCAAGCTAAAGGATTCTACCTCCTCACCACCTCATCAATGAAGAGCTACGTGCATTGTGCTTGTCCAAGTTAGGTCATTATCTAAGAGAATCCTGCGTATGCACGAAATATTCTACTTAGACTAATCAAGATGACATGTGAACATAGACTTGCGGACTCAAAGAATTAAGTCACTTGACCTGAAAAATCTTAATTCCAGTTCCTATAAGGTCCCTCTGAAATTAGATGGGTTAAGGTCAAATCAAGTCCATCCTCAATATCTACTCATAACTTGGTTCAGAACCCACTAGCTTTTCACTTTGCATATGCAAGATATGCAGATGATGTGCAGATGACATGCTATGAATGAAATGCAAGACTTTTTTTTTTTTTTTTTTTTTTTTTTTTTTTTTTTTTTGAAAATGCAAGATAATATGCAAGAGTAAATAAGAAGCCTTTTTGTTTTATTTTTCTGGTATACAACAATCTTTTTTTTTTATTATTATTTACAACAATCTTTAGTTGATATAATTTGTACATTAATTTATTATTAATTTTTTTTTTAATTTTTACAAAAGGTTTACAAGTAGTATACAAGTGTACAATTTTTTTTTTTTTCAATTTTTACCCACCCATAATTATTGCAAATATATATATACAAAAATATGCGAAAGTACGAGCTATGGGTAAAGTATATATGTAATATATACACGCCCCCCTATACTTAGCGTGTGCTATGTCCTCAGAGCACAGAGAGCGAGGAAAAAGACATAGCTCGTGCTAAGCATAGGAGAGCCAAAGAGGAATAGAAAGTATAGAAGTCGTCTTGCCCCCCTATACTTAGGCTCTGGCGGCCTAAGTGTAGAAGAAGATCAAAAATGGGGCGGACGAGGAAAGATGGGAATGGATGAATATACAATATGGGCATCGGTCCCCCCTATACTTAGGCTTAGGTCAGCCTAAGTATTGGTAAGAAATGCGTATGAGGACTGATGTGATCTGGAGAATGTACAGTGAAACGACTCGGGTGACCCCTTCCCCCTATACTTAGGATCTGGTCATCCTAAGTATAGTCCGAGATAATGATTCGATGATGTGGGGATGGGTTACTAGAATCGTGGAGGTAGAGGAAAGGATATACAGGAATGATGATATATGTACAAATGAGTCGGTCTGAATCTTCTGAAGATGCTGCTGATGGCTGGAGTTCATTGCTGCAAGGTCTCATGCACGGCTTGAGATGTATCTGCTGTATCTGTCTCGCGCATGAATACAATCTCCTCCACATGGACTAACTGTTCATTAGATTCAACGAAGTGCTTCAACAGCTGCCCATTAACCAGGAATGTCGGTGCGTCATCCGCGAGATCTGAGATCTCGACACATCCACTATCATGCACCGTTCGGACTACAAATGGTCCCGTCCACTTGGATTTCAGCTTGCCTTGGAAGGTCTTCAGCCTGGCATTGAACAACCATACCTTCTGTCCAGGAACAAAGGTCTTTCGTCTGATAAATCTATCGTGCCAACGCTTCACCTTGTCCTTGTACACCACACTGTTGTCGTATGCGCGGTTTCTGACTTCCACAAGCTCATTCAGATCCATGTCTCTCTGTTTTTGGCCCAGGTGTGTGTTCCAGTTGACCTTCTTTATTGCCCATTCTGATTTATGCACTAACTCTGCGGGCAAATGGCACGGCTTTCCGAATACCATTCGGAATGGGGAGGTACCTAACGGTGTCTTGTAAGCCGTCCTATACGCCCAGAGGACCTGATCCAAGATCTGAGACCAGTCCTTCCTGTCTGGGCGGACGAGCTTTTGCAGTATTGTTTTTACCTCCCTATTTGACACCTCAGCCATACCATTGGTTTGTGGGTGGTAAGGACTAGCGACACGGTGTTCGATGCCGTAATCCTTCAGGAGTTTCTTCACCTCCCGATTCACAAAGTGGCTACCCCCATCTGATATCATCATTTTGGGGATCCCGAACCTAGAGATTATGTGCTCTCTGATAAACTTACAGACAGTCCTGCTGTCTGCGGCTCGGGTCGGGATAGCCTCCACCCATCTTGACAGATAATCCACCGCAAGAAGGATGTATTCAAATCCGTGGCTGACAGGGAATGGGCCCATGAAGTCGATGCCCCAGGCGTCAAAGACATCACAAATGATGACCGGCTGCATCGGCATCTCATCCTTGGAACCAACGGTTCCTCCCATTCTCTGGCATACTGGGCACGACTTCGCGAAGGTGGTGGCATCGCGAAACAGAGTCGGCCAGTAAAAGCCACACTGAAGCACCTTCCATGCGGTCCTCTTCCCGGAGTGGTGTCCTCCTGCCTCTAAGCTATGGCATAAAGAAAGGACACTCTGGTATTCCTCCTGAGGAATACAACGTCTCCAGACGCAATCCGGTCCTTCAAAGAAAAGGATCGGATCCTCCCAATGGTAGTGTCTAGCATCCGACTTTAGTCGGTCAATTTGGCTCTTGGGCCAATCCTCGGGAACCTTCTTGGAGACAAGATAGTTCACGATATTGGCATACCATGGGAGTGAGTCGATAACAAAAATCGACTCGTCAGGGAAGGAGTCTCGAATTGGGGAAACCTCGGAAGTATTAATATTTTCGAGACGAGAGAGATGATCAGCTACTACGTTCTTCTTTCCAGGTTTATCACGGATGTCCAAATCAAATTCCTGGATAAGTAGAATCCAACGAAGAAGACGCGCCTTCGCGTCCTTCTTCTCCATCAAATATCGTAGTGCCGTGTGGTCTGTGAACACAGTCACCTTGGATCCGATTAAATGCGATCTGAATTTGTCCAAGGCAAACACTACCGCCAGCATTTCCTTTTCGGTAACTGTATAGTTACGCTGAGCAGAATCAAGCACTTTGCTTGCGTAGTGGATTGCAAACGGGACGCCATCTCTTCTTTGTCCCAATACAGCCCCAACAGCATAATCTGATGCATCCGTCATGATCTCAAAAGGGAGAGACCAATCTGGGGCTTGTAAAATGGGTGCGTCCATAATCATTCCTTGTAATAGCTTAAAGGCCGCAAGACACTTGTGATCGACAATAAACTCCGCGTCTTTGCCTAAAAGCTCAGTTAGCGGTCGGGCAATTTTAGAAAAATCTTTGATGAACCTCCGATAAAATCCGACATGCCCGAGGAACGACCGCAACTGCCGTACGTTGGTTGGTGGCTGGAGTCGTCTGATCACATCCACCTTGGCAGGGTCAACCTCCATTCCTCTCTTGGAGATGACGTGCCCCAACACTATGCCCTCCGTCACCATAAAGTGACTTTTCTCCCAGGAGAGCACCAGATTGACCTCACAACATCTTTTGAGGACTCGGTCCAGATTCCTAAGGCAGGAATCAAAAGAGTCGCCGTGGACCGAAAAGTCATCCATGAAGACTTCCAGGAATTCGCCGACCATTTCGGCGAATACAGCAATCATGCACCTTTGAAAAGTACCTGGAGCATTGCATAACCCAAAAGGCATGCGCCTGAAAGCATAGGTACCAAAGGGGCATGTGAACGTGGTCTTTTCCTGGTCCTCTGGAGCTATGGCTACTTGATTGTAGCCCGAGAACCCATCAAGGAAGCAGAAGAATTCTTTCCCTGCTAGTCTCTCTAAGATCTGATCAATGAACGGTAGGGGGAAATGATCCTTCTTCGTCGCGGCATTCAGGCGTCTGTAATCCACACAGACGCGCCACGACGTGGGTACTCTCGTCACGATCTCCTCTCCGTCCTCGTTGGTGGTCGTCTGAATTCCCGACTTTTTCGGGACAACATGGATTGGGGCCACCCACTTAGAGTCGGAGATTGGGTAGATAAAACCCGCGTCGCACCATTTTTCTATCTCTTTCTTGACAACCTCTCGTAGATTTGGATTCAACCGACGTTGGAATTCACGAGAGGGTTTGGCTTCATTCTCCAAATATATATGGTGCGAACACAGAGCGGGATTTATCCCGTGGAGATCGGAAATGCTCCAGCCTATTGCCTTGCGGTTCTTCTCCAGGATCTCTAGCAAGCGAGATTCCTGCTCCTCGGTCAATTGCGAACTGATAATGACCGGAAATTTCTTGGCTGCGCCCGCAAGGAAGGCATACTTAAGGGTTGTGGGTAAGGGTTTGAGCTCAGGGATGGTATGATCATCTAAGAAGTCTGGCTCAATCCGATCTGGTTCGGTGTTGGAAGTGGCTGGATCTTGATCTGCAGTGGCTGCCACCAAGCTTGGCTCTGGAGTCGGATCGTCAAAGGTCTCCATGCAATCGGCAAACGCCTCGTCCGACTCGTCTTCCTCATCTTCCGATTGTCCTAAGGATGTAAGGACTGACAGGCCCTCTTGGGCCTCTATGTCATCGAAGATGTAGGGTGATGCAGGCTCAGAGCTGTACTCGTTCCTAATGATCTCGCAGACTGACTCATGTACTGGATCATCTTCAAAGGAGATGGACATATCGGTGCTGGCTGGGTTCTGTCTCCATGGCCCAACTAAGTCTACATGTGCACTGTCTGTTTCGATCGAAGAGTACTCGGTGCTGGATTCGGAGTCCGGTCTCTGCCATCTGGTCTGCTTCATCTCTAGTTCCTCATCTCCGCCTGGAGTTTGGAACTGAATCTTCCCATTCTTATAATCGAATAAGGCCCCTGCTGTTCTAAGGAAGGGCCTACCCAAGATAATCTGGGAATCTCTCCAATTACGAGGGGTCTCCATATCAAGGACAGTGAAGTCCACCAGGTATTCCTGACCCTCGACTTTGATCACAATGTTCCTTAATTCTCCTTGGGACCTCTTAGTGGATTTATCTGCAAACTGCAGAATAGCTCTAGATTTCCTAAGAGGTCCGAGATCAAGCCGCTCATAGAGGGCTGTGGGCATCAAATTGATCGAGGAACCATTGTCAAGGAGAGTGCGTGCAAACGCGATGTCATCAACATGACTCACTACATAGTGTGCACCCATGTCTCTTCGTTTCCGAGGAAACGAGTTCTTTATTGCACAAGTCGTGGCTACTGATAGAACGTGTTTCTCAACACGGCTTTTGGTCTTCCTGCTAACCCTAGTAGGTGTGCATCGCACCTTAAGGTATTTCTGGAATGCAGGGGTCATTTCCACGAACTTGTCGAAAGGGATTGTGACCTTGATATGTTTGTTACAAAATTCAGCCATCTCAGGGTCATCTTTTTGGATTTTTGTGTTTTTCTTCTTCCCACCCTTAAGAGCTTGGGGGAAAGGGATTATTAACTCAGGATCTGGAACTGAAATATTTTCATTAGAAACTGAAACTGAGTTCTGGACAGGACTCTGACTCGGACTTTTGTACAGACTCTGATGCTGACTCTGACGAAAGGGAAAATGCTTGGGCGAAACCGGTGATGCGTCTTCCGCTTCTTCTGACTGGTCCTCCTCAGATGGAGGTGCGGGCTCATCGGTGCCGTCGGACTCCAGGTGGATGCGGGGGTGCTGCTTCGAGGACTCAGATGTCCTCTTCTTCTGCTTGCGGTGGTGGTGGTGATGCTCCTCTTCCTCCTCCTCCGAATTCTCCTCAGGTCGAACTTCGGAGGTTCCTTCCTGTTGTGCCCGTGCCCGATCAGGTATGGTCACGGTCCTTCCGCTCCTGAGGGACATATGGTTAACATTATCATACGAAAGGATCTCATGTTCAGATAAATAATTATCTGAATAGTCTACCTGATCTCTAGGTCGGTTCTGGCCTTGGTGTATGCTGTTCGGGTTGGCCTGAACCTGTGCGGGAAGTGGAGTCCTTGGCGCCGTTTGTTGGTCTTGAGCACGAGAGACCCGATTGATGTCGGTTCTCATGTCCAAGTAATCGTTCTGCATCTGCTGGACCCTATCAGACAGGGTCTGGATCGCCAAGGTGAGGGACTCCAACTCGGTGGGCTGGGCTGGCTGCTGCGTGGATGCCGTCCTGAACTGGCCCTGCTGGCCGTGCCGATACTGCTGCTGATGGGGTGGTGCTGGCCCCTGCTGGTAGGTTCGCTGCTGCGGCTGGTACCCCTGGTCTGGCCTGGACTGGTATCGCGGGATTGTGACGGGTCTGGTCTCCTGGTATACTGGGGTTGGGCGGTGTGCCTGATCCTTCCCCATCTCAATTTGCCGGACTAGTGGGTCACGGCTATACCAGAGCCCGTTGATCTCGTAGACGGGCGGAGGCTCCTCGTATGCTGTCTCAACTGGTGGGGGTGCTTGATGGTTCTGCTGGGTGTAAGTCTGATCCCAGCTGCTTTGAGACCCCGGTGCCTGTTCCTGTACAAGATGAACTCGATGTACAGGTACAGGTGGTGCAGAAGGGGTGGGTAGCTTCATCTTGGCTACCTTTTCAGAGAGTTCCTCCACCTTCTTGGGAAGGCTCGAAAGAGACTCCATCTCCGCGACTCGCTTGTGGATCTGTTCGACCATGGTGAGCTTGTCTGCAATCATCCCCATGCTGGGGATGAGGTCCTCTGTCAGATCAGCAACAGTCCTTTTAGTTGTCTCGTTGGATAGAATCGAGGGAGACAACTGATAGGCCCTTGTGGCCTGTGACCTGCCGGTTTCTGCCATCTGCTCCAGGATCTTCCATACGGCGTGTTCGTTCTTGTTCAGATAGCTTCCTCCGCAGGCGGCGCTGACTAACCCCTGCATCTCTGGGGTTAAGCCGCAGAACAAGGTCTGGACTAGGATCGCCTTTGAAATGCCGTGGCATGGGCATTTCTGCACTAAATCATTGAACCTGTCCCACGCCTCGTGGAACGGTTCGCAGGGTCCTTGGGCGAAGCTGGCAATCTTCGTACGCATCTGATTGGTTCTACTGAGTGGGTAGAACTTCTTCAGGAAGAGGTCCTTGAACTGCATCCAGGTAGTACAAACCACCCCTAGGTTCTTCAGCCAATGTGCAGCCTTATCTCCTAAGGCAAAAGGGGTGGCTTTCAGTCTGATATAGTCTTGGCCAACATTGGGATGGCTCAGATTATTACAGACTAGTTCGAAGTCACGGAGGAAGGTGTACGGCTCTTCGCTGAGGTTTCCGTTGAACTTCGGCAGCAGGCTAAGGAAGTGGGGCTTCAGCTCGAATGCCTGGTCGGGAACTGCAGGTGCTAGCCAATTCTGGATCTCGTTCTCCGCCGGGTTATATGTATCGACCATTGGCCGGTCGATTCCTTCTGCTACTATAATCTGCCCCATTCGTGCAGTGAGATCGGCATTCTTCTGTTCAGCTTCTGCCAGACGTCTAAGGATCTGTCTCATCTGGTCCTCGTCGGGCGGCATCCTTGGCGGCATTTCTCCCTCCAGTTCTGGGATATGGAAAATAGGTCCGGTGTTAGAGGGTAAATCAAGGAATGGATTACCGAGGCAATGGTCTTCCTCGGTACTCTCAGAGGAGATAAAAGGGTTGGTTTGAGGGTAACCACCCTGAGCAGGAGGGAACCAGGACTCAAGAGGGTCATGAGTCCTGGGTGGTCCAAAGTGCGTTTGGACCGAAAAAGACGAGTTATCTGGGGGACTCATAGAGGGATCAGTGAATTGTGTGTCGAGATCTCCCCATTGACTCATCTTGATAAGCGAGAAGAAGATAGGATTTTACTCCTACCTGAAGCAAGCAAGAAGAACAATCCAAGACCCTGGTTTTCACACTCAACACAGTGAAGGACTCAAATTGAGTCCAATTTATCTTGTAATTTTTAAGTGTGAATTTCAAGCAAATCTAGCAAGGATTACGCGGCCTAGAGGGAAGTCGGCTCAGAGCCGGATGCGTCTTCCCTGTTTATCCTGTCGTCTAAGATACCGCCGCTCCTTCCTTTCTTCGCTCCTATCCCAAGCCGAGGGATTCAGTGACCACGCCCCTATCTACCTGCAAGCAGGCGGAGGCTGACAAGGCCGGAACTTCACCCCGGGGGGTTACTGGCAGCTTGTCGCGAAGTACCGCAATTTCGCCCCTATCTACCTGAGACAGGCGGAGGCTACTTGGTACTAGTCAAAGAATCTGAAAGTATCCGGCTTGTGATATTTGCTAGGATCAGTCAGAACGATGATATGGAAGACGGGGATTTGGGCTCTACCTTAGGGTGTTCACACACACTCAGGTACCCTCACTCAGCCTGAAAACAAGGTCGGGGTTACTCTCCCGCAAACAATTTTCAGTTTTATTCCCTTTTTATTGTCAATACTGTTAGCAGTCCCAGTTTTAAAGTAGGTTATCACTGAAATTTAATCACCACAAAGCACGCCTATCGGACAGTCCCAATTTCCTTTAATTAAGTGAGAAAATCAGAGGGGGAAATCGAGAAAAGCCGATGCAAGTTAAAATCTATGATGCGTATGCTAAGTAGAGAATACTTACAGTGATCCCTTCGCTTGTCGATGCAGGATGCTATACAGAATTGAAAACTCTATCCTATATGCAAATGCAGGCGATAAAAGCCGCTCCTAGACAGGCAGTTCTATTAGCGTGAAGAACAGATTGATTTGAACTAAGTCCTGCGGTCTAAGTGCGTCTTTTAAATGTGTTGTGTGGTCCTATTGATTACGAGCACAAACAAGTCCTAGATTGGCTCGAGGAGCCGCTAGTGCAAGCTAAGTTACCAATCAACCACACAGCACACGGGACACGGTTTCCACTATTTTTACACGCGCGAGAACCCAAACGGGAACCGCTGGAAACGATGCAAAAGAAATAAAATAAAATGAAAATTACAAGGCCTCTCTTTCTCTCACACAATCTAAGTGCTAAGTCTTCGAAGCGTCGCCGACTCCTCGCGTTCCTCGCACAAAAATTAAGATAAGGTCAGAGAGTGACACAAAAATAAAATAAAGCAAAAATAAATGAGAGAAATAATTACAAGAACAACCGGGGGTCAGACTACCCGGGGGTTAGAAAATCAAACACTCAAAATGTGATGTAAATTAACCTAAGCCGTGCCTCCCCGGCAACGGCGCCATTTTGATAAGCCTCCCGCACCCTTAGTTAATCCGGTCAAATTAATGTCCAAATCAATTAATGATATTCGTTGCAGTCGGATACGAGGGATTAATCAAAAATCACTTAGCTATTAATGTTAAGTGATGTAGTTTTTTTTTACTTGGTGAAGTCCAAGGTCGATCTCAGGGAGGCATCTGTCTCCTTAGGTTGATTACATCAATTCACAAGTGCTCGAGATTCGGGGAACGATTTTTTTTTTTTTTTTTTGGTCTTTTTAATTACTATGTAGACAATGCAGACAATCCTTAGCCAATTTCAAGTTAGATTTAATTGATATATCAAATTCAGTCCAAAAATTATGAAAATTGGCCAGAAGGTTGCTTATGATGAAAATGACCTACACTAATTTTTTTGGAATTTTTTGACTCAAAATGAATATTCTATGAATTAACTAAACAAACAGTGTGATTTTCAATGTTTAATTTTTAATAAATATCAAAACACAATATTTCTCGGAACTAAAATTATCCTAGGAAGGTCTAATGATCAGGAACCTAGGAAAATTGACAGAACTAAAAAAATGTTGTGAAATGAATTAATTAAAATTAATCAAAGGAAATCACTAAACTATTTATTCAGGCCTCGTTATGCGTGCAAATGATGTGAAATTTTTATGGGATGTTAAAAACAATGTCCTTAAGCTACTGTGATTTTTTTGGTGATTTTTGAAGGCACAGATAATTTACTAAAAATCAAATGGCATCTCTGGGCAAAATATGACTCAAATCAACCAATTAATTCATTAATAAATCAAGAAAACCAACAAAAATACAACACGTGTGCTAACAGGTAGAGGACAAAGTTCTCAACAATATGCAACTTTTAAAATTCAAAAATAATCAAAAATGCATGCTATGGACACGTGCAAACATAGGGGTCTAAATGCAATACTGAAAAATAAATGTTCAAGAAATAAACATGCTGACAGGGACTAAAGTGCAATTACCATGACTATGCAGGACTTGAATGCAAATTCTCCACGAATCACGTGCGCCTCACGTGATGTCTGCTTCACAGGGACCTTTCTGCAATTTTGGAAACCTCCAGGGGTGTCGGTGCAATTTACCCAGGCCGCACGTGCTCCTCACGTGGGGCGGCCTAGGCTCGGAGGCGTCGGAGGCTCGGATCGAGGGTCGGGGCTTCTGGAGGCTCGGGTTAGCCTCGGATCTGCTTCGGGGGACCCGAGCCTAGGCTTGGGTGCCGAGGCTCGGATCGGGCGACGTGGCGGCCTGAGGGCCCTTGGATCTGGATGGATCCAAGGGTGGTAGGTGAAGACGCGTGGCAGCGGGTGGAGCGTCCGATCCTTGGTGCGATCGACGGTCGAGGACGAAGGCGGTGAAGAGACGCGTGGCGGGACGAGGGCCGTTCGATCAGAAGATCGAACGGTGGCTGCTGTTTCTCCTTCAACGCTCCTCCGCCGCCTGCGGAGGAGGGGCCTGTGCTCCGGTGAAGGGGGCTGACCTCCGCCTGCCTCGCTGAGCTCCGTCAGTGAGCTCTGTCAGCTCCCAGCTAGCTCGGAAGCAGCGGATGAGGACGGCGAAGCCTCCGGTGGTCTCGGATTGGCTGGAGGAGGGCTGGAGCACCTGGTCGATGAAGCTCGAAGAAGGATCCGATGAAGCTCCGGCCAATGATGATCGGGTACCTGCAAGGGTTATGTGGATAGCCGAAGCGTGCTGATACGATCGTGGAGAGGATGGCGTGGTCGGTGAGGCCTGCGGGTGCTTGAGGTGATCGGGCGAGGTGGCTCCGGACAAGCGGCGGAGCTGCTAGTCGACGATGGTCGAAGTGCGGTGAATGGCGAAGTGGAGAAGCCCGCGAGGATGCTAGCACCGTCGCGGAGCTCGTCGGGATGTCGAGGAGGTGTGGAGATGTCCGTGGAAGGCGAATAAAATCGGAGAAGATCGGAAGAAAAGAAGAGGATGATCGGAGAGGGGATGAAGGAGGTTACCTGGGGTTTGGGGCTCGGTTTTGAGCTCCAGGGGTCGTCGCTCCAGAGGTCGGTAAGCCTCGAGCTCGTGCAGCTACGCGGAGGGCGGCTGCGGCACGGCTGTGCACCGTGGATCTCGCCGGAGAAGAAGGTCCTTCGTCGCTCAACAATTCGGCCGCTTGCTGTCACCAAGAGGAAGCTTGGAGCTCGGGGTTCTTTCCTGGAGTGGCGGATGGGCTTGAATGTGGTCGGAGAGGGTGTATTTATAGGTCGAAGGTGGCGGCAGAGCTGGGTGAGTGGCGAGTTTCATGGAGGTGGTGGAGCGAGTGTGGCGGAGATGGTGATGTTCGAGGGTGTTGGCGAGGGAGAGGGAAGAGTGGGGAAGATCGTGGGAGAGTCAGTGGCCGGCGAGGGGGGCTGGAGTGCGGCCGAGAATAGAAAGGGGCGGCCCCTCCCGCAAGGCGGAGATCGTGGGAGAGAGGGGCTGCCCGAGGTAGGGGACGAAGTCCTGGCCGTTGGATCTTGTGATCCAACGGCCAGATGGAGGCGCGAAGCGGGCGGGTGAGATTAGATCTGGAGTGCCCAGATGAAGGGCTATGAGGGTGACACGTGGCGTGACGCGGGCGAAGTGCGAGCGGGCGGCTAGGATCGGGTCTAGGTGATTGATCTGAGGGTCACGATCCGCTGGAAGACGAGCGGTTGTGATGAAGGGATCGGGGGCGCGATCGGGCGGCCTAGAGGTCGCCACGTGGCTCGTTGAGGATGCGGCGCTAAGGAACGGTCCAGATGGAATGCGGGGTGGATCTGATGGCTGTAGAAGAGAGCGGACGTGGTCAGGCCTGGGCCGTTGGATCTGAGGTGCGATCCAACGGTGGAGGGCGCGGGCGGAGCAGACAAAGGGCAGCGGGCCGCGTGGCGCAATCAGAGGGCGCCACGTGGCCTGCTGTGAGTGGTCGAAGGGAAAGACACGTGTAGAAAGAGGAGGAGGCCGAATTTGGAAAAACTCAAAACATGAAAGTTGTAGATCTTGATGAGATCTACAAGTTTCATGTTGACCAAAGACGGAGATGAGGTCAAATATGATACATAAATACAAAGTTACATAAATATACATATGTAGTATACAAAATGACCCAAAAACCCAAGTTCCTCATACAAGCTCCAATTTCAATGAAATTAGTCTCATTTTGAAGGTCTTTTGATATGTAGTATTCTAAGAGTGAGTAGACCTAAGTCGGAGTTTGTATGCGGGCTTTATGTGTGTTTTAATGTACAAGGGTGCTCAGGGTATTTAGGCTCTTTTACAAGGGTGATTTGTGGCTTTCTTCCCTATATTCTTAAGGAGTATATACATATATTATAGAGAAGGAGTTATTTGATGAAGAGGTCTTTTACAGGTGATTTTTGGCTTAGGTCTACTCACTCTTAGAATACTACATATCAAAAGACCTTCAAAATGAGACTAATTTCATTGAAATTGGAGCTTGTATGAGGAACTTGGGTTTTTGGGTCATTTTGTATACTACATATGTATATTTATGTAACTTTGTATTTATGTATCATATTTGACCTCATCTCCGTCTTTGGTCAACATGAAACTTGTAGATCTCATCAAGATCTACAACTTTCATGTTTTGAGTTTTTCCAAATTCGGCCTCCTCCTCTTTCTACACGTGTCTTTCCCTTCGACCACTCACAGCAGGCCACGTGGCGCCCTCTGATTGCGCCACGCGGCCCGCTGCCCTTTGTCTGCTCCGCCCGCGCCCTCCACCGTTGGATCGCACCTCAGATCCAACGGCCCAGGCCTGACCACGTCCGCTCTCTTCTACAGCCATCAGATCCACCCCGCATTCCATCTGGACCGTTCCTTAGCGCCGCATCCTCAACGAGCCACGTGGCGACCTCTAGGCCGCCCGATCGCGCCCCCGATCCCTTCATCACAACCGCTCGTCTTCCAGCGGATCGTGACCCTCAGATCAATCACCTAGACCCGATCCTAGCCGCCCGCTCGCACTTCGCCCGCGTCACGCCACGTGTCACCCTCATAGCCCTTCATCTGGGCACTCCAGATCTAATCTCACCCGCCCGCTTCGCGCCTCCATCTCCATGAAACTCGCCACTCACCCAGCTCTGCCGCCACCTTCGACCTATAAATACACCCTCTCCGACCACATTCAAGCCCATCCGCCACTCCAGGAAAGAACCCCGAGCTCCAAGCTTCCTCTTGGTGACAGCAAGCGGCCGAATTGTTGAGCGACGAAGGACCTTCTTCTCCGGCGAGATCCACGGTGCACAGCCGTGCCGCAGCCGCCCTCCGCGTAGCTGCACGAGCTCGAGGCTTACCGACCTCTGGAGCGACGACCCCTGGAGCTCAAAACCGAGCCCCAAACCCCAGGTAACCTCCTTCATCCCCTCTCCGATCATCCTCTTCTTTTCTTCCGATCTTCTCCGATTTTATTCGCCTTCCACGGACATCTCCACACCTCCTCGACATCCCGACGAGCTCCGCGACGGTGCTAGCATCCTCGCGGGCTTCTCCACTTCGCCATTCACCGCACTTCGACCATCGTCGACTAGCAGCTCCGCCGCTTGTCCGGAGCCACCTCGCCCGATCACCTCAAGCACCCGCAGGCCTCACCGACCACGCCATCCTCTCCACGATCGTATCAGCACGCTTCGGCTATCCACATAACCCTTGCAGGTACCCGATCATCATTGGCCGGAGCTTCATCGGATCCTTCTTCGAGCTTCATCGACCAGGTGCTCCAGCCCTCCTCCAGCCAATCCGAGACCACCGGAGGCTTCGCCGTCCTCATCCGCTGCTTCCGAGCTAGCTGGGAGCTGACAGAGCTCACTGACGGAGCTCAGCGAGGCAGGCGGAGGTCAGCCCCCTTCACCGGAGCACAGGCCCCTCCTCCGCAGGCGGCGGAGGAGCGTTGAAGGAGAAACAGCAGCCACCGTTCGATCTTCTGATCGAACGGCCCTCGTCCCGCCACGCGTCTCTTCACCGCCTTCGTCCTCGACCGTCGATCGCACCAAGGATCGGACGCTCCACCCGCTGCCACGCGTCTTCACCTACCACCCTTGGATCCATCCAGATCCAAGGGCCCTCAGGCCGCCACGTCGCCCGATCCGAGCCTCGGCACCCAAGCCTAGGCTCGGGTCCCCCGAAGCAGATCCGAGGCTAACCCGAGCCTCCAGAAGCCCCGACCCTCGATCCGAGCCTCCGACGCCTCCGAGCCTAGGCCGCCCCACGTGAGGAGCACGTGCGGCCTGGGTAAATTGCACCGACACCCCTGGAGGTTTCCAAAATTGCAGAAAGGTCCCTGTGAAGCAGACATCACGTGAGGCGCACGTGATTCGTGGAGAATTTGCATTCAAGTCCTGCATAGTCATGGTAATTGCACTTTAGTCCCTGTCAGCATGTTTATTTCTTGAACATTTATTTTTCAGTATTGCATTTAGACCCCTATGTTTGCACGTGTCCATAGCATGCATTTTTGATTATTTTTGAATTTTAAAAGTTGCATATTGTTGAGAACTTTGTCCTCTACCTGTTAGCACACGTGTTGTATTTTTGTTGGTTTTCTTGATTTATTAATGAATTAATTGGTTGATTTGAGTCATATTTTGCCCAGAGATGCCATTTGATTTTTAGTAAATTATCTGTGCCTTCAAAAATCACCAAAAAAATCACAGTAGCTTAAGGACATTGTTTTTAACATCCCATAAAAATTTCACATCATTTGCACGCATAACGAGGCCTGAATAAATAGTTTAGTGATTTCCTTTGATTAATTTTAATTAATTCATTTCACAACATTTTTTTAGTTCTGTCAATTTTCCTAGGTTCCTGATCATTAGACCTTCCTAGGATAATTTTAGTTCCGAGAAATATTGTGTTTTGATATTTATTAAAAATTAAACATTGAAAATCACACTGTTTGTTTAGTTAATTCATAGAATATTCATTTTGAGTCAAAAAATTCCAAAAAAATTAGTGTAGGTCATTTTCATCATAAGCAACCTTCTGGCCAATTTTCATAATTTTTGGACTGAATTTGATATATCAATTAAATCTAACTTGAAATTGGCTAAGGATTGTCTGCATTGTCTACATAGTAATTAAAAAGACCAAAAAAAAAAAAAAAAATCGTTCCCCGAATCTCGAGCACTTGTGAATTGATGTAATCAACCTAAGGAGACAGATGCCTCCCTGAGATCGACCTTGGACTTCACCAAGTAAAAAAAAAACTACATCACTTAACATTAATAGCTAAGTGATTTTTGATTAATCCCTCGTATCCGACTGCAACGAATATCAATTTCAATGAAATTAGTCTCATTTTGAAGGTCTTTTGATATGTAGTATTCTAAGAGTGAGTAGACCTAAGTCGGAGTTTGTATGCGGGCTTTATGTGTGTTTTAATGTACAAGGGTGCTCAGGGTATTTAGGCTCTTTTACAAGGGTGATTTGTGGCTTTCTTCCCTATATTCTTAAGGAGTATATACATATATTATAGAGAAGGAGTTATTTGATGAAGAGGTCTTTTACAGGTGATTTTTGGCTTCTTATTTAAATGCAGATGAGCTCCTAAAATGCATGAATTATGGATGCATGCATGAATGCTATTTATGCAAGATAAAGGGAAATATGCCTCTATTTTCTCGGGAACAAGGCTCTATTTTTGACTTTTGATGTGATGAATCACAGATTCATCACCTGGGAGTCAACGTTGGCCGGCGCCTCACTGGGCCACGTAGGCCGCTACGAGACAAAATAGCAAATCTGAAGGAAGATTGATTTATTTGACGCCTTAAATGATTTTATTAATTTTTTCTTATAAAATAAAAAATGTGTATTATTTCATGTAGTATTTATTTATGATTTTTATTGAATTTTTCGAGGTGTTTTATTATGATTTTATTTTAATAATGTGTATATGTATGTATTTACATGTGTTTTTGGGTATTTTATTTTTAATTTATTTATTTTCTTTTATTATTTTCTTGGCTTATTTTATAAATTTATAATTTATTTTTGTGAATATAAAGATATTTTTGTTTGATTTTTATGAGTTTATTTGTATTTTTAAATAAATAGGTCTATGTATATGTAAGTATACTTATAGGTACTTTACCTATATATTATACACATTGTATTTATTTAATGGATATTATTTGTTTTTATTTTAGCTTGGTATTTTTAATGATATATATATATATATAATATATTCATTATTATAAAAATATAAAAGAATGAAATAATTAAAGAATGCTTTTCTCTTTTTATTTATGAACATCCTTCTCATAGGTATTTTGTCTATGTATCTTGTAGACTTATTTTATTTTACAAATTCTTTTTGGTTTTATTTTAATTTCAATATGTACATGTATTATATACATTATTTACAAAATTCTAAAAATATAAATTTATAAAAATAATGAATATTGAATAAAAGGAATATTTTAATCAGTACTATATACAAGAAGGTCCAAAAACCTAACTTCCACAGCTGGACTCCAAAAATTATGAAACCAATTTTATAAAATAGTTTATGAAATGCTATATACAATTAAAGGTGAGTTTGGGTGATTTGGAGTTTTTATTTGCAAGATATGGGTCTGTGAAGTTGAGATTTTTGCTTTTTATTTTGTGTATAAAATGTACACTGAGTATTGTTTTTACACAAACTCAATTTTGTATTTTTATTTACATTATTATCTACAACTTTTATGAACAAAGTTTCTTTATTTGATGAATAAATAATTGTGCATAAAATAGGTGTCAAAAATGCATAAATGGATGAATAAATAAATGAGGTATTGATTGTTTATCGGCCCTTATCTCCCCCTACTTTATTCCTTGTCGACCAATTCCATGCTGGCCTTGGTCTCGGGGTTAGGGTCATAAAATATTTGTAATATTTTATTCCTTTTTCTTTTCTTCTCTTTATTCTATAATTTTGGCATTAAAAACCTTATTTTATATACAATTAATACAAATGAATAATGAATGCTATTATGTACAAATTGATGCTATTTACATGCATTTGCTGGGGTTTTTGAGGCCAAAATGATAGAATAAAGGTGATGAAATGGAGATTCATCAGTATGTTAAAGATGGTATTAGGTACCAGCTCTATGACCCTGAGACCCAAAAGGTTTTTGTCTCTAGAGATGTGAAATTTTTGGTGGATGATTTCCTTAAAGGTCAAGACAAACGTGAAGTAGAGGAACTCATGGAATCCCCTGAGGATTCTGAACTTCCTAGACCAGAAACTGAAGAAGTAAGTAAAGATGAAACACCCATACCTCTTCGAAGGAGTTTGAGGGTGGTTGCACCACCTGAAAGGTAAGGATTCCATGTGTCAAGTGAGACTGACAATGATCCTACTTCATTTGATGAAGCACTCGTGAATCATGACATGGATAGATAGATGCTAGCAATGAAGTCAGAAATTGACTCCATGCATAAGAATGGTGTATGGACCCTAGAGGATCCACCTAAAGGGGTAAAACCCATTGGGTGTAATGGATCTTCAAGAGAAAGAGGGGACCTAATGGGAAAGTAGAGACTTTCAAGGCACGACTCGTAGCCAAGGGCTACACACAGAGAGAAGGCATCGACTACGATGAGACATTCTCTCCTATGGCTATGCTTAAATCCATCAAGACACTGCTAGCTATAGCTGCATATCTTGACTATGACATCTGGCAGATGGACGTCAAGACGTCTTTCCTCAATGGATACCTCGAGGAGGATATCTAAATGGAGCAGCCCCATGGCTTCATAACTAAGGATGGCAAAGTATGCAAGCTGAAGAAATCCATCTATGGTCTCAAGCAAGCTTCTCGTAGCTGGAACATCTGATTTGACGAAACCATAAAGAGTTATGATTTTGTGCAAAATCCTGATGAACCTTGTGTGTACAAGAAGCTTAGTGGGAGTGCCATTGTGTTCATTGTGCTTTATGTAGATGACATCCTTATCATTGGGAATGATACATGGATGATGACCAATGTGAATATTTGGCTATCCCAAACCTTTGAGATGAAAGATCTTGGAGAAGCCTCTTACATCTTGGGACTAAAGTTGTTCAGAAACCGAGAGAAGAGGATGTTGGGATTGTCACAACATGGATACATTAAGAAGATTCTTGAATGATTCCGCATGGATAGTTCCAAGAAAGGATTCCTACGCTTAAGACATGGTATCCACCTGTCTAAAGGAATGGCTCCTCAAACTGTTGAGGAAAAGAAAGCCATGGCTGGATGCCCTTATGCATCAACTGTAGGAAGCTTAATGTATGTCATGATGTGTACTAGGCCAGATATCTACCATGCAATGGGAGTGGTAAGTCGTTACCAATCCTGTTATGGAGAACAACACTGGAATGCAATAAAGAACATTTTCAAATATCTAAGACGGACGCACGATTACATCTTGGTCTATGGATATGGTGATCTCCAAGTCTTGGGATATACAGATTCTGACTTCCAATCGGATATTGATGACCGAAAGTCGACATCAGGGTTTGTGTTCTTGTTGAATGTTGGTGCTGTGAGCTGGAGAAGCAAGAAGCCGAATACATTGCCGCATTGGATGCTGCAGAGGAGGCAGTGTGGTTGCGCAACTTCGTGCTGGAGCTTGGCGTAGTTTCCTATGATACTCCCATCCCGCTACTCTATGATAACACGGGAGCCATTGCCCAGGCGAAGGAACCCAGATGGCATCAGAAGAGCAAGTACATAGATACTACATCATTCGGGAGATTCAAAAGCATGGAGATATCATCATCACCAAGGTGGCCTCTGCCGACAACATTGCTGATCCTCTTACCAAACCTCTGACACAGAAGGTTTTCGACTAGCATGTAATAAGTATAAGTTTAAGGATTGTTTCTGAATGGTTCTGAGGGCTAGTGGGAGATTGTTAGCAATGTGAGCCCGTGGCGAACCATTCCTACAGTAAATTTTATTGTAATAAATGATTTATCAATAAAAGTTAATGGTTTTTTGTTTCACTCCCTTTCTGAGATTGAATGAATGAATGCACTATAAGGTCCCTCTGTACAATAAGGGTTATGTACCATGGCCAACTTGATAATCATACAACTGTTGATTCATTGATTAAATCATTGAGGCTGATGCTTGGAAGAATATCTAAAGAGTAAGATAGAGGACTCATCAAGCATCATCAAATGATTTTCAAATGATGATCCACAACCTAAGTAGGAGATGGCAATCCTTTCTCATTAGGCTGATCTCTGATCGACCTCTTGATGCAGGTCCTCTGCATGGGAATAGTGATTAAAGGGTATCAGATTAGTTGAGTCAATGCGTTGACTTAACGAGATCGAGATAACCAAAGACCTATGATGAATACTGTCACATCATAGGCAAACATCCTCCGACTAGAGACAGGTGTATTGCTATATGTCTGAGTGTGTAGATTTGGCAGACCAATAGGTTGATAACCTAACCAAGGTCTATATACCGACGAGCTGGTGTATATGTAAGGACATATGAGTAATACGATCTCTCAAAGGGATCATACAGGTTCACTTGTGAACCGGGAGACATGATCTCACTCATGAGGTATTGGGACTGATCAAATTCCATGCATGGTCGTCATGCTTTGGAAGCATGACATGAATTTGAAGGTAAGATATATGCTTTGTGAAAGCATATGATCTGTATCAAATCCCAAGGACAAAGATTGAGAAACTTAATGATTAAACCATGAAGATGACAGTGTAAAAGTGATCTATATCTTCAGGATGATCATAGGTCTTCCGATATGCAGGATGTACAGGTGTTGGGAATACCTGAGGGTGATTTGATCATAAACGATTCTATAACCATGACGCTTCCATTCCAAGGGAGTGATGAAACGAGTCTGGATTTAAGTGACTCCTCTCAGTAGAGAAGTAACCTAATCTTAGTCAATGTATTGGACATTGATCTGAATAAGATTCGGATGCAATGAGAAGATTAGGTTTATGGCCTTGATTTAATCAAGCATCTATGAGAGGTCCATGGGATCTGGATTTGAGATGTGATCTCAATATCTAAGTCACTATACGTGGAACAATACAATCACCCTATCCTTATCTCCAAGTATCTGAGGAGAAATAGCATTATTCTTGAAAGGGTCCAAGAAAAATTCCATAAGATCTAAGCATTGAGAAATTGATAATTAAATGTGATTTAATTATCTTGATGTGTGTGGAAATTCCAATATAATTAAATGTGATTTAATTATTATGGATAAGAATAATGTGGATAGCAATATCCAATTTTTCATAATATATTATAAATGTGATTTATAATGTATTAGAGAGAGCTAATTATAATTTATATTTGTTGATTAATTATTAATATGTATTGGATACACATTGTTTAATTAATTGAAAATGTAAATTATATTTTGTTTTGGGTTGTGAATGTGATTCACATTTTTCCAATGGCAAGATTGAAATATTCTCAAAATTAATTATGAATTATTTTGGAGAATAAATCCCAACAAAAGTTTTTGAGATTAAATAAAGGAGAAATACACGGAGATATGCAATCTCATGAAATCTCATGAAATTGCCTCCAAACGGTAACATGTGGACGGCTACCATGTCCTACTTGGAATTGGTGGTTGTCCATCATGTTGACATGGGAGATGCAATCTCCATGTCATTGCTTCCTTATTTGATTGATTTAATTTTAGGATTGATGTATATTTGATTTGTCAAATATATTTGATCTAAATTAAATCATAAGTTGTTGGTTTTTACCAACAACAATCTTGACCATTGGATTGACATAAATCAATCTCATCCATTGATTTTATATGTCCTATGGATTGAGATCCATGGATCCTAAAACCCTATAAATAGAGAGGCATACCATGCTCTCTAGTACATACTTTTTGGATGCACATCTCTCTCTTTCTCTCTTTTCTCCTTACATGCCAGCTCTCTCTCCCTCTACTTGGTGGCCGTCCACCGAAACCTAGGGGAGGTCATCGTCATCGCCTATGCCACCGCGCCACCGCTTCGATGTTCTTCTGTTCTTCGTCTTCTTGGAGTGCTGCACTCACGAAGGAGATGTTTGATCTCGTATGATGAGATCAGGAGATCACCGTGCTTGGATTAACTCGTTGGATTGCGAGGACAACGCGACTCATCCCCGCGCTCGCAAGCTTTTTCTCTGACGATCGGACTTGAGACAAGAGGTCTTTTTTCGTAGAGACTCAATCAACCACACTTCAAGAGGCATTCCTTTATACTTGTTGTGGTTATAGATGAAACGATCCGAGAATCGTTCTTGGATCATGTGGTTTCATCGCATGAAAAATTTTAAATTCTGTTGCACCGAACAACTAGTACGACTAATCGTTCTTTGTCGTATTCGATACGACGCTCACGCTTCCATGATGCGCTTGAGGATTATTCCATATCCTTCACACTGAAGAACTAAGTGAGCGAAAATATACGTCTACAGTCCAGTCCCATTTTCCTTTAGATCTTAGTTGACAAAATAAGTGGGAAAAATAGAGAAAAGCTGATGCACGTGAAAAATAATGATGTATGCTCAATTATAAGACTTACCATGATTTTCTCGCAATTTCCATGTGGGATGCAATACAAGAATTTAAAAATTATTCTATATGATATGTTAGCTGACAAAACCGCCCCTAGCAAAAAGTTCTATTACCCGGGAAGAAATGAGTTAAATTTGACTAAGTTGAACGAGCTAATGTGCATATCAATTATAGTGTAGTGTGTCCCTACGTTCTACAATCACAGAAAAATAAATCCTAGAAGCTCTAATAGCCTGATGAGAGAGATTTGTAGAGGGTTGTACGATTTCAAAAGGCAAAACCGCAATTGGTGTCTTGACTACTCCATAAACCTCAGTCGATCAACAATCAACCAACAATTAAAGCAATAAGTGAATAGCACAAAAGTGAGTTAAAATGTATTATTCTCTACAACTAGATGTATAGTAAGTAAGTGTGTAGAGGTCAAACCACAGAGAGCAAAAATGGTAGCCTATAGTAATTTTCAGCTAAGGAGCACTATGTATAAGAATGTCATTCATTATGTATATACCTATATATAATTGTGGGTTTTTAATTTTTATAATTTTTAATTTATTTTTGTTTTTATATTTTTGTATTTTGTTTTTAATTTTATATTTTATATTTTATATTTTTATTTTTATATTTCCTTTTCTTTCTATTAAAGATATATAATACATATAAGGTTATATATGCCACATAGGATAATATAATTTTAAATACTAACAAAAATAAATAAAATATAGATAATACATTGTTTTTAGGTTTTATATATTTTTATAATATTTTTTTTACTTTTTCTGGAATTTTCGCTAATTTTTATGGATTTTGAAAGTAAAAATATCCCAAACCAGGGATTGAATAATAGGCCAAAGTTTAATTGGATATTAAAAATAGCAAATTAAATCCAAAATTACAAATCAATTTTAATATATAGATAATATATATAAGAAAATTATAAAATAAAAAAGCGTATTTTTGGAATTTTAAATAATTTCTATAAACGTTTTTAGGGTTTTTCGTTTTTTTTAAAGCTTTCAGTTTTCATTTTAATTATTTTTGGTCTAGAGTTAAAACATGATAAAATAAACAACATATATTTTATTTTGGAATTTTTCAACATGTTTTTATTTTTTTGGTATTTTATAGGCTGGACAGAATAAAAATGGGCTCCTTTTGATTTTTAATAAATGGTTAAGATGCTCAAAAATGCAAAATAAATATGGGGCTTGAAAGTAGTTGCTATCAAGCATCTAACCCTATTTTTGCATAATTTTAAGAATAAGGGTGCTATTTTCAATAAATGAAACTCAAGCACTAAAATTCATAAACTAGCAAGGGCATAATGTAAATAAAATAAAGTTCAGGGGCTCACTTGTAATTTACCCAAAAATATACAACGTAATTAAAAGTTTATTGGTCTAAAAATAAACACCAAAAGTCCCTACAATTTACCCAGCTCACGTGGGACGACATGTGGGCTGAGCTGGATAGGACCAAAAAGCAAATACGTAAAGTTCATGGGCTTACAAGACATGCCCATTTTATTTGAACTACACATTTTATTTACAACACTAACAAATAAATATACAAAAATCAGGGGAGTACTTGCAATTTACCCTCTAAGGCGCGGAGATGGACGACTAGATGAGATCCACTAAGACATGTGCCCGCTCCACGCTTCATAATACCGATTTGATCACCTGCGGTCTTGATTAGATCATGGGGCAAAATTTGATGGTCGAGGGCGGACTGGATCGAAAGGCAGCTGCATCACCTGGGGTGGACAATCTGATCGGATGACAGGAAGGGATCATGAAGAACTGAGCAAGAACTCGCCAACGGTGAGTTTGATCAACTTCCCTGAGCTCTCCTAGCCACCTCGATGGCTCGAAAAAGTGCAAAATGAAGCTTGGGCATCGCCGCATCAGATGGTTGCTTCAGGAGGTTGGTCGAAGCTGTGACAGAGGCTGGAGGCATCGATGAACAGGAGAAGATCCATGTACCTACATTTCTCAAAAATCGACCCCACGAGGGGTCTGGAGCTCCCAGAACCTGCACAGTCAGTAAGGGCAAGAACAAGGGGGCTCAAGTGCTTCTATTGACAGAGATAGGTGGACGCTGGAGTGTGTCAGAGAGGTCTCTGGCGAGGCGACGGAGGGAGACCTCGATATCCAGATCCATATAGGATCTGGTTGAGTGGTGTGCGGGAGAGATTAGAGAATCGCGGGGGGAAAGTGTGGAGGCAGTCAGGGCGGAGAATAGCGGATGATCACGTACATAGGGGTTGGCCGGAGCTCAGCTCTGGCGAACTACGAAGATGGATTTTTACCATACTTAGCTTAACGACAACCTAATCTAAGAGCAAAAAGTGAAACCTACAACTAAATGCAACTTAAAAGGCAAAAGAAACAACTCTTATACCTGTCAGCGATGGTGGGGAGCAGGGTGGACGGAGTTTCTGTCGCCGTGGGGTGCCCTCCTCCTAGAGCCGATCCAGACCTCCGGAAGACTCCTCCTGTCACAAGGATCCTCTCTAGAATAAGGTTTAGGGCTCGAAGGCTCGGATTGGTGACCAAATAGTAAGAGGGAGGTGAAGGTGATTATCTATAAACAAGGTTGGGCACCCTTATTGATGGCTAGATTGGAAAAATCTAGGCTATGTACAAGAAATCGAAAGGGTTGGCATGAATCATGGAGGATCAATGATGATTTCTTGTGAAGGAATCGAGGATGTTACATCAATAGATCGAGCGGGAAAAAGGCATGAAAAGAGGGGAGTTGATAGTTCTGACGAGTCAGAATGCTTGGGGAGGGAGTTGACTAGGGTCAATCAACGTTGCGCTCCCATTGGTCCACACCAGCCACTAGACAACAAAACAATCCAAAATAATCGAAATTAATCAATTAAATATTGAAAATGATTTTTTTAATTTTTAATTATAATATAAAAATGTGTATAATTTTATGTAGTATTTTATTATGATTTTTATTTTTTGTGATTTATTTATTAGTAGTTAATTTTTAGGGGTATATTTATAGGTATATTCATCTATGTTTTTAGCTATTTTATTTTATTTTATATATTTTATTTTATTATGATATTTTCTTATTTTATATATTTATAATTTATTTTTAGGTATATAAATATATTTTATTATATTTTTATGATAGAATTTGTATCTTTAAATATATATATTATATAGGTTTAAATACATGTATTGTATCTCTGTATTTTGTCTTCTATTTTATATTAATGAATTCTCTTTGTTATTATTTTAGCTTTATATTTTTTCTAGAATGTAAATAATATTTACAATAGTAGAAAAATATAAATTGATAAATAATGAAAGAATGGATTTCACTTCTATTTATTTACAAGTATTAACATTGGTATTTTACTTATGTTTTTATATAGACTTATTTTATTTTGTATTTTCTTTTCAGTTTTAATATGGTTTCAGTATGTACGTAAGTTATAAATAATAATTACAAAATTATAAAAATATGGGATCTGTAAAAATAATAAAGAATAAATAAAATGAATATTTTATTCGGGTATGTTATACAATGAGGGTCCAAAATTTAACTTTCATACCTTAACTCCGAAAAATATGAAACCATCTTCATGAAATAGATTATTAAAAGTTATATACATTTAGAGGGTGATTTTGATATATTTTGAGTTTTTATTTGGAAGATATAGGTATGTCAAGTTGAGATTTTGGCTTTTTATTTTGTGTATAAAATGAACACTGTGTATTATTTTTATACAAACGTAATTTTGTATTTTTCTCTGTATTATTATCTACAACTTTCATGTAAAAATTTCTTTATTTGATGAATAAATAATAAAGAATAAAATGAGTGTCAAAATGAATTATTGATGGGTAAATAAATTTGATTTTTATTGTATTTTTGGCCCTTATCTCCCTTACTTTATTCCTTGTCGACCAACTCAATTCTTGACTTGGTCTTGGGGTTTAGGGTCATAAAATACCTTTGGTATTTTATTCTTTTTCTTTTCTTTTCTTTATTCTATAGTTTTGGCATTAAAAATGATATTACATACATAATAATTGCAATAAATAATGAATGATATTTTGTACAAAATAATGCTATTTGCATGCATTAGCTAGGGTTTTTAAGGCCAAAATGATAGAATAAAGGTGATGAATTGGAGATTCATCACCCCCTATACTTGCTTTGCTAGTCCCTAGCAAACACTTATGTAATAAGTGCAGAAAAGAAAAACAAAAAAGGTAGACTAAATTTAATTCTCAAACTTGTCTTCACAAAATCAAAGTTTCGAGCTTAAGTCAGAGCTTTGGAATTTTAGTGCGGGTGGAACCTTATTGGGAATAGGATTTGAAATACAACAACCTTCGAGAATCCCAAAACTTAGCTCAAGTCTCCTCAATAGCCAGGTCAGATTACTTCAACTCATATGCAAACCCTTACGACTATGAGTTTTACTTGTACTGTGTATGTGATAGTGGCTCTCCCCAATTGAAATGACAAAGAGACTGACTTCTACAACATGACAACCCAATGACTCCCCAATCCAACAACTCTTTCCTCGAGGAGTGGTGCATTCTCTTCTAAGTTTAAGTGGCAACCAAGTCAAGAGGAGGGGGTGAAGAGAAGAATGGATAGTAGCCAGTGTAGCTACCTATCCTTGGGTGCTTGACCAGTGTAGCTAAGTCATCTAGCTGCAGGCTCACATGTCATTTCTTTGAAGCACAAGCTTGCTTATTGACTATACAAACATGTACACTCCGACAGAAATTTTATTTTCAATCAGGCCTGTCCACTTTTTTTGAGTTTTTGCTTTTAGTATTTTTTTGAAATACTATATACAACAACACTTACATAAGGAGTTTTTCCTCTTGAGCCAGTAGACTATCCCTCTTTTGAAGAATTATTGCTACCCACACTCTCCTGTCTTTAGACGTCTCTGCTACTGGATGGGTTGGGGTGCACTTCCCTCCCTAGGTGAAGATAAATGTTTCGACTTGTGTGCATCTCATTCCAGCAAATCCAATCCCCTCACCACTCCAACTGAGTTGAGCCAAGTGAAAGGTGAAGGTGTCCAAGTGAGGTC
This sequence comes from Ottelia alismoides, assembly GCA_037367405.1. Lineage (NCBI taxonomy): Eukaryota > Viridiplantae > Streptophyta > Magnoliopsida > Alismatales > Hydrocharitaceae > Ottelia > Ottelia alismoides. The sequence continues at coordinate 767,930 of JAZKJV010011445.1, forward strand.
ATTATCAACAAGAGCCATGCTTGTGCTCCGAAATACTCTACTTAGGCAGTCAAGAATCCATTGAACAAAGTCTCATTATTCTCAAAGAATTAAGTCAACTAGACATGAAGTACCTCAATTCCAGCTCCTATAAGGTTCCTGTGATTAGGTAGATTTAAGGTACAATCAAGCTCCAATCTTCAAATTTTACTTAGACTTGTTCAATTATCAAACTCAATCTGAAAATTGCAAATGCTATGCAAATGCTACGTCCAATGCCAAAAATCTTTTTGTGATGCAATTCTCAAAGTTTTGAACTTTTTAGGGATTTTTGAAAAAGTTGATGCAAATGCAATTTTTTTGATAATTTTCAAAAAGATTTTGCAAATGTTTTTGTATTTTTAAATTTGCAAATGTTTTTGGGATTTTTGAAAACAAAAAGATTTTGGCTAAAAATAGGTACAAATATTTACAAGGGGGAGCATCTTATATTTACAAGAGTTAGGTTTTTAAGAATTTACAAGGGATAAGTGATCCATTTTATAGATATGTATGTACAATTAATAAATAATTTTAGTGTGATGTATATAGTCCTCAAACTTATTTGAAAATGAGTTATCAAACAATTTTGAAAACTATAGTCCAAAATAATTTTTACAAAGAATCTCTATAAACATTTACACACATTTAAAAATCATTTTCAAAGGTTTTTCAAATAGTATATATAGATTTTTCAAAGGGTTCTTATCAGTTGTGCCCCTATGATATATTGCAATATAAGCTATGCCCCTCCCTTTTTTGGAATATCAGTTGTGCCCCTATCTTCTTGCAAAATTTACAGTTCTGCCCTTTTGTAATATTAGTTATGCCCTTACTGTACCTTAACAGAAGGGCAGAATTGTGAATTTTGCAAGAAGGTAGGGGCACAATTGATATTCCAAAAAGGGAGGGGCATAATTGATATTGCAATATCTCAGAGGGGCACAACTGATAGAAACCCTTTTTCAAAACCTTTTGCAAATAGTTTTTCTAATATTTTTTCACACAAAGAAAAGAAGTTTTTATAATCAAAATTTTTTTTACAAAGGTTGAAAACATTTTACAAAATATTTTCCGAACAGTTTTCAACAGATTTTTCAAAAGTATTTTCAAACTATTTTTCAAACATTTTGCCAACGTTTTTTCACCTGATTTATTAATCAGCTTGTACAAAAATTTTGACGAATTATATGCATGTTTTATTATGTGATTCTAATGATATTACTGGACTATGTAATGTAATTTATAAATTATTTTAGTCACAATTATTATTAAATATACGAAAGTACGAGTTATGGTTAAAGTATATATTACGTACATACGACCCACTATACTTAGCTTGAGCTATTTCCTCATAGATCGGAGAGAAAAAGAGAAGACATAACTCGTACTGAGTATAGAAAGTCTAAAGAATAATGAATGGTGGAATATATATACGAATGGGAAGTAGACTGTTCCCTCTATGCTTAGGATAAATCCCAAGTATAGCAGACTGTACAGAATTGATGAAACCCAGTTTCATGTCATTAATTTGCAAATATTAACCCCCTAGCTTAGACTAAGTGTCAATAAAAACCATATTAAACCTTATTTATATCTGAGTCTTGGAATAAATTAAAAATACAAAAAATAACAAAACTAAAATCCGTAGTGTTTTTACCATTAAAACGCTCGTAAAAATATTTCTCCCTATTTTTGACATCATCTCCGTTTGTGATCAACATGAAACTTGTAGATCTTGTTGAGATCGACAACTTTCATGTTTTGAGTTTTTCCGAATTCGGTCTTCTTCTCTCTCACAATTCACTTTCTTTATCAGAGTAACCTGATTGGGCCACGTGGCGCTTTCTGGTTGCGCCATGTGGCCCACTCCTTCACTCGCCACGTCCCCCCATCTCCCCACTGTTCGATTCACTCTTATCTCCCTCATCATAGTCGTTGATCTCCGCTTCATTCCAGGCCTTTTGATCCTTTTCCTGCTCTCATCTCCTCCGTTAGTTACTGCCTTCACCGCCTCTCGCCACGTGTCCAGCCCCATCACCATCCGATCGTCTTTCTCCCTTTACATCCTAGATGCTCCTTTCTGCTTCATTTCATGCCTGTTCGATCAATCCCAAATCGAATCACTACCGTTCGTCAGCACGCTTCTTCTCTACATGCCATGTGGAAAGGCCCGCATCCATTGATAATGCCGCCTTAGATCCAATCCACACTGCTTACAAGCACCACTCTCATGGCCGTTGGATTGAGAGATCCAATGGCTGAGACATCTTCTTCCACCTCTGGATCACCCTCGCCCACGTCTCCCATCTTGCCAACCATCCGCGCCCTTTCCATTTCCCCCTCCTTCTCTGCCATCCCCGCCACTCTCCATCTAGCCCATGATGGAGCCCGATCATCCACCATCCTCGCGGGACTCGTGGATTGCCACTAAAACCCTTCTCCTTCATGCCATATCCTCCAGGAAATTCACTCCTCCCGTCATCAGAACCGCTACTCCCACTCTTCGAATAACCCAATTCAGCTCCACTTCCACGCTATCCACCTTTACGTGGGGCTCAACCCATCCCTTCTCCTCCTCCCCATGATAGGGGGAGGACTGATTGAGGTGCGATGATGATGCGCCCCCCGGTGTCGACCCCTGGCCGTTGAAGGCTAGGTCTGCGGAGCTCCACCTCCACTCGATCTGCTCCAACTAGCTGATGGAGTCCAGTGAAGACCCAGGGTTCGACTTGATCCCCAAGCACAAGCTCCTCGTCCGCCATATCCCCAGATAATCTTCCGATCTTCCTTTTGTGTTTTTCTTTTACTTTATCGGAATTGATTAGGATGCTCCTCGTATCATCTTCTTCCATTGACCATCGATTTAGCTTCATCTATCCACCCCCGTATTCGTGCACCCCTTAGATTACCGTCTCCCCCTTCTCCGCTACTGAACATGACCGACCCACCTCTCCTCCGCTCGCCGGAGTTAGAGCTCTGTCCCCTACTCCTCCACTCGCCGGGGACTCACCTCAATCACAACACTCCACTCCACGCATGCTTCGGCTACAAAACTCACACCTGCAGGTACCTAAATGATGATTGGCTGGAGCTTCACCAGAGCGAAATGCGCGAGTGTCTCCTCCGGCGATCAAACATCGTGGGACACTTCCAGGCCAACCGGTGCTTTGCCTGGACTTCAAGCTTCATCGACGAACATCCAAGATACTCCGAGAAGCTCCACCGGGTCTGAATAAGCGAGGCAGAGCACGGGTAGCCTCGTCGGAGGATAGAACTCACCGCCTCCCCGCAGTGGAGTCCGAAGGACAGGGACGTACAACTCCCTATTGGATGCACCTCCCCGGTGTCCATCCAACAGCTATCAACCGGCCACATCATCATCGCCTTGCGTCTGCAGATACCATTGGATCTCTGGAAATAGGGCGATCTGAAGCCAACCACGTCGCCTACTCGCTTTCGTTCAACCACTGTTTGATCTTCTTTGATTAGACAGTCTACACGCGACTACGTGTCTGTGCCAGGAGGCTGCACTAGACCTAGAGGCTCGGAGCACCCGAGAAACCCCCAATCCATAGCCGAAGCTTCCGAGCCTTGCTCTGAGCTAGAGATGACACCGAGCCTCCTCTGAGACACGTCCGAGCCTCCAGCGTCTATCGAGCCTTAATCCCCACGTGCCCTATCACGTGCTAGCAAGTATTTTACAGAGAGGCCCTCCGAACTTCTACATATTGCAACCATGTCCTGATAGCACGATAACCACGTATGCCTGGGGTATTTTGCAACCCACTCCCCGTGGGTTTTAATAATTAAAAATATACCCCCGTGCCTGTGGGTAATTTACAGGGATGTACCTGCTTTTATTTCTATTTGCATTTTGGTCCTTCCAGGGACCTGGTTGTTATTTATTTTCATGTATTTCTTGTATTTATGCCCCTATTTTATTTCTTGAATATCTTGAGCATCCGAGCTTTACTTCAGTTGATTTTGGTCTTGTCTCGAAGCTAGTTTCAATCTCTTTCTAATGGCATGTTATTGTTCTGTTATGACACTTATTGGTTTTATTGATTGACTCCAATTATGTAATATCATTTGTTTATTGATTTTCATGCCGTTAAGTAGCTTGTCAATGGAAATGGTTTTATGACCTCTTTCTGAAATTGACCACCATTTATTACTCATTGATTCAATATAAATTGGACATAATTGCATTATATTGCATTTCTTTGCATGATGAAAAACGAATAAAAAAGTGCATATCTTCATGTTGTTTATGCATCGTGCCTTCATGTCCATTCATTGACCTATGAGTTTTTAATCTGATACTTAATTTAAGTAATAAGAGTCTAAATAATACTTAAGAGGCTTGTGTCCCTAAGTTCGACCTTGGACTTGCCCAAGTATAAAAATAAATTCGACCGCTTCCTTGGTGTTGAGTGAAACATTATTCAAGCGGTCTTTGACAAATACGATTCTATCCGACTGCAACGAACTTGTTAATTCTACATAATTAGAATGGTAAAATCACGGTTCGTCAAATGGCTCTGTTGTCGGGGACACAACTCATCATTTGTTTTGTTTGGATTTTTATTTTTTTAATTAAGTGCTTGTTTTTAATTTGTAGGTCAATTTGTTCATGTGTCATGCATTATAATTGATATTTCTTTGATGGATGTCTAGCATTTGTTTTTGTAGCAGGGCCCTTGGTTTTCAACCCAAGGAGGCAAGGAGCAGGTTTTCCCCGCTGCGAGGAGCCCCAGAAGCACACCTTGGAGAAGAATCAAGAAAACAAGTGTTGTCTTGCATTTTTATTGTAATAATTGTCTTTAAAGTGGTCATCGTTCGAAGACTCGCGCTTGTAAATGAACGAAGTTCTCCGTGGTTGTGTGGGGATCGCTCCACTTGAGTGTCGACCAAGGATCAGGCACGTGGCTCTCCGAGCTTCTTTTACTTTCTCTTTCTTATGTGTTTGATCGTAGGTAGGACACACTTTAATTATAGACGCACGTAGACATCGCTTCACTTAGCCAAATTAAAAGATGTTCTTCCCCGCTGATAGAAGAATGTTAGGAGCGGTTTTTTCATCGACTTGCATACATTTGGATTTGATTTTAAATTCAGTCCGAGTTGTCACGAATTTTGATCAAGGAACTGCAAGTTTGCTCTCTTAGCATAGGCCGTAATTTTTATCGACTGCATGGCTTTTCCTCGACCTCCCTGCCTGGCTTGATCAGCTAGGTTAATAGAAACTGGGAATGAGCGGTAGATGATGATTGTTTGATCTATGTACTCACCTATAATTAGTGATAACCTTAAGAAAATAATTAGGACTGTTAAATGCAAGTTGACTTAAAATGGAGTAAAATAATGTTTTAGGAGAGAAATACCCTCGATTACATAGGATGATTTTCGCTTCGACATGTTTTTAATCCTTGCGTAAATTAGAATGTTTTAGTCACCAATAAAAATGACAAGATAATCAACCAACACTTGTTGGTTTCACATGTGAGTTGGTGAATTCAAAGGGGTATCACATGCTTGATTGAGCCTTGATTGCTCCGACACCCTCCCCTAGACCTTAGGTACTCCATTCATCTCTGAATATTCATTCGCTCATGTGTACATCCATCCGACTTCTTTGTTCCCCTCATGTCTCCCCAGCATCAATTATCCATCTTTATACTTAGGCTACTCTTAGCCTAAGTATAGGGGGTCCTGAGACCCTGTGATTTTCTTACTGATCTTTCCTTGCCTTAATAGTTAGGTTATTTCTAACCTAAGTATAGGGGGAGCCCACCTCAGTTCCCGTATATTCTTCTATACTTAAATGGATCTATGACTTTGTATCATATAGTGCTATGAGGACATAGTAAAGTTTAAGTATAGGAGGGTATACCTTACACACAATATATGTACTTGATGAATCCATGATTCATTAACATTTCTATCGCATTTTGTCTTAAAATCCTTAAAAAATACATGTAAATATTCATTAATTTCCACCTTTTATCAAACCCCATTCATGAAAAAAATGCACTTTTATGAATCAAAAACATGTAAATAAATAAAGGAATAATAATAAAGAAAAGAAAAAAGGCAGATTGTATATGTACAATATGACTCAGAAAATATAAATATAGCTATAATATATATTATAAGTTAACCCCCGAGACCAAGTCAGCATGGATTGGTCGACAAACAAACTAGAGGGAGATAAGGAAAGAAAATCATAAAAATAATTAAAGATACACTCCACACACTCTTCATTATTTATCAAATAATTATCAAATCTTCATTGATTTTTAATTAATTCATATGTATATATTTTTCACCAAACTCTTTTCCTAATTATTTCTATATATATATATATATAAATATAAAAATAAATAAAAATATTATCTTGTATATATACTAAGAAATCCAACTTTTAATTTGTCAAATTCTCAACTTCCAAACATCATAACTTTCTCATATGAAATCCAATTTCACTCTACTCACCTTTAAAGTTCATAAAATAATATTATCTAATTAACGGAGGTAATTTCATTAAAATCGGAGTTCCTTTGCAAAAAGTCAGTTTTGGAACCTATTGACAATAGGGTTTATGGGATATTTATTTTAGTTTTATTAATTTTATAATTTTTAATTATTTTCATGATCTTATACTTTAACCATGATTTATTTCTGAAATTTTGGACCTTATTTATTATTTTAATAAAATCCAAAACCTTAATTTATAGATGAAATTGAACTATATGACTTATACCCGTATCTATTAATCTATCTAAATCACTTTATAAAAATCCACAAAAAATCACAAAGGCCTTATTTATTATTCTAATAAATAAGAAAATATAAAACTAATATGTAATTATTTATTTTTTGAATTTAAAATTCAGAAGCCTATTTCATAAGTACTATTTATACCTATTTATTAATATAATATTTATATTTCGTACAATATTTAGTATTTATAAAAAGTGTATTATATCATAATTTGGATAATTTATTATCTATATTTTTTGTTTTTTATACCTATTTAAAATAAAGTTATTAACTATTTATTACTTAAGTTATATTGTATTTTATCATCTGGCCAACCAGGTGCTGACACGTGTCAGCACCTGGTGTCTTCTTCTCCAAGAAGCTGCTGCAGTTTATGTTAGAACCGGCCGATCTTCACCGATTTTTCTTGCTCTATTACTAACCTCTTCACTCGATCCTAACCCTCCACATTCTTCTCCTAACTACCTTAATCCACGCCTACCCTTAGATCCATCCTAGATCCCTTCCATTTCACCTATAAAAACCCCTAAAGTTGGCGCGGATTAACAGAACTCTCCAACTACCCAGAACCCTCCAGTTCCAGTGGCTGACCCTCCTTCTTCCTCGCCTCGTTCCGGCCATATCCGGTGGTGACATCACCTAAGTGCCACCGCACGTGGAAGAGGAACGTCGGAGGAGACATTCTATGGCTAGCATGGCCTTGCATCGCAGCCTCGCGCCGTGTAGAGCTCCGGCAAGGATCGACGGTCGAGCAACCACCAGAGGTAATACACCTCTATTTCCCAGATATATTCCTCCACCTTTGCGACTTTATTTCTCGAGTTGCATGCCATGATTAGGGTAGATAATTGCGTAATTAGGTTGATTAATCATCATTCTTAGATGCACACCTAATTCACCTCTCCAATTCATTTCGAAATCAAACAAATTCACGTCTCATTTTTCGCTACTTTCACGGACTTTTTCATTAATACTGGAAACCTCATTTTGGAATTTGCAAATCTTATGCTTGTTGGCCGATTCTCGCACGAATCGAGCACCTAGATTTTTTTTGCAGGTTTATCTTTAGTCTGGAGCGAAACCTGAACATTTGGAGCTTCCAAACTCAACGTAAATCCCAATCAAAGAAGGGGAAACAACATTATATACTTCCAGGATAACTGAACTGTCATCTTCATCGCCAGTTATCTATTGTCTTCCGCCACCGTTGGAGAAGCTCCACCGTAGGTGAGCTCGAGGGGTGAAGGCTTTACCCCTCTAGCCTCGCCGGAGGACAAAGCAACACGTCTATCGTCGGGAAGAAATCGGAGAATAAACCTCATCGTCAGCTGCGCACAAGACCTGAAGAACATCAAGAACAACTCAGAACGCATAGGTGTACGACATGTGGCATTGATGGCCGGTCCATATCACGCCTGACCTTCTAATCCTGACCGTCAACTGCGAACCGATGGAGAATTTGCACAATAAACCCATCCGATTTCCAGAATTTCAACAACGCCCCAGATGTTTCTAAAAATTACATTTAGGTCCCCACACAGGGACCTAACTGTAATAATTTTAGTTTTCTCTCCATTTCAGTCTTTTTCAGGGACCTTTATATAAGAACATATTAAACTTTTTTCTACAGTTATGCCCCTAGCTTGTAGGGGTTGTTTGGACCTCGATTCTTTCATATCTTTTCGTGATTTTTTTAGGGTAGCCTGATAACTACCCAAGACACTTTTAGTATTTTTCCAAGATTTTAGGTTGCTTCGTTATGTCATTTTGATTTTCGTAATCTTGAGTTAGTTTTGAGCAGCATTTCTTTTAATTTCTTTCTTTGTAAAATCAAGAATAAAGAGGATTTTTCTGCAATTTCTTTCTTATCTCAAAAACCATGGTTTTAATATTCAGCCTCCTTGAGTTCGACTTAGGCACACTTACCTAGTAAAATAAATAGTGTAAGATAAAATAGGAGAGAAGTCGCTTTATCTATCTATCCTATTTTATCAATTTTTGTTTGATCAACGTGGACCCCTCTCTATGGTTTTCTCTACACCGACATTTTAACCGCATGCCAGACCCGCATTATCAAATTGGCACCATTGCTGGGGATGAGCATAGTAACGAGTCAGATGATGTTTTAGACATCTTCTGTAGTCTGACTTTAGAGCATATTGAGATGGTGAATCACCATACTGCAAACACATCTACCACCAATACATATCCTATTACACGTACAGATGGGGTTTCAACAGATCCAGATTATAGTTTCCAGTCATAATGATCTCATTTTTGATCGAAGAGCAAAAATCTCATCTGATGGAGATTCTTGAAAGAAACCGCAAGGCTATTAGGTGGACTGTATCCGATCTTCGGGGGATAAATCTTGCTTTGTGTTCTCATCATATATATCTCGATCATGACATCAAACCTTCCAGAGAATTTCAGCGCAGGCTGAATCCGGTTTTACAAGATGTTGTCAAGAAAGAGATTACAAAATGGTGCGACGCAGGGTTTATCTATCCTGAAACAGTTCCAACTCTGAATGGGTCAGACCATTACATGTTGTCCTGAAAAAGTCGGGAATTCAAATGATTAAGAATGAGAGTGGATAGGAGATTCCTAAGAGAGTAACTACGTCGTGGCGGGTGTGCGTTAATTATAGGAAGTTGAACGCTGCGATGAAGAAGGATCACTTCCCTTTGCCTTTTATAGACCAGGTCATAGAGAGGTTGGCAGGGAAGGAATATTTCTGTTTCCTTGACGGTTACTCCAGATACAACTAGGTCACTATTGCTCCTGAAGACCAAAAGAAGACCACCTTCACATGTCCCTTTGGTATGTATGCTTTTAGACGGATGCCCTTTGGATTGTGCAATGCCCCTGTTACTTTCCATAGGTGTATGCTTGCTATTTTTGCAGACATGGTTGGTGATTTTCTAGAGGTCTTTATGGATGATTTTTCGGTCTATGGTGAGTTCTTTGATGATTGTTTAGCGCACCTAGATCAGGTTCTTCAAAAATGTTGTGAGGTAGATCTCATTTTGTCATGGGTAAAGCGCCATTTTATGGTTACACACGGGATCATGTTGGTGCATGTCATCTCCAAGCGAGGCATGGAGGTTGACCCTGCCAAGGTGGATGTCATCAAGAGTCTCGAACCACCATCCAACATTAAGCAGTTACGGTCTTTTCTAGGGCATGTTGGCTTTTATAGATGATATTCAGAATTTTTTCAAGATTGCCCGATTGTTAACTGAATTATTAGGCAAAGACATCGAGTTTTTTTAGATGACAAATGTCTTCATGCCTTCGTCACATTGAAAGAGATGATCATCAGTGCTCCTATCCTACAGCAACCTGATTGGTCTATTCCCTTTGAGATCATGACAAATGATTCAGATTTTGCGGTCGGGGCTGTATTAGGACAGAGGAGGAATGGATTTCCTATTGCTATCCACTATGCTAGTAGAACTTTAGATGATGCTCAGCACAATTACACAGTGACAGAAAAGGAGATGCTGGCAGTGGTATTCGCATTGGACAAATTCAGATCCTATCTTCTTGGCTCTAAGATCACAGTTTACATAGATCATTCAGCTATCAGATTTTTGATGAAGAAGAAGGATGCCAAGGCACACCTTCTTAGATGGATTATCTTACTTTAGGAGTTTGATTTGGATATTATAGACAAACCTGGGGTAAAGAATGTGGTAGCTGATCACCTCTCCCAATTACAGATAGAGCAGCCTTCAAATGAGTACACGCCAGAGATTGTAGAGAGATTTCCAGACGAGAGTATCTTTGCAGTTACCGAGCTTCCATGGTATGCAGACATAGTGAACTTTTTGGTTCCACATAAAAGTCCACAGGGTTGGCCGAAGGACCGAGTCGACAGACTAGTTTCTGAGGCATGATACTACCACTGGGAGGATTCGATTCTTTTTCGTGAGGGACCGAATTGTGTTAACATGCGTTGTATTCCTCAGGAGGAATACAATAGTGTCCTCACTCTGTGTCATTCCTTAGAGGTAGGGGGACATCATTCGGGGAAGAGGACAACGCAGAAGGTACTTCAGAGTGGATTTTGGTGGCCGACTCTTACTAGAGATGCTTGTACATTCGTGAAGAGTTGCCTGGATTGTCAGAGAGTAGTAGGGACAGTCAGTGCTAGAGATGCGATGCTATGCGGCCTGTTATTATTTGCGAGATCTTTGATGCATGGGTCATAGATTTTATGGGACCGTTCCCTTCCAACAACGACTTTGAGTACATTCTTCTCGTTGTGGATTATGTTAATAGATAGGCGGAGGCTATATCCGCACGAACCACATGTAGTAGAATAGTGTGCAAGTTCATGAGGGAACATATTATTTCACAGTTCGTATTCCACGTATTCTTATTTCAGATGGGGGTAGCCATTTCATTAATAAGGAGGAAAAAAAGCTAGTGAAGAAATATGGCATTGATCACAGAATAGCTTCTCCTTACCACCCACAGACGAACGACATGGCTGAAGTTTCAAATAGGGAGGTGAAATCCATTCTTCAAAAATTAGTACGACCAGATAGGAAGAACTTGTCATAGCTTCTAGACCAAGTTCTTTGGGCATATCGTACTGAGTATAAAACTCCCTTAGGTACTTCACTCTTCAGACTAGTTTATGGGAAGCCATGCCATTTGCCCGTAGAGATCATGCACAAATATGAATGGGCTATCCGAGAGATTTCACTTGAGATGTAGAAAGCACGAGCCAAGAGGAAGATGGATCTGAATGAGCTAGTAGAGATTCGACATCAGGCATATGAGAACACTCTCATTTATAAGGACAAAGTAAAGAAATGGAACGATAGAAATATTTGGCACAAGATCTTTGTTCCTAGGCAGAAAGTATGGTTGTTTAATGCATGATTGAGAATTTTCCTGATAAATTGAAGAGCAAGTTGGAAGGACCTTACATAGTCAGAACGGTGCACGACAATGGAAGTATAGCTATATCAGATGTGTCACCTGGTGCAGAGCCATTCGTGGTGAATGGGCATATGCTAAAGCACTTCGTAGAGACTACTGATCATCTAGCCTGTGTTGAAGTGATATATTTTGTACAGGACACATGACTACTCTTCCACTTTATCCCATTCCGTGCAAAGACTTTTGAGCCATTCGATTTTTGGAGTACACACCACTTGTACATTACTCGTAGACCACAATCGTCCCCATTTGTGCTCGTCTTTTATTCTTACGATACCATATCCTAAGTATAGAGGGGACTGATTACCTGAAGATTAGTGTTTTAAATTTTGTTCTTTTTCTTTTGTATATCCTTTCTTTTTCACAAATCACTGGTCCCCAATTTTTGGCTACATTATTTTCTATACTTAGGATGCCTTATCCTAGTATGGGGGGTTGATCCCTTTTTCTTTATTTCTCTTGTTCCTTCGCTGTATATTGTTTTCCCTCAGTCACCTCATTTTTTCTCTTCCATTATACTTACGATGACTTGATCGTAAGTATGGGGGGGGGTCGACTGACTTTTATTCTTTTATTATTTTTCACCCACTTTTACTTAGCACGAGTTATGTCCTCCTTTTTCTCTTTTGACACTATGATGACATAACACAAGCTAAGTTTAGGGGGGTGCGTATATATTGTATATATACTTTTGTCCATAACTCGTACTTTTATGTATTTTCTATATCTATAAAATCCATAAAAAGTGGGTGAGGGTTAATTTAAAATCTATCTATAAAGTCCTTGTAAATAAGTAAAATATGTCTAAAATATGTATTTAAAATACTTAAGTTAAAATATGTATTTAAAATATGTATAATACTTATTTAAAATCCTATCTATTAAAATATGTGTAAAATTCATTTAATCCTTGTAAAATTCTTTGTATATAAAATTTTTAAAATACATTAGATATTTAATTCAAATAAAATATATCTTGTAAAATTCTTGTACAAATGGTTGTTTATAAAAATCAAAAAAATCCAGAAAAATACAAAGTCCTAAAATTCATAAAATTTATAAAAGCCTTAAAATCCATAAAAATAAGTAAAATTCGAAAAATGTGTTTCACAAAAACATAGTTGCATTTGCATTCGCATTTTTCAGAATAAGTTTGATTTCTAGAACTAAGGATTGAGAATAGTCTGAAGGATGGAGCTTGATTATGGCCTTTAACTTTCGTTGTAAGGAGCCTAGTTAGGATCTGGAATTTAGACTCTTCTTGTCTTTGACTTAGATGTTTGGATTCCATAAGACCATATTTGGGAAATCAACTCACATGTGCTTAAGTAGAACACTTGGTGTCATCCGTACAACTCTGCACCAGTGAACCAATCTTGGATACACGCACTTTGCACTTAGCTCGACTTGCATGGGGTTGCGAAGGGTAGTACATCATGGTAGTGCATTTCTATCCTTGTCTTTGCAACATAGATGTCTAAAGACGGGAGATATTGGGGTCGTGATAGTCTCTTCGGATGAGGGAAGGATCTGTTGACACAATTTTTCCTAAGACCTCAAAAAAGGGACGGAACAAAAGATGCTATATCCGTCGAGGCACAAAAAGATGAATACGGTGCAAGCAAATTACAAAACCAAATCAAAGAAGAAGCCACAAAATACAAATACGACCACAATGGTCCAAGCTTCCACCAAAAATGCCTGCACATCATAGTGGAGACTTAGCTACACCGACTGAGCTTCACAAGGAGATGCGTCTACACTGACACACTCCAGTTCTTTTCTCATTCTTCTACTCTCTCTATATTCGATTGTGGACAAAACACGAACTGACCTCAGAAGGGAATACCTCCCTCCCCGAGGAAAGAGTAGCTAGATGAGGAATCAATGGAAGTGTATAGCTAGGATGGACGGTTTCTTCGCTTCTTTAAGCAGGAAGAGATAAATAAATTCATACACTATACAAATTGACTTCAAGGTTGATAGAGTTTGCTATATGAATAAGTGAGTCTGAACTAGCTGATGAGGTGAACTTAAATAAGGATTTGTGGAACTTGAGGACTGTTGAGGATAAAATCCTAATCCTAGTTAAGGCTCCGACAAAATGCTTGTTTTAGGCCCGATCGAGCTCTGTCCTTTGTCTGTTCTCATGAATTGGTTTAGGAAAACATATTCATTCTAACTTTCTTTCTTTTTCACTTACTTTTCAAATAAGTGTTTGCTAAGGGACTAGAAAAGTTTAAGTATAGGGGGTTGATGAATCCATGATTCATTAACATTTCTGTCGCATTTTGTCTTAAAACCCTTAAACAATACATGTATATATTCATTAATTTCCACCTTTTATCTAAACCCCATTCATGAATAAAAATGCACTTTTATGCATCAAAAACATGTTAATAAATAAAGGAATAAAAACAAATAAAAGAAAAAAGCAAATTGTAAATATGTATATATGTACAATATGACTCAGAAAATATAAATATAGCTGTAAGATATATTTAAAACTTAACCTCCGAGACCAAGTCAGCATGGATTGGTCGACAAACAAAGTAGGGGGAGATAAGGAAAGAAAATCATAAAAATAATTAAAGATACACTCCACACACTCTTCATTATTTATCAAATAATTATCAAATATTCATTGATTTTTAATTAATTCATATGTATATATTTTTTACCAAACTCTTTTCCTAATTATTTCTAAAAATGTATATAAAAATATAAAAATAAGTTAAAATATTATCTTGTACATATGTCAAGAAATCCAACTTTTAATTTGTCAAATTCTCAACTTCTGAATATCATAACTTTCTCATACGAACTCCAATTTCACTCTACTCACCTTTAAAGGTCATAAAATAATATTATCTAATTAATGGAGGTTATTTTATTAAAATCGGAGTCCGTTTGCAAAAAGTTGATTTTGGCACCTAATGACAACATGGTTTCCAGGATATTTATTTTAGTTTTATTAATTTTATAATGTTTAATTATTTTCATGATCATATACTTTAACCATGATTTATTTCAGAATTTTTGGAGCTTATTTATTATTTTAATAAAATCCAAAACCTAAATTTATTGATGAAATTGAACTATTTGACTTATACCAATATTTATTAATATATCTAAATTATTTTATTAAAATACACAAAAATTCACAAAGGCCTTATTTATTATTTTAATAATTAAGAAAATAAAATATATTATGTATATATTTATTTATTGAATTAAAAATTCAGTTATAAAAAGTAATTATACCATAATTTAGATAATTTAATTATCTATACCTTTTGTTTTTATACATATTTAAAATAAAGTTATTTACTATTTATTACTTAATTTATATTGTATTTTATCATATGCCAAACCAGGTGCTGACACGTGTCAACACCGGTGTCTTCTTCTCCAAGAAGCTGATGCAGCTTCTGTTAGAACCGACCGATCTTCACCGATTTTCCCGCTCTATTATTAACCTCTTCGCTCAATCCTAACCATCCACATTCTTCTCCTAACTACCTTAATCCATGCCTACCCTTAGATCCATCCTAGATCCCTTCCATTTCACCTATAAAACCCACTAAAGTTGGCGCAGATTAACAGAACTCTCCAACTACCCAGAACCCTCCAATTCCAGTGGCCGACCCTCCTTCCTCCTCACCTCGTTCCGGACATATCCGGTGGTGACAACACCTAAGCGCAACCCTACGTGGAAGAGGAACGCTAGAGGAGACGTTCCAAGGATAGCTTGGCCTTGCATAGCAGCCTCGCGCCGCGTAGAGCTCTGGCAAGGATCGATCGTCGAGCAAACACCAGAGGTAATACACCTCTATTTCCCAGATCTATACCTCCACCTTTGCGACTTTATTTCTCGAGTCGCATGCCATGATTAGGTTAGATAATTGCGTAATTAGATTGATTAATCATCATTCTTAGAGACACACCTAATTCAGCTCTCCAATTCATTTCGAAATCAAACAAATTCGTGTCTCATTTTTCGCTACTTTTGATGACCTTTTTCATTAATACTAGAAACCTCATTTTGGAATTTGCAAATCTTATACTTGTTGGCCGATTCTCGTATGAAACGAGCACCTAGATTTACTTTGCAGGTTTATCTTTACTCTGGAGCGAAACTTGAGCATTTGGAGCTTCCAAACTCAAAGCAATTCCCAATCAAAGAAGGGGCAACATCATTAGCCGATTATCTACTATCTTCCACCACCTTTGGAGCAGCTCCACCACAGGTGAGTTCGAGGGTGAAGACGTCACCCCTCTGGCCCCGCCGGAGGTCAAAGCAACGCGTCTATCGCCGGGAAGAAATCAGAGAAGAAGCCTCATCGTCAGCTGCGCGCAAGACCTGAAGAACAATAAGAACAACCCAGAACGCACATGTGTTCGACACGTGGTACTGACGGACGGTCAAGATCGTGCTTGATCTTCTAATCATGACTGTCAACTGCGAAATGGTGGAGAATTTGCACACTAAACCCATATGAGTTCCAAATTTCAACAACACCACAAACATTTCCAGAAATTACATTTAGATCCCCACACATGGACCTAAATGTAATAATTTTTGTTTTCTGTCAATTTCAGTCCTTTTCAGGGACCTTTTTGTAAGAAAATATTAAACTCTTTTCTGCAATTATGCCCCTGGCTTGTAGGGGTTGTTTGGACCTTGATTCTTTAATATTTTTCCGTGATTTTTTTAGGGTAGCCTGATAACTACTCAAGATTCGTTTCTAGTATTTTTCCAAGATTCTAAGTCGCTTCGTTAAGTCGTTTTGATTTTCGTAATCTTGAGTTAGTTTTGAGCCACATTTCTTTTAATTTCTTTCTTTATAAAATCAAGAATAAAGAGGATTTTTCTAGAATTTCTTTCTTGTCTCAAAATCTACAGTTTTAATATTTTGCCTCCTTGAGTTCGATCCATACACACTACCTGGTAAAATAAATAGTGTTAGATAAAATCGGAGAGAAGCTGCTTTATCTCTCTCTATCTCCTAGTTTATTGATTTTTGTTTGATCAACGCGGATCCCTCTCTGCGGTTTTCTCTATACCGACATTTTAACCGTAGGTCGAACCCGTGTTATCAGTACTTCAGCTATATTTTGAAATTTTTTGAAAAATTTAAATATTTTGGGCTAAAGCACAATTTTATGAACTATGTGGACAAAATGTTTTCAAGGTTTTTCTATACTATGTTACACTATTTTCAAAGAAAATATCTTTGAAAATGATTTGAAAAATGGGTTTTACTTATTTTGAAAAATCATTTGAAAACTGTTTGAAAAATCTATATGTGTATCACGGTTTGGAAAATTATTTTCTTGATTTCAAAAGGAAGATGAGTCTAACCTGTGTTCTAAATTTATCCAAAAATACCATAAAAATGGAAAAAAATTAAAAAATCCTTTAAAAGTCAAAATTGACTACTAAACCCAAATAAGTAGCCACATTCAGTGAGGGTTTCCCTTAGCAGAGTGGTTTAGAGGACATCGCGTAAGGCTCCGTCCTCAAGCAACATATTCCGACCAGTACTTACACCTATACTGGCTGAATGCAGATGCATCTACTTATTTGAGTTTAGGCAGTCATTATGTCTTTTAAAGTCTTCACAAAAATTTCAAAAAAAATTGATGAAGGAATTGGATTAAATCCCTTATACTTTCACTTCTACACAGGATCGGTGATGTCCAAAAACACTCAGTTTATGAGGGCTTGAGATTTTAGGTTAACCAGCCTTAGCTTTCAGGGTCTTACACTTGACATTCCACATTTCCCTAGTTTGCTAGATTTACGTGCTATATTCCATGCTTAGTCTCCTACCTTAAGAATATAATCAACACTTCACATGCACGGCTGCGGTCTCGATGAGATGAGATGAAATTTCACTTGAGGGACATGGATGAGGGATTCAAGTCTGGATTTGATCTAATGATGCTCGAGGATGGGATAAAATCTTTGAAGGCTTCATGAAACCTGAGTGTCAGCATTTTAGCAAGTATGAGAACTTGGTTCTTGTACTAATCTCTTGATATTTACCTAAGTGCTAGGGTGTGAAATAAATAAAAAATATTGATTAGTGTGCGCCAACTCTTGGTAATAGCAGTGGAGCTAGCCATAAATAATACAAATCAAAGAAATATCATTGTTGAAAGAAAAGCTCTCATTCCACAAAGTCAATGATCGAAGAGCTTCCGCCAAAGGTGAGCGCTCCCAACCATTTCAAAGTGTCCACTTGGACCACTGCTATTAGGGCAAGAGTCGGGCATGCACCAAAAAAGGGCTCTACAATGTAAATGCTACAAGTCTGGGAGTAGAAGGTACGATAGGTACTCAAAAAAGGCACACCGCGATGTATTCATAGGATAACAAGTGCAGACGACTCCAACTTCTAATGAGAGGGAGAGAAGAAATGACACAATCCGAAACCCTCCATCAACTGGCCTGCCACCCACACTTCTAAGTCTAACAACTAAAGAGACGGTGGATTGGACGCAATATTTGATTTATTGCCTAGTGTTGAGGATTGAGTCCTCAGGAGAGTTTCTTGGACTAGGACCTTGGGTGACGTTGCGAGTCTACTCTCATGATCGCGGTCAACACTATAATTCATATCTTCAGTTATTATGTATTGAAGAGAGAGTCTGGAGAACTAGAGAAATTGGATACCTCTTGATTAAAGCATGGTTGAATTTTGAGATATTGGATCTCAAAAATTGGAGGTCTTGAACGGATCAGATCCTGTATGCACATGCACAAGGGGGTTAATCTAGCTCATTCATTTTTGAGATGCTCGAGGACGAGCATAGTTTAAGTATAGGGAGTTGATGAAACCTAATTTCATGTCATTAATTTGCAGATATTACCCCTCTAGCTTAGACTAAGTGTCAATAAAAATCAGATTAAACCTTGTTCATATCTGAGTCTTGGAATAAATTTAAAATACAAAAAATAACAAAACTAAAATCCGTAGTGTTTTTACCCTTAAAAACAGTCGTAAAAATATATCTCCCTCTTATTGACCTCATTTCCATTTGTGGTCAACATAAAACTAGTAGATCTCATCGAGATCTACAACTTTTATGTTTTGAGTTTTTCCAAATTCGGCCTCCTTCTCCCTCATACATTGCTTTCTTTATCGGAATGACCTGATGGGCCACGTGGCGCTTTCTAGTTGCGCCACATGGCCCGCTCCTTCACACGCCACGCTTCCCCATCTCCCCACTGTACGATTCACTCTTATCTCCATCATCACAGCCATTTGTCTCCGCTTCATTCCATGCCTTCCGATCCTTCTGCTGCTCTCATCTCATCCGTTAGTTACCGCCTTCACTGCCTCTCACCACGTGTCCAACTCCATCACCATCCGATCGTCTTTCTCCCTTTACATCCTAGCCGCTCCTTTTCGCTTCATTTCATGCCCGTTCGATCAATCCCAGATCGAATCTCCGCCGTTCTTTAGTGCCCTTCTTCTCCCTACGCCACGTGGTGAGGCCCGCAACCATTGATCATGCCACCTCAGATCCAATCCACACCGCTCACAAGCACCCCTCTCATGGCCGTTGGATCGTGAGATCCAACAGCTGAGACATCTTCTTCCACCTCCAGATTACCCTCGCCTGCATCGCCCATCTCGCCAACTATCTGCGCCCTTTCCATTTCCCCTCCTTCTCTGCCATCCCTGCCACTCTCCAACCAGCCCACGATGGAGCCCGATCATCCACCATCCTCGCGGGACTCGTGGATCGCCAATAACCCTTCTCCTTCGTGCCATATACTCCACGAAATCCACTCCTCCCGTCATCAGAACGGCTACTCCCACTCTTCAAATAACTTAACTCAACCCCACTTCCACGCTGTCCACCTTTACGTGGGGCTCCACCCAGCCCTTATCCTCCTCCCTGTGAATGGGGGAGGACCGATTGAGGAGCGAAGACGACGTGACCCCCGGTGTCGACCCCTGGACATTGAAGGCCAGGTCTGTGGAACTCCACCTCCCCTCGAGCTGCTCCAACCGGCTGATGGAGTCCAATGAAGATCGAGGTTCGCCTTAAACCCCAAGCATAAGCTCCTCTTCCGTCATATCCCCAGGTAAGCTTCCGATCTCCCCTTTGTGTTTTTCTTTTAGTTTCTCGGAATTAATTAGGATGCTCCTTGCATTATCATATTCCATTAGCCATCGATTTAACTTCACTTATCCACCCCTGTCTTCGCGCACCCCTCCGATTACCTTCTCCCCTTTCTACGCTACTGAACATTACTAACCCACCTCTCCTCCGCTCGCCGGAGTTAGAGCTCTGTCCCCCACTCCTCCACTCATCGTGGACTCACTTAACTCACAACACTCAACTCCACGCATACTTCGGCTACAAAAATCACACCTGTAGGTACCCGAATGATAATTGGTTGGAGCTTCATCGGAGCCAAATGTGCGAGCATCTCCTCCAGAGATCAGAGATCGTGGGACAGTTCTAGGCCAACTGGTGCTTCTCCCAGACTTCAAGCTTCATCGATGAACATCAAGGATACTCCGGGAAGCTCCATAGGGTTTGAGCAAGAGAGGTGGAGCACGGGTGGCCTCGCCGGAGGATAGAACTCACTGCCTCCCTGCGACGGAGTCTGAAGGACAGGGACGTACAACTGCCGTTGGATGCACCTCCCCGGTGTCCATCCAACAACTATCAACCGACCACGTCATCATCGCCTTGCGTCTGCAGATACCGTTAGATCTCCAGAAATCGAGCGGTTTGAAGCCAACCACGTCGCCTGCTCGCTTTCTTTCAGCCACCGTTTGATCTTCCTTGATCAGATGGTCTATACATGGCCACGTGTCTGTGCTAGGAGGCTACGCCAGACTTAGAGGCTCTTAGCACCCGAGCCACCCCCGAGCCATAGCCGAAGCTTTCGAGCCTTGCTCCGAGCCAGATATGATGCCGAGCCTCCTCCGAGCCATGCCTGAGCCTCGAACGTCTATCGAGCCTCAATCCCCACGTGCCCTATCACGTGTTGGCAGGTATTTTACAGAGAGGCCCTCCGAACTTCTACATATTGCAACCAGGTCCAGATAACACATAATAACCACGCACTCCTGGGGTATTTTGCAACCCATCCCTATGGGTTTATATAATTGCAAATATACCCCCATATATGTGGGTAATTTACAGGGAAGACCCTGTTTTTATTTCTATTTGCATTTTGGTCCTCCCAGGGACCTGATTGCTATTTATTTTCATATTTTTCTTGCGTTTATGCCCCTGGTTTATTTCTTGAGCATCCGAGCTCCGTTTCAGTTGATTTTGGTCTCATTTCGAAGCTAATTTCAATCTCTTTCTACTGGCAAGGTTATTGTTCTATTATGACACTTGTTGATTTTATTGAGTAACTCTAATTACGTAGTGTCATTTGTTTATTGATTTTCTTACCGTTTAGTAGCTTGTCAATGTAAATGACTTTATGACCACTTTCTGAAATTGACCACCATTTATTTCTCATTGATTCTGTATAAATTGGGCATAATTGCATTGTTCTCATATTGCATTTCTTTGCATGATGAAAATCAAATAAAAATATGCATATCTTCATGTTCGTTTATGCATCGTGCCTGCGTGTGCATTCATTGACCTATGAGTTTTTAATCTGTCACTTAATTTATGTAAAAAGAGACTAAATAATACTTAAGAGGCTAGTATCCCTGAGTTCGCCCTTGGGCTTGCCCAAGTAAAAAAATAAATTCGACCGCTTCCTTGGTGTTTATTGAAACATTATTCAAGCGGTATTTGACAAATCCTATTTTGTCCGACTGCAATGAACTTGTTAATTCTATATAATTAGAAGGGTAGAATCGCGGTTTGTCAACAATGTAGGGAGGGTCAAGGGTGGGAATGAACAGATTGTACTCAGATTGTCCCCTCCTATACTTAGGGTAAGATTTCCTTAAGTATAGAAGAGAAGAGGACGCAGTAGAGAGGATCAAAGAATTAAATAATTCGGGGTGTACACCCCCTATACATAGGACAAAGTATGTCCTAAGTGTAGAAAACTTACAAGAATGGGTGATACACACACTTTTTTTGACTAACAAAAACTGAAAAACAAAAAGAAGAAAAGAAGGAACGAAGAAAATATGAAAGCTTAAAGGAAGAGTTTTTGAGTGGCATTATCTGAATCTTGTGATGTTGCTACTGTTGTGGATGTATCTTCATAGTACAGTACTTGGATGGAGTTTACAACGGCCAGGAAAGTGTCACGCTCGAGGTAGGGCTTCAGTAGTTGACCATTGACGACAAATGGTTGTGCGTTAGGAGATAATTTTGATATCACAATACTTCCATTGTCACACACTTCTTGAACTTTGAACGACCCTGTCCATTTGCTTTTTAGTTTGCTCCAGAAGATATTCAACTTTGCATCGAATAGCCACACTTTCTATCCAGTCTCGAAGGTCTTTCATCTGATGTACCGGTCATACCAGCATTTAACCTTCTCCTTGTACATCAATGTGTTATCATATGCATAGTCTCTAAGTTCTAGGAGTCTGTTCAGATCATCCTTCCTTTTCTGACCACCTTGTTGCGAGTCGAATTACAAATGTAAACTATGGACAATGAGTTATTAATCAATTGCACTGGCAAATGGCATGGCTTTCCATATACAAGAAGATAGGGCGACATGCCCAATGGAGACTTGTAAGTGGTTCGTATGCATAAAGGACCGAGTCCAATAGCTGGGAACAAATTTTCCTGTCCGGCTTGGCAAGCTTCTGAAGTATCTTCTTGATTTCTCTGTTAGATAGTTCTGCCATACCGTTGGTCTGAGGATGATAAGGAGATGCGACTCGGTGCTCGATGTCGTACTCCTTCGTTAGTTTCTTGACCTCTTTGTTAATGAAGTGAATACCCTTATCTGATATCAATACCTTTGGAATCCCGAACCGTGAGATGATGTTTTCTTTCAGAAAGTGACACATTGTATGGTTGTCTGCAGCTTGAGTTGGGATAGCTTCAACCCAGCGACTCACATAACCAACAACAAGAAGGATGTGCTCATATACCTGACTATTGGGGAAAGGTCCCATGAAATTGATACCCCAAGCATCGAATACTTCTGCTATCTGAATGATCTTCAGGGGCATGGAATCTTTAGCTGTAAGGGTGCCTTTCAATCGCTGACAGTCAGTGCATCATTTGGCAAATGCTGCTGCATCCTTAAATAGTGTAGGCCACCAGAGGCCACACTACAATATCTTCCTTGTTGTTCTATCTCCAGAATGGTGTCCACCTAATTTGAGCGAGTGACAATGCTCGAGGATACTGTGCTGCTCCACTTGGGGAATGCACCTGTGCCAAATACAATCCACTCCTTCCCTAAATAAGAGAGGATCTTCCCATTGGTAGAAATGGATTTTTGAAAAGAATTTATCCTTTTGAATCTTCGTCCATTCATGTGGAACAACGCTTGAGACAAGGTAGTTGACAATATCAGCATACCAACTGTGTGAATCGACAACCAAAATTGACTCGTCAGGAAAGGTGTCTGTGATGGGTACACTGCTCAATGGAGGATTTTACGGCTCTATTCTGGAGAGGTGGTCTGATACCACATTATGAACTCCAGGCTCGTCCTTGATTTTCAAATCTAATTCCTTGAGGAGAAGGATCCATCAGATCAGTCGAGGCTTAACATCCTTCTTCTGCTTTAAGTATTGGATAGGAGAGTGGTCAGTATAGACAGCGACTTTTGATCCAAGCAGATAGGATATGAATTTCTCATGGGCGAATACCATAACCAACAATTCTTTCTTTGTCACACTCTGAGCTTCATCTAGTGTTTTGCTGGCATAATGAATGGCATAGGGTGCCATATCTTTCCTCTATCCTAGAACAACCCCAACTGTAAAATCTGATGCATCCGTCATGATCTCAAAAGGAAGAGACCAATCTGGTGGTTGTAGGACTGGAGCTTGAGTGATTTGCTCCTTTATCTGGTTAAATGAAAGAAGAACTTGCTGATCAATATTGAATTCTGTCTCCTTGCACAATAATTCTGTATGAGGTCTGGCAATGCGACTGAAATCACGAATGAATCTTCTATAGAATCCCACATGCCCCAAAAAGGACCTCACATTCTTGACTATCTAAGGTGGCTCGAGATTGGTAATCACATCCACCTTTGTCGGGTCGACTTCCATGCCACGTTTGGAAATGACGTGACCAAACACCATCCCTTCTATGACCATGAAGTGTCTCTTCTTCACGTCATTTCTGAAGTACTCTGTCCAAGTGCTCAAGACAAGAGTCGTTGTTGTCACCATAGACAAAGAAGTCATCCATGAACACCTCGATAAAACTGCCTACTATTTCGGTGAAAACTGCAAGCATGCATTTATGGAATGTCGCTGGTGCATTGCATAGTCCAAAGGGCATTCTCTTAAAAGCATAGGTGCCAAACAAGTAAGTGAAGGTCATTTTCTCTTGATCTTTAGGGGAGATTGCTACTTGGTTGTATCCAGAGTACCTATCTAGAAAGCAGAAGAACTCCTTGCCAAAACTTAATCAATGAACAGAAAGGGGAAGTGGTTCTTCTTAATTGTTGCATTTAAGCGACGATAGTCAACATATACCTGCCAGGATGTTGGTACTCGAGTAGATATCTCCTCTCCTCCATCATTTGTAATCACAGTGAGTCCTGATTTCTTTAGAACTACGTGCAGTGAGCTCACCCATTTTGAGTCGAAGATCGGATAAGTAAAGCTTGCATCACACCATTTTGTGTTTTCTTTCATGACTATGTCCCTCAGATTTGGGTTCAGTCTCCTTTGAAACTTGTAGGACAGCTTGACATCTTCTTCCAGGTAGATGTGGAGTGAGCATAGAACATGACTTATCCCGCAGAGATCAGAAACGTGCTAACCAAGTGCCTTGCGGGTTTTCTCTAGAACCTCGAGTAGTCGAGATTCTTGCTCTGGGCTCAGCTTACTGCTGATTATGATAGGATACATGTTTTCTGCACCCACAAGGAAAGCATACTTCAGGTCTGCTAGATGTGGCTTTAGTTTAGATTCTGATATGACCGACTTCTCGATCACTTCTGAAATGATGCTGATTGGAGGATGATTTGCCTGAACTCTGGAGGTAGTGCAAACCTCAGTGTCCTATTTATCTTCTGATAATGTGCCGAACAGATATGCAATGAACTCATTGTGTTTGGGATAGAGTGACTCATCCGAATCGAACAGATGCCTCAACAAATTAGATTCTATCTCCCAAATGTCGTCGGAGCTTGCATCGACTATGCTTTCTAAGTCCTCCTCAAGAGAGAGGATTTCCTGTGTCCACGGGTCATTCAAAGAGAGTGGCATGTCTCTGATCTCTACAATGAAGTCACAGTCTACTTTAGGTGATACTACATGACTTTTATCAGTTACAACTTGAGGCTCGCTGATCATGTCTATGGTAATTCTATTGTTGTTCGAGCTAAATGTGATCTTCCTAGACTCATAATCAACCACAACCTCTGAAGTGCGTAGGAATGATCAACCTAGGATAATAGGGGTCTAGAGTAAGGGTGCGAGAGATTCAATATCAAGGACTACAAAATCAACTGGAAACTGCACGTCCAACACCTTTACCACAACATATTCCAAAAGACTTCGGGGTTGCTTAAGGGATCGATCAGCAAACTGAAGGATCATCCGTGTCTGCTTGAGAGGACCTATCCCAAATTCATGCAATAATGAAGAGTGCATGAGGTTGATGGAAGAATCGTTGTCAAGTAATGTTCGCTCAAAGACTTGATAAAAAATCTCGCAACTGATCAAAGGCTGTCCTTTGTCTTGCTTCTTTCGTGGGAGATTGCTGATGGCTGCAACTGTAGCCATCATGAGAATGTGCTTCTCAACCTATCAGTATTTGTTGTTACGTGCTGGTCGATGCTTTTTTTATGTGCACCCTTTAGACCTTTCTTTACAACAGGCATGTATTCGATGCTCTTCATCAGAGGAATCTCAACAGTCAGATTATTAATTATATCAACAACTCCAGGATCAGATAATGCACTTTTTCTTTTTGTTTTTTTGGATTTTTCTATTGCTTCAGGAAAAGGAATATTCACAGTACTGAAATAAAAAATAGAGTTCTTATTTACAACAAAATCTTTGTCCACAATTTTTTGTACATCTCGTTCACAAAAAGGAGTACATGCTGGAGACGACTGTGCTGGTGCTGGTGGACAAAAAAAGGCTTAGTCTCGGCTCCATTGGCTAGCATAGTATCAGTTGTTGCAGGTGGCTCTCCCTGGCTGTCCCAGCTTCACGTTGACTGCGGACATCTTTTTGGTCTTTTTAAGCTTTTTGATTTTTTTTGTTGATGGTGGTGGAAATGGCTGGCAGCTGGCATGGCTTCTCCTTCTTCTATTTCTTCCTCACCCATCCCTGTAGCTGGCATGGCTGATGCAGAAGATGGTGATTCACCTCTCAAAGCTTGATTTTTCCCATGACTTGCAGCAGGTGGAGGTAAAGTCCTACCGCTCCTGAGAGTGATAGCATTAGACATAACGATATTACAATCATTTGACTCTACAAGAACAGACTAGACATCACATTTTACCAGCTCTTTACTTTTGAAGCTATTGGGATTTGCTTCGACCTGTACTTGAATGGAGGTTTTGGTGGCGATCAGGTTGCCTAACTTCTTTGTCATATATTCTAGGCCTTTTACAAGTTGGGCCAAGCAATCCAAGATAGGGTTCACATGACTTGCCTCAAAAGGTTCAGCGTGCAGACCACACTTTGGCTAGTTGGTTTGACGTTGAGACTGAGACGACTGATGTGATGGAGGAGGTGGAGGAAATTGATACTGCTGGTAGGAGGGAGGAGGGTACTGATGAGATGGTGCAACCACGTACTGGTGATACAACAGTTACTAGCAGTACTATGGCTGAGCATACTGTTGATTCTGCCTCCATTAGTTGTGATACAACAAAGGTTGTTGATACTGAGGTGTGGGTTGAGAGGACTGCCCAAAACAACCACCCTGTTGTTGGTGGTAGGCCTTGTTGGCTTGTGGCTGGCCTTGAGAATGTCTGGTAGGACGTGCCAGCTTGCATCGTTTCTCCATACACCGTTTACTTCTTGAATCAATGGTGGTGGTGAAAATGCTGGATCAGAAGGTAGAAGGATGTTTGGCTGGTAGGCTACCATCTGCTGCTGCGGCGGCCCCTGATCAGGTGCATGCATGTAGTATATGTACTGGACTGCCAGTGGCTGCTGACTCGACTGAGGTTGTTGTCGCAGTGATGGCTCATCCTTCTTCTCAGTTGGAGTCTCTGTAGATGGTGTTGTTGACTGGACAAAAGTGATGGTGCCCACCAGTAGCTCCAACTTCTTGGTGATCTCATCTAGCTTATCTAAGTTCTGCATCCTCTTTTCGACCACATTGCGTTTCTCGAGATCATGTGATCGCTTCTCGATAATATCAACCATTGAGAGATGGCCCCATATGATGCTGAGATTGGAGTTCTCATCTCATTCCACCTCATGAGACGCTGCCATGTGTACTTGCTTCTAGAGGATCTGGGATTGTTTCTGGTATGTACGAGATGAAGAGAGGGTTGCCTCTCCTTCGACCATTTCTTCGAAAATATACCAGACTACATACTCATCCTTATTGAAATGTGATCCCCCATAGGTTGCGTCGATGAGCCTTTGGCTCTCTACATTCAGTCCCTCGAAAAAGTGTTGGACCAAACTGGTACTCGGTGACTCATGATGGGGGCACTTCTCTTGTAGGTATGTAAATCGCTCCCATGATTCATGGATGGTCTCGTGGGCACCTTGGGAGAAGTTACTGATACTGGATGACATATGGTTGAGCCGACCGAGAGGATAGAATTTGTGTAGAAAGGTGGATTTCAGTTCCTCCCATGTCATCTCAACTTTTCTCAAATGGTTGACCTAGTATAATGCCTTTGTTCTGTAAATTGAAGGGAAATACCAAAATCTTCACTATGTAGAATGGAACATTGGGGTGGTGGGTCATACGACAAATGTGTAAATTGCACAAAGTGATACTTTTGGGGTACCATATTTGTATAAAATACCAATTTTTTGTGTTTTATAATTTTTTTGTCATTTTTAAATAAGATAAAAAACGAAAATACAATAAAATCAAATACAAATATTTATACATTACTCTATTTTTTGAATTTTTATTTATTAAGAAAATGGAGAAATAAAATAAAATCTGATAAAGGCGACCCATGTACAGACTGTTAGTGAGCACTCAGACTCAGTCAATTTCTTTAATTTTAGTTGTATTTTGGATTTAGACTTTTACGCATTTTAATAAAACTTTTATCAAAGAAAATAGTAAAAAAGAAATAAAATAAAAAGAGTCAAATATGTACATAAAATAATAAGTCAAAAACATGTAAAATACACAATGTGTAAAAGAGGTCCCAAACCCAACTTCCACATATGAGCTTCGATTCACTTGAACTTGGCCTTGATTTGAAGGTAATTGAATGTAAATTAGTTGAAAAGTGAGTAGAATCAATTTGAACAATGTATGAGGAAGATATCATCATACTAGTCTGATTATCTTGAAATTAGTGGTTGCGTTTCTGGTCCACTTATTTATGTTAGTGATTTTTATTGTATTTTTTCCTTTTTCTTATCAGTGATATGAAAATAGTGGAGGTAGTTCCAGGTGATTTGGAGTTAGCATGAATTAACTAAAAATCAGGGAAGTTAGCTTATTTTACAGGTCAAGCGATTTGGGATTTTTGGTTTTTATTTTATGCAATTATGCATAATAACATGTAATTATTATTATGCATGAATGATAATCATGCAAGATAGTTTAAAAAAATGTAGTTGAATTTTGGTGATCTGAGCTTAATTAATGTCTTTTAGAGTGATGAATCACACATTCATCACTGGTACCAAAGCTTCGGGTTCCATCAGGATCATCCAACAAGATGGCATCACACAATTTGAAGTTCGAGAAGTTCACAGGGAATGACAGATTCAGTCTATGGCAGATCAAGATGCACGCTCTTTTGAAGTAGTAAGGCATCTTGGCACCATTAGATCAAGAGCAGGAAACGACATTTGAGCCATCTGAGTTGATGGTGCAGCAAGAGAAGGCACACTTGACGATCATGTTATGTTTGGCGGACGAGATAATTGTGGAGTTTTCCGATGAGTATTCTGTGACCTCTTTATGGTTGAGACTCGAAAGTCTATACATGCCGAAGTCTCTGACCAACAAGTTGCTCTAGAAGCAATGTATGTTCTCTCTCCGAATGCAAGATGGTACATCTCTTAAAGAACATCTAGATCGCTTAAATACATTATTGATGGGTTTAAGAACTGTAGATGTTAAGATCGAAGATATTGATGCTGCCTTGATTTTATTGGTTTCTCTTCCATTATCGTTTGATAATTGTGTCCAATCATTTATTGTCGGAAGAGAATCAATAACCTTAGATTAAGCTCGCACGAGTCTGCATGTGAAACTCAGCATATGGCTAACGGGATGCATGACTGTCATGTTGCAATTTTGGTTTTGACTCGTGAAAAGAGTCACGATGATTCTGTCTACATGAAGAAGGTAAAACAAAAGTCCAAAAGTCACAATGCTAAGGACATCCACAATTATGGCAAGGAATATGGACATTGGAAGAAAGATTGTCCAAAGAAGGCCATAGTTGTTGCAGTGGCTCAAGGAGGCAGAAATTATGAAGATGATTCCATTTTCACCGTCATAGATCAGAAGATGACAATAGCACTGGATTCATGATTCAGCTTGTTCTTACCCTATGACTCCCAATGAAGATTGGTTTTGCATCTATGAGAAGAAAGATGGCGAAAACGTCATCATGGGGAATGATGTAGCGTACAAGATTGTAGGATTAGCTGTGTGAAGATCAAGATGCATGATGGAGTGGTGAGGACAGTGACATAAGTACGCCATGTTCTTGATCTGAGAAAGAACCTAATATCCCTTGGAGTTTTGGAATCTAAAGGATACATGTACAACGCTGAAGGTGGAATCATGCAGGTTGCCAAAGTTGGGGTTGTTGTCATCAAGGGACAGAAGCAGAAGACCCTATATGCCTTGCAAGAGTCTAAAGTACCTGAGAGTAAGTTCAAACACTATTTGGATTTGCTCAATGCCAACATTTGGTAGTAGCTCCATGAAGGGGCCGTCGACAGCACGGTGAAGCTTGGCAAAGCTTCTCTGAGGATTCAATTCAAGGTGGAGACTGTTAGTATGAATTGAATCCTATTATCTGATTTTCAAGTGATGGTTAATTCTGCTATCTAAGAATTTAAACCCGGTAGATACTAGCAGTGATTAATTCTGCCAGTGGAGAATCCAACTCATGGTGGGGTATAGTAATGGTTAATTCTGCTATATGAGAATTCAACCCCGATGGATTCTAGCAGTGGTTAATTCTGCTAGTGGAGAATTCACTCATGTTGTAGTATAATAGTGGTTAATTCTATTATATGAGAATTCAACCCTAATGGATTCTAGCGGTCTTCAATTCTGCTAGTGGAGAATTCATGGTGGAGTATAGTAGTTAATCTTACAATCGAGAATCAAACCTGGTGGAGTTTTATGCTATGTGAGGATTCAATTAAAGGTAGAGATTGTTGATATGACTTAATTTCTAACCACTTGTTGGGCTACAGATGTGGCTGATCCAGGTCCTGCCTTCTGATTGGCTAAGAGCGGTTGGGTTAGACTGCTAACATGTCTAATCCGCCTCCTGAATCAAGAGTGGCTGAGAGCTGTTGGGCTAGATTGCTGACATGTCTCATCCGCCTCCTGGATCTTGATTGGCTGAGAGCTGTTGGGCCTGGATTGCTGACATGTTTGATCTGTCTCCTGAATCCTGATTGGCTTAGAGTTGTTGGGATGGATTGCTGACTACAAATGGTACTCTTCTATTGCGGTATAAAATGGACCCTTGGGCCACCGGATATTGTAATCCTCATTTTTATCTTGATTCTCATCCCATATCTGTACCTTCACAGTATCCTCTATATTACTTTTTTCCATATAGTGAGATCGATGGCCGCCTCCCAAGGACACAAGCCAGTTACGTGCGAACCTTGTAAATCTGTGTGTTTGCATCTTGCTTATTTGATCGTGTTTGTGTGTGTTTGCTTCTGCAATTCACATCACTTTCTATAAAGTTCATATACTATTCCCATGTTGTAGACAAAATAACCAAAGGGACCAAACTCCTATAAGTAGAGGTATATTGTCATGTATCATCTTCCATCAACTTTTATAATATCTTACATTAGACATCAATTGCAAAAGTGATGACAATGCCATATATTCATTTTCTCAAAAAATCAGCTGGACTTGCAAATGCTAATTCCTAGGATTTTCCATGATTCTTCGAACAATACTCACAACATAAGCAATATCAACATTGTACATAGAATGTCATATTTAAGACTTGTAAGTACATTAGCATAGGAAATTCATTATATATGCTCATAAATGTTACTAAGAAATGTTATTCTAGCAGTAAGAACCAATATTTTCTAAATGAATTTTTTTGAGATGATAAATATTTTTCTTGTGCATGATCCTTGATAATTTCCATCACTAGTTATGTTTGATGAATTGGGGTCTTTTAGTCAACTCAAAACAAAGAAACTTATTTGTACCTTATGTGGTACCTTCTTATATACAATCAACAAGTTAATGATAAATAAGAACAAATAAATGAATGACCCAATATCAACCATGTTGTGGTAAACATACTAAATTTACTGGCTCCTTTTGAACACAAGACCAGCCATAAAATTGCTAATATTTTTTAATATCATTATTAGGGATAGTTCTTGAGTCCACGTAAGAATATTTAATTAGTGCAAATGAAATTCCTTACCTTGAATTGGGAGTTTACATAGTTCACTTATCTTGATGTATTTTTCAATTTTGTCATCCAAGAAAGCAATCATCATATCTAACTATTACAGCTTAAAGTTTCAATGTATTATAGAGCAGCTAGCACCCTGGTGGACATATATATATCTCAACGGATATTACACCCATAACCCTGAGTAATTCCGTAATTACATTCATAACCTTGCTTAATCAAGAAGTACATTCAGGACCCTGAGTAATGTTAACTCTTACAACCCTAACCTCATGTTAACTTTTTCCATTAAATATGATGGTATAATTCATATATTTTGCATTTTATACCCTTTAAATTCCTATTATTTATGAGTGGTCACTTCCTTTCCTCCTCCAACCACATAACCCCCCCTCTTCCTGCAGTAACCCCCTGCGAACTCCTCATCCCCTTCCTTCTCTAGCTAGGCAACCCCCACCGACCATCAACCCCAGTCAAAGCCCCCCAATGAAGCTCGACTCGACAACCTCCCCCCGCCGAACCACCTCCACAATCCAAGGCAGGCAACCCCGTCGAAGCCCCCCCTCTTGCAGCCCTTTTCGATGTCCCACTACCCACCAGCCCCCTTCGAAGCCCACTCCCCCATTCCTCCCGCGACCAACCTCCCAACCGTCAACCACCTTCCTCCAGCCAAGGCAACCCCATCGAAATCCCATCCTCCCCGATTTCCTCGACAGCTTGAGCCCCCACCTCCTCCAGCGACAACCCCCGTGGAAACCCCCCACTACCTCCGCATGCAAGCTCCTCCCTACAAGCCCCGCATGCACCACCCCTACACCCCCACCCCCACCCCCACCCCCAACACCTATCCATTATCATCGAAGCCCAACCCCTCCCCCCTCCTCTCCTGCAAGCTCATAGAGAGGGAACTGGTGGCGGCGACGGCCTGCTTGCATGCTTGTAGAGAGGGAGAGAGGGTGATGGTAGTGGTGGCCTACCTATAAGCTCGAAGAGAGGGAGAGAGGGTGATGGTAGTAGGGACCTGCTTGCAAGCTCAGAGAGGGAGAGGGAGAGAGGGTGATGGTGGAGGTGGTGGGAGGATGGACGGAGGGAAGAGAGTTGGAGGAGGTGGTGGAGTTGGAGGTGGAACAACTGGAGGAAGGGAGATGGGTTTTTTTTTTTACTTTTGGTTAATCATAGTCGTCTCATCGTAGATGGGTTAGATTAACTCAGTCATATGATTGAGTTAACAAACTAAAGTAACAAAAGGTTATGGGTGTTAGATGACACATTTACTTAGGGTCCTGGGCGTAATTCACGATTATACAGGGTTATGATTGTAATTATGAAATTACTCAAGGTTATGTATGTAAATATCGTTTTCTCATAATGATAGAGAATGTCTTATTGTAATATGTATCTTTCTTTGGTTGTAGTTTGTTACTTGTAGACATGCCTGGTATATTATATCTTCACTATCCAAAGATTTATATTTTTCCTTGAAAACACATTTGCCACAAACTACTTCTTGCCATAAGCAAACTTGACAAGTTTTCATGTTTTACTCTTGTGAAGAGACCTCATTGCATTATACAGGTTCACTCAAACATTGGATAAATAGGAAAATTATCATTCTATCCTTAGAATTAACTTTGAGATCGATACATTTAATCTTTTGATTGAAGCTTAAGTGAACTTTAATGTAATTTTGTGATTTATTTTTTTTTATCATTTTTATGAAATTTTTTAAACAAAATGAAGAAGAACACCCAAAATATATCCCAGAATAAGAGAAAAATCTAAATAACATGTGAACCGGCAAAGAAAATTCTACTTGATCCAATTATTACTACTATTAGTGTCGACATCCTAATCCTTATTAGTGTATTAACACCCAATAGGATTTTCTTGAATGAATTTCATTATCCGCTTTTTACTTTTCTTGATATTTTTATTCTTCTTCTTCCGAATCATCGGTTAATTTGTATGACCACCAAGGATCTTTTTTTATTGATATCTTCTATTGAAAAAAATTTCTGTCCTTGGTGTTGAGGAAAAAAAATCAAGAGATGTATAGTGAAGTGGTTGCCAAGATTTGACCGCAGAATCAAATACATAATTTTTACCCATGCTCGAATTGATGACGACTCACCAATTAATATCCTCCCGACCTCTGTATTTCATGAACTCAAACTCGGACCTATCAGGAAGATACAAAAGATCGTTCAACTGGCTGATTGATCAATAAAGCGGCCGAGAGGTACCATTTCGGTCATCATTACATTCCAAGGTGCTCCGCTCAAAGTAGACTTCACGATCATTGATATTGAGCATCAAGGAGAATTCACCCAGTCTCCAATTATTCTCAGAAAGCCATTCTTAGCATTGGCTAAGGCAATTATTTAGTGTGAGACTCAGGAAATCAATTTTATAGCATTAGAAGCACTTCGATCTCACCCAGTCTTTGAGGAACCACATTTTTTTGAGGTATCCCACGAAGTCCTCGACAGCTGTAACCATCAATCGGTAGAAGATCCCTACCCCGTTGCTACACATGAGATAACAGTTGTTGATGAGACTATTGGTTTAGAGACTCTCCCCCCCTGCTCCATTCCCAGCTGCTCTCACCTTGGAAAATCAAATATATGAAACATATGATCCGAAGACTTATGCATGGTCTCACCCTGGGTCAACCTATTCTGACTACCTTGATCACATCAACTCGACACAGGAATGCTCCACCATCAAATCAATTGATAACGGACATGCATAGACTCTCCCCACTATTTCAATTCTTGCGGATCTCACAATAGAAGAATGTTTCTTATATGATCCTGAGACATATGGATGGTCGCACCCTGGGTCAGCCTACTCTGAATACCTTGATAAAATCATTCCAAACCAAGAGTGCACCTACATTAAGAAGATTAAGAATAAGCATGCAGGACGAACACCGACCAAGGAGAAGAATTCCAATGGTTATTCATCTGGAGCCTCAAATGGACCAACAACCTCACGAGACAAAATGAGTACTCCTGCATCAAAAAAGAAAGTCACCTTTGACCTTCCAGAAGAGGAATCATTTGATGATCCCTTATCAGGTCCGGAAAAGGTAATTTACATGAGTGAGATTTGTTTGGTAGTTTTAAAACCATATCTTTGCAAGGATCCAAACTTCGATTACCGTTGGACGACTCCCATTCCTCACTATTATTCATCAAAAGCCAATGCTCCTGCTCTCATCAAATACACTGGAATTATTTCTTATGAGCTAACTGAGACTGGTGCTTCAAAGTATTCATCCGAGGATAAATCGCTTGATCTCAAGAAGGAACGAATTCTGAGAAAAAAACTAAAGAAATAAAAAGAAAAGAATATCTGGAGTGTGTCCACTTTCAAATACTATTCCTCTGAGGATAACACTGATGATGGTTACCTTTCATCTGACTCATATGCTTCATCAACTATCCAACATGATCTCTTCGAGGATAACACTGATAATAGTTGGGAATCATACGCTTCATCTCCCTCTCGTCATTACGATCTCCCACCACAGGCTCACAAAAAAGATCGTCTGAAAACCGCCTTAATCATCGGCTACCCTCCCTCCCGACCACATCGGTCTCCTTGTACATCTTCTTCCTCTACTTAGGCCAAGGCCTAAGTATAGGGGGGACCGATGCCATCTGTATATATCATTCTCCCCATCTCACGATCATTCCATTTCCACCCTTCTTCCTTACTTAGGCTGACCAGAGCCTAAGTATAGGGGGAACTGATGCCCATATGTATATACTCTCCTCATTCATATATCCCGACTGTATCCTTTTCACTCTTCTTCTATACTTAGACTGTTCACAGTGTAAGTATAGGGGGACGGACCAATGTATATTATTCTTTTTCTTTTTCTTTCACTCTTTTACGCTTAGCCCAAGTTATGTCTTCTTTACGCTTCTTGTGCTCTGAGGACATAACACTCGCTAAGTATAGGGAGTTTGTATATATATTGTCTATATATTTTACCCATATCTCGTACTTTAGCGTAAGTCTATATGTATTTACGGGGTGGGTGATTAACTTGAAAAAAAATAACAACAAAACAAAAATAAAAAAAAAGAAAAAGAATTTTGCTACTGACACTGACTGTGTCCAACCCAAAAGTTTTAAAAAAAACGGCTTCTTATTCATTTTTGCATAATAAAAAGCTTAAAAAATCCCTTGCATAAAAAATAAAAAAAAACCACAAAATAAAAAATGTGTCTGCATTTCACACACATGCACTTCATCCAGCATCACATTCATTTGCATCTGTGAAAAGTCCTTGGGTTCTGAACCAAGTTATGAGCTGAAAGCGAGAGTGGTCTGGACATGACCTTAATCCACCTAATTTTTAGAGGAACTTCACCGAGAAATAGGATTTTAAAAGCTTCAGGTCTTTGACTTAATTCTTTAAGTTCAACATGACAATGTGCAGCGTTTGACTCTTAGTGTCTAACCTGGTCTCTTCATTCTGGGTACGACTCTGGAATAGGGAATCAATTTGTACTCTCGCACTATGCACTTAGCTCAACTCAGACGAGATGTTGGAAGACTATGTGAGTTTCTTTTCTGGTAGCATGGAAATCTAAAGACCGGAGTACGTGTTGAAATAAAGCTTCGGAAAAGGGATGGACGACTGGGCACAATTTTTTCTAAGAACCTAAAACATGTACGGAAACAAAAAGATTCTATATCCTTAGGGGCACAATAAGATCCAAGCAGAACCACAAAAAAAATCCAAATACAAAGAAGCCACTACCAAATAAATATCTGACCAAAAAGGTCCAAGCTTCAAGAAAACCTGCGAATCTTGGTGGAGACCCGGCTACACTGGTCAGCTTCACAAGGAGAGGTGACTACACTCGCCACCCTCCAGTTATTTTCTCCTTCTAACTTCTCCCCCATTTCGATTGTGAAAACAATGCGACCGACCTTCGAAGGAAATACCTAACTCCCTGAGGATGAGTTACTGGAGAGGAGGTTTACATGGTAGTCCGACATTCTGGATGGGAAGAGCTAAAATCTTTCACACACATGAGTCGATTGTTCAGTGTTCATAGGGTATGCTTTGGGAAGAGGATTGATCTAAGATGAATTCTGAGCCAAAACTATGGCAATGATGTGTAGAACTTGAAGGCTACTGATTTTAAATTCTAAGTCTCACAGAAGTTCCGCCAAACTAATAATCCAAAGGTCGAGTCTAGTTTCATTTTCACTTTTAGCTCATGGTCTTGGTATGGAACCCAATCTCATTTCACCTCATGGCATTTCTTTTTGATGCTCAGGTACGAGCATGGTTTAAGTATTGGGGGATGATGAATCTCAGATTCATCACTCTAAATATCATTAATTAAGCTCAAATCCCTCAAAATTATGGGCATTCATTCATTTATTTAGCATAATTAGCATTCATGCATGTTTTAGTAAGAATTGCATTTTATCCCTTCTTTTTGCACAAAATAAGAAGCCAAAAATCCCAGCCAAAATTGACCTGTAAATAGCCTAACTACTCCGATTTTTACTAATTTATGCTAACTCCGAATGACCCAAATCCACTTCCACTGTGTACATATCACTAACAAGAATAAATGAAAAATACAAAAAACACTAACCCAAATAAGTGGACCAAAAACTCAAACCCTAGTTCTAGGATTCCCAGACTGAAACCCTCATATCTTCCCCATCCAGTGTCCGTTTTGATCCTACTCACTTTTGAACTAATGAACATTCAAATACTTTCAAAATAAGACCAAGTTCAAGTGAATCGGAGCTTGAATGTGAAAGTTGGGTTTTGGGCCTTTTTTGTATATTTTGTATTTTAACAGTTTTTGGCCTAATATTTTATGTACATAATTAACTATTTTATTTTATTTCTTTTTCATTTGTCTTCTTTGGTAAAAGTTTTATTAAAATGCACAAAAATCCAAATCCAAATTGAGCTTGAAATTAAAGAAACTAACTAAGTCTGAGTCTTCACTAATTGTCTGCACAAAATTGGTCTTTTTCGTCTTTTATTTTATTTCTTCTTTTTATTTCTTAATAAAAATAAAAAAATAAATTGATGTGTAAATATTTATTTTTGATTTTATCATATTTTTTTTCGGATTTTTATCTGGTTTAAAAATGACAAAAAATATAAAAACCAAAAATAAGGGTATTCTATGTACATAGGATACCCCAAAAATATTACTTTATGCAAATGATCGATTTTGGTTTGATGTGCTAATGAAAGTTGTAGATCTCATCGGGACGAGCAATTTTCATGAAGAAACTTTTTTGATCCGAGGTTGTTTGCTATTTCTTTTCTATTTTTCTTTGTATTTGTTTTTCGAATTTTGTGGGGCTGGCACGTGGTAGCTCCTGGAGCCGCCACGTGTCACCCATTTTTCGATTTATTTTTATTTGTTTTTATAAAAAAATATTAAAAAAATTAAAAAGTTGCACGTGCGAAACACGTGCCTCCTGCGTACGTGCCCACCACATGGTGCTCTCCTCGTACCCCCTTCATCCTGCCGCCACGTGGTGTGACCTGGGTCGTCCGATCTCGGCCGATCGGATGGTCCCAGAACCGTCACCTTCCTCCAACCACCTTCCCCCTTTGGACGACCACTGCCTCAAACCGCAGAATCTCCGCCACTAATACCGTGATCTTCTCCTCCACGTATCCTGGCCTTCCCTTTCATATCTGATCTTCCAAACTCCACCTCCTCCGCAAATCCCGCCTCCCTTCTCGCTCCCAATCGTCCAACATCATCGAATCCCATCAAATAAGATCACCCCCTACTTCCATAGCCGATGTCTCCATCATCCTATAAAACCAACGCCGCCCCTCCCTCGATCATCATCCGCTGATTGCACAACAGGTCGGGGAGTCGCGGTGACAGACCGCCCCTCCACCTTCCACCAGATGAGATCCGACACCTATCATCGACGCCGTTGCAATGCCGCCCAGCTTGCTGCTCCGCTCCCGATTCCTTCCCATCGAGCCAACTACGACGTCCTTTATTGACTTCGCCCCTCTACCAGTCCATCTCCAGGCTTCATCGCAGCGTCGCCCAAGCTTACTGCTCTACTCCGGGTTCCTTCCCGTCGAGCCAACTACGATGTCCTTCATCGACTTCGCCCCTCTGCCAGTCCATCGTCGGGCTTCATCATAACACTGCCTTCTTCACCGACAATGCTTCACCTCCGATGACCATCATCGACCTCCAGCATCAACCTCTGCCCAAGCGTTGCTGTGCTCCACCGCACCTTGAACAACTCTACGCAACTCCCTCGACAACGCATCTCCACCAATGTTCTCCCCACGTGGAAGCCTCACCGACACTCCAGACCCCTCCGCTCCAGTCGTCGGGTGGTGATCCAGAGCCCCCCCGCACGTGCTCCACACGTGCATCGCGGGAACGTCTCTAGCCTCTTCCTAGGGTCACGTGCTATACACATGATCGTTGGGAATTTTGCGCAAGGGCCGCTGGAGATTTTCTATATTGTAGTTCAAACCAGAAGCATCCAGGGTCTCGTGCTTGGTACGTGATCTATGGATAATTTGCAAAACCCCCAGATCTTTTGGTAACTTCACATTAGTCCTTTCTTTATTTTATCTTATTTTAAATTATTGCAGATATACCCTTGTGTTTCTCCTTTGTTCTGGACCACTACATTGCATGTTTTTATTATTGAAAAAATAACATGATGTTTGTCAATTAATTCTCTACATTATGAAAGATGTCTGATATTTTTTTGACTTGTGGTTAATTATTAATTAATCATTTTTTGGAAAACTACATATTTTTCCCATCTTGTGCTTTGAAATTCGTAACTAATTAACTGTTGCTCTAAAAATTACCAAAAAATCACATATTATAGAATTATTTGCATGTTAAATTATGCCCAAAAAGAATTGCATTTTCATGTGTCATTTTGTCCTCTAAAATTTTTGCATATTTCAATATTTAATTTTTAATAAAGAATGAGTCTTGTATTTTTGAGGTTTAGGATTTTTCTGAGATCCATCACCTTGTGATAGATCTTGGATAATTTTATCCCTTGAAAATAATTTGGTTTAATATATTTTAGAATTAAATATTGAAATTCACTTTGTTTGCATTTAACAATTCATAAAAATTTATCTTGCATCCAAAAATTCCAAAAAATTACAATGCATTTATTTCATCGTAATTATCATCTTGACCAAGTTTCATCTTTTTTGGACTTGTTTGATTGATCTTTATATCTTAGTCCCTAAAATAGGCCAAAGTTGCATATTGCATCCCTAATTGCATAAAAAATTACAAAAAGAACGACTCAAAAACTGCACACGAACTTTAATAGATAAAATTCTAGGTTGTTCCTTTGCCTCCTTGTGTTCGACCTTGGGACTTGCCCACTTAAAATAAACATAAAACCACGCGATTAAAAATTGACTAAATAATTGTGGTTATATCTTAACCGATTCCTATTGCCCGCCTACAACGGAACGACATATCTTTTAAGCAAATGATAAGCCACGCTTCTTAACAAGGGTGATCCGCTATCCGTCACTACAATAGAGTGCGAAGGAGCGAAGCTACTCTGCTCTGTGAGGCGGTTGGGTTCCAGCTCCTTCCTCTTGGCCAACACATGGCAAGGGGATGTTGGTGAGGTGGATCTTGATGAAGACGATGCGAGGTGTGTGGAGGAAGGTCAATGGCATAAGCGATGAGGTGATCAACCCGACTGATCAAAGGAGGAGGGTCCTGTCAATCTACAAGGTAGACTGACAGTCGTCAAAGTGACCTCTCACAAAGACCAACATATTAGATCAACAACTAACTCACACAATATAGGAATCAAGGAATGAAATCATGGTGTGGATCATAATTTATTATATCCTACAAACAAGTGTGTATAGTGGACAAGCAAGTTGGGGTCGAACACATGAAGCATGAGACGTAGAGGGAATTATTTAAGCAAATAAATAAAGCAAGTATGTATAATCAAGTGTGCACAAAATCAATCAAGTGTTTGTGGGTTTTATAAATTCCAAAAATGTGAATGCTATCCACAATGCAACAAATATTTAGTGATTCCAAAAATGTGAATGCTATGCACAATGCATCACATCTTTTTTGTGATGTAATTATTTGATTTTGATCTTTTTACGTGTTTTTGAAAAAAAGTTTTGCAAATTTTTAGTGATTTTTCAAAAAACAAGAGAGTTTTGACAAATAGTTATGTGCAAATATTTACATGGGAGTGTATTTGTTATTTACAAGAACTTAGGTGAAGAATTCACATAATGTATTTACAAGTTTTATGTATAGAAGTTGTAACCAATTTTTATTTATTTGAATATGTAAGTTGTTCACAAAATAATTTGATAACATTTCCTCAAACATTTTGTGGAGATGAAGGAAATGGAATTTAGAGTTTATAGGACTGATTTTGAATAAAACACAATCAAGGTTTAACCAATCAAGCATAACCCTTGAGTTCCCCAACTCACACATGAAGACCAACAAATGTCGGTCATTTCTCTTTTTGATTGTATTAGTGATCATCCAAGACATGAATCCATTTAATTAAGGTTTAATCATGGGTTTTGGGCACTATCATAGGGATGCATCCCCACCTCTCAACATGCATAAACCATCCTACATATAATGTGGGTATTGTGCTCCCATAAAACAAGTGTCATTTTTGCTCCATTATATTTTAATCAACTTGCATTACTCAGTCCTACTTTTAAACTTAGGTTGTCACTAATATTATGTTGAGCATGCAATCATCCACATCTATTGTTCAGTCCCGATTCCATTTAACCCTAAGTTGTAAATCTAGATCGGGAAATCAAGAAAAAGCCGGCGCAGATGAGAATCATGATGCATGTCTGAGGTTAAAGTGCTTCCCATCTCTCTCTCTCTCTCCATATTTTATGCAAGATTGAATTTCAATCTATCATTCCATGCATGCAAATCGATAAAAAAACCATATACCAAACATGTTATAATTAACACTTAAGATTTTATTTGATTTTGGCTTAGTAGAGCAATCTTATGGTGCATCTCAATGAATCTTATGAGATGAAGTGAATCTCATATATGCTTATTTGTATATCCTAATCTATGATTAAACACATTACGATATTCAATGAATCAAGATCGAAGAGCCGCATGCCTAACCTTAGGTTCAAACACTCAAGTGGAGCCTCACTCGGGATAGGGGTGAAATAAGCTCCACAGATGATAACTAAAAGTCCAAGTTCGCATTACAATCACGAGTCCTCGAACGAGGACTGCTATAAATGTAATTATTACAAATCTAATTGAAACAAATAATGCAACAACATATGCTAATTAAGTCTCCCGAATCCTCTGAATTGCTTCTACAACTCCTTGTAGTGGGAGCTCTCGATCCCTCACCTCCACGTCTCCCAAGCATCATCGATCATCGTTAGCCCTGTCACAAAAGCCAATGATTTGATATATAATCCAGAAATATAATTAACATTAATGATAACACAAAATAATATAGTGAACATCACAATATAAAATGTAACCTAAATATCAAAATCATCAACTTAGTTAAATACCAAAATCTAATAAATCAAAAATATAAGTTGTGTCCCTAGCAATGATGCCATTGGATGAACCCCTGATCGGCTAAGTTATTTCGATCAAGCAGTATCATGACCGATCTATAATATATTAAAAACCTAGCCTGAATTATTTCTACGAGGAGGGGGCTCCGTTTGAATAAATATAGTTTTACGTAGTAAGTCTAGGGTCAAACTCAGGGACACGAGCTACCTTATTGACTAGTCATATCCTAATACCTAAGTTAAGTGATTAATAATCACATACCTAGGTCAACAATGCACAAACAATACTGTGCAAAAAGTGATGCATGAACAAAATGCATTTTTATACTTTCACGCAATTAATTTAGATGATATGAAACATAAGACAATGGTATGAACACATGTATATACATGCACAAACATGCCCTAATTATTCAATTGATTGAGTAATATAGAAAGAACCAATTTCATGATCAATTGACGCATCAAAATAGATCCATGTGTGAGCAATTGACATTTAAATAATAAGAGAATGGCACAATATATATCTCCAAGTAAGACATACCGTTTCAAGTGTCAAATAAGGAAATAAATAATGTTATTATGAAGATATCTAAATGAACATCAAAATGGAATTGAACTCATCGGAAAAGGAGTCCATACGTTCAAGTTATAAACAAAAAAATCTAGGGGCATAAGTACAAATAAAACATAAAAATAAATAAAAGAACCATCACAAACATGCCTTGAGGGGTATTTTTGCAAATATAAAAAGACGACAGTCTTTCCCCTATAAATAACCAAGCACGGGGTTCAATTTGTAATAAGCAAATAATGACATGGTCCCATGCAAAATATCCAAGCGTGACACGTGAGGCATGTACGCCTCAGACTTATTTGTCATTTACAGAATTTCTAGGGCTTCGGCTAAAAATGTTCCTCAATTTCACGTACAGGACATGTACGTTGTATCTTGGATTGAGGTTCGGCTAGGGAGGAGTTGGCCTGGCCACGTGGGTTGCCCAGGTGCTTCGAGGAGGCAGCTTGTTCCTCCAAGGTTGAAGTATATGAGTAGAAAGCGCAGACTCATCTGCTTGTCTGATCCTCCTGATCATACGGTACCTGCTAATCGCAGTTTCCCCCTCCTCTTATAGTTGAGTGCAGCGGAGATTCGATGATGCACACATTCCTCCACTGACCTCCTCTCTCCTAATTGAAGGTCGGAGGACCACCCTGGAGGTCTTGCAAAGGTGATGGAGGTTTGAAGAGTCGACAAGAGTGTCTGAGGCATCACATCTGTAAGGGCTCGTCGACTGTGAAATCTCTATAATGGCACCACCTTGAAGCTTCTGGCCTTTAAAGTTTTTGGGCCTTCAATTGTGAGATATACATAGCCAAATCATCTTGTGATGTGCATGAGTGGAAAGGAGGATAGATGTGCGGAGAAGTTGAGGGTCCCAGGTGGGTCCTCCGTCAAGGTTTGAAGAAGAAGGGTTTGAGGTGGGAGGAGGTTCTGGAAAAGGGTGCAAGTGAGTGGAGGGCAGCACATGAGTATCTGATGTGTAGTGAAGGTCTGAGGATGCTCAATTAAAGGTAGGAGTGCTTGTAGGTGACTAATTAAACCGTAGAACAACGAAGAAAATGATGATGAAGAAGATATACCTAGAGGTTGAAGACGACATAGATGGAGGAGTTGGATTGGCCTGAGATGGACTTGACCTCTGGTCATAGCTTGACAAGGCCATGTGTGCCTGATAAATATGCATTTCATCATCTTTATTCATTTATATTAGCGTAAAATCCCTTATAAAACACCTGTATATAACAATAACTCCATATTCTTACTAACTTGCATCTATGTGTAAATATTGTACACTTCTTACCATTTTAACCTAAAATAAATAAATAAAGAAAGAAAGGAAAAATAAAGGGAAAAAACTGAAAATATGTAATAGATACAGGCTAACCCGAACCCCGAGAGAAGGTCAAGACTTGACTTGATCGACCAGGAATAAAGTAGGGGGAGATAGGGTACTTAAACAAAAAAATCCAAAAATTAATGTGTGCTGTGTATATTTGTATACTACATTATTTTATTTATACATAAATTGACCTCAACCAAAATAATATTCAAAACAAAAGTTGTAAATAAAAAATGTCTCCTAAATAATAAAAATAACTGCACAATCAAATCATGTACAAAATAAAGCAACCACACTTGGAAAAAGCCACTAAGCAATAATTGAATGACCAATTCCGGATCCATATGAACTCAAATTGAATCAAACTCACTTCCATTGTATTCTAAATTAAATTATCTTTAAAATAGCTATGATTTCATAATTTTTAGAATTACGGTTGAAAAGTCAATTTTCCGGGGTCGTTTGTGCAATTTTACCATTTATTTGTAGATATTGTTTTTGTAAATATTTGTAAATATTTTTACTAATTATTTAAAATAAAAATAAAAAAAATAAAAATTTTATAACAAAAAACTAATTTCCTTATTTAACTATGTAAATAATGTACTATATTTATATAGTTTATGTATATAGTTAATTTTCTTAAGGGATATTTACACCCATAACCATGAGTAATTCCGTAATTACCCCAAAAAGCCTCTATAGCAACGAATTACGCCCAGGG
Organism: Ottelia alismoides; assembly: GCA_037367405.1. Classification (NCBI taxonomy): domain Eukaryota; kingdom Viridiplantae; phylum Streptophyta; class Magnoliopsida; order Alismatales; family Hydrocharitaceae; genus Ottelia; species Ottelia alismoides. Next base: position 812,830 of record JAZKJV010011445.1, read on the forward strand.
TCCGGAATAATGCTTAACCTTTACATGGCATAACCCTATGACAAGTTCCGTCTTGACTGTCCGTTAACTTTGACGGGAAAAGTGATATGTTGACCATTTTGCCCTCTTAAAGACATCAAATTTAAAACATGATGCCATTCTTTACATCAAACAAAATCATGCTCCCCTCCCCACGAAAGCTGGCCCGCTCTCTCACCTCCGTTCCGTGCCTTTGCCCCCAGCTCGCGAGGTCCAGCACCCCCTCCCCCCACCGGCGAGCTCCATCCGCGCCTCCTCCCCCAGCTCATGAGCTCCAAGCATCCCCCGTCGCCCACACGAGCTCGCAAAACACAACCCTGCACCCCTCCCGCCGTTGCTGGTCAACCCCCGCCGCCCCCACCACATACGAGACCGCAAAACCTAGCCCCACACCCCTTTCGCAGTTGCTGCTCATTCCCCCCTCCCCGCGTCCTGCAAGCCCCTTCCACGTCTCGCCCCTTGGGTCCCTGCAAGCCGCTCCCGCTGCTCGCCAGCGCTCCCACAAGCCCCTTCCGTGTCTCGCACCCCGGGTCCCTGTAAGTTGCTCCTGCTGCTCGTCGGCACCGCTGCCGCAAGCCCCTTCCACATCTCGCCCCCAGGTCCCTGCAAGCCGCTCCCTTTGCTCGCCGGCACCGCTCTCGCAAGCCCCTTCCGCGTCTCGCCCCCCAGGTCCCTGCAAGCCGCTCCCGCTGCTCGCCCCCAGGTCCCTACATGCCGCTCCCGCTCCCGCTCCCACTGCTTGTCGACGCCGCTCCCGCAAGTCCCTTCCGCGTCTCGCCCCACAGGTCCCTGCAAGCCGCTCTCGCTACTCGCCGGTGCTGCTCCCGCAAGCTCCAGCCCTTGCCTCCCCCCTAAGCTCCCTGCCCGTCATTCCAGGACAAACCTCAAGCTCCAGGCCAAGCTCCAACGGCTCCCTCTTCTTATCTTCTTATTATTATTATTATTAATCTTAGCTGTTAGATTCTTGATTGGGTTTGATTAACTCATCCATTTGGTTGAGTTAGTGAACTAAAGTAAAGGAAGGTTATGAGTGTAAAACAGAGTTGTTATTTAGGGTCATGAGTGTAATTCATGATTATCGAGGGTTTTTAGGGTAATTACGAGATTACTCAGGGTTATGGGTGTAAATATCCCTTTTCTTAAATAACTACCACAAAAAAATAAAAAAATAATATTGAACTTTCAAATTAATAAAGTGATGAAAAAACAAAAAAATAGTTAATATTTGTAAATAATTTAACACTAATCTTTTTACTTTATCTCCTTTCATTTTTTCTCTTATCTCTTATCTTCATCCAAAAATTCGAAAATTCAAATTTCAATTCCTATCTTTTCTATTTATATGGCTCCTTCTCCATCATTTCAATTTTATCAATCTTTGGCGAGAGGAGCCTTTTCTCCGAGAACCTTTTTGTCACAGAAGCGTGCCTAGCCTCCGAGCCATCCGGTTACAGTGAGTCGGCCTTTGTCGAGGTGATCAAGGTCTTTTCTGCTCCTAAGGTGAGATCCATTCTTTCTCTCTTTTTTATCTTATGATAATCTTAGTTTTATTTCTCGCATATTTATTTCGTTGCCATTTTTTTCATCTAGATCTTAGAATTGATCACGATTTGATCCGCCACCTAGCATAAATTTTTCATTGTATTTTATCATCATTTGTTATTATTAAAAAATAAAAAAGTATCATTTTCCCTTCTTGAAATTCAAAAATTCATAAAAATTTGAATATTGCTCTAAAAATCCAAAAAATAGATTAATTTCCTTTCACTGTCTTTTAATTTCTGTGCAAATTTTGTGCATTACTATTTATCAAACCCAAAAAAATTGAAAAATACTAAAAATCTTTGAAAAATCACAAAAAAATCTACAAAATTAAAAAATTGTCATTTCACTTCTTATTTGTAGATATTTGCCTATAATTTAGCAAAAAAATAATTCCAAGGAGTTTTGGGTATTAAAATAATTTTAAGTTGCTAATTACTTCAGGTTGTGCACTGTTTGTCATTTTCGTCACTGTTTAATTTTTAGAAAAATACAAAAACATCTGAAATTCTACAAAAAATTTCTCAAAAAATTTCAAAGCCTTTAAAACCCAAAATATTTTCTCTGGTTTTTTGAGCATTTTTTTAGATATTTGAAAAATACAAAAAAGTATGGTGAGCTTAATTCTTTCCTTGTGCATATTGTTTATTATTTGAAAATTTACAAAAAATTACAAAATTAAAATCACTAAAAAATTGAAAATCATAAAATAAAAAATAGAAATAAAAAAGATAAAAAAATCCACAAAAACCAAGGATAGTTTGCCTTTGAGATTCCTATTTTTCTCATAATTGATTTTTCGTCGATTAATTGAATAACCCTAGGGAATCGTAGCCTCCATGAGTTCGATCCTATCTGCTATACAGTTAAGTAAGTAGCAAAAATTTCTCTCGCTTCTTTATTCTCATGTAATTATTTTTGCAGTGAGAGAAAAAAATTTGTTTGTTGACGCTTGATTGGGTTGCAACGACATTGTTCATAATTAATATAATTAAAACCCCTCAAAAAGTGTGAAGCAACAATATGGTGCCATTGCCGGGGAGGTACATCGAGGATAGTTAGGTTTCTCTTTTGACCTGATATTCTTGGGTGTATATATTTGCGTATATTTTTCCACATTCACTCCATTGTTCATATTCACTGTTTTATTTCATTTTTTCTGCTTATATTTGATAAATGTGTTTCTTACACATTCTCTCTTTTCTTGTTCTTGCGAGGGCCCGTAGAGCAAAGGAGGTGATCCTAGGAGAGCCGAAGCACCCAAGTGAAGCGGAGGCGGTTTGATTCTTCATCGAGCCGCAGGATAGCATGAGAAGAGGAGAAGAAGAATTGAAGGAGACAGAAAATGTTTATTTATTTATTTATTTTTCTAGCATTTGAACCCTTGTAAACAAACATTCTTTTATTACGGGGTTTGTTTCGCCAAGTTCTGGTGCACTTGGGGGACCTCACCAGTTTTGTTTTCATCGCCTTATTTTTCTCCGTTTCATGCAGATTTCGTGAGCTACCTATTGATTTCTTTAATTAATTTGTTTGAGCCAGGTAATTAATTAGGTGCAAACACCCTATAAAAGAATTTCTGTACCTATAGAATAGAGCGTAGTTGGACTTAGTCAAATTAACCTATTCTTGCCCGTTAATAGAAGCCATTGTTAGGACAGTTCACTTGCATTTGCATATAGGTTAGTTTACTTTTCTATATTTCAATTCTGTGTGGATCATTTTGCATGTAGAGTGCGGGCGATAAGGTACGCATCTCTAACCCTTGCATGCATAATTATGTTTAATTGTGCATTGGCATTTCCGATCACTTTCCTTGTTTTCACTCACATAAGTTAAAAAGGAAATTGGACACTCGGTAGGTGATTAATTGAAAATACTCAAACCAAGTGACAACTGCCTAAAACCGAGACTGCTAAAGAAAACTCGCCTTAAAATAAACATAAGGAAAATGATTGTTTTGGGGAGAGTAACCCCTGTCTTGTTTGATTTATCTACATTGAGAGAGTGACCCGTACCCTAGGATAGAACCACGCTCGAACTCTCTTCAGAGTACTGTGTTGTGATTAGTTGTTCTCCAGCGAGGACTTCACCGGGTAGCCGGTAATCGGTTCGGGATTTTCTTAACAGAATGGGCAGATCGGGTAGCCGGTAAACGGTCCACACCCATACTGGCTGGGAAAAACTAGTTGTGAAATTAGGACAGTCTCCTGAGAGCATTGGGTTCCTAACAGCTTGCTTTAACCGCTCAAATAGATTGTATTCTCACCTAACTCTAAAAATTAACAAGATAATTGACCGAACCATCACGGTATTCACATTGCATTGAGTTAGTGAACTGGGGGTTTGTATTGTGTTTGATTGCTTGTGTGCGTACTCGATTCTTCTGTGCATTTGCGCCTTTTTCTCCATATCTTTGAACTTGACCCCCGTGCTCTCCCGGTCCAATCTTTTGTTTCGGAGATGTCCGACTAGAGTTATTTTAATATGATCTTCATGGAATTCTCTCACTCTCCAGCTGATCCACCTTCCTTTTTTAGGAGTACTTTCCTCCTGATTTTTGTGCATAACCGCTTAACCCATTATTTCAGGAATCGGATGATGATTTTCACCCACCCTCATTCCACTCACCCAACTCTGTGATTTTGGAGTCACCTTTTATGGTGTCCACACTTGAGACCCTGAACCATATGATGGAGCATATGAATTTGAGGATTATCATTCTATTTAACATAAATGAGAGCCAGAATGCTGCTCCACTATTTGAGGATATGGATTCACTTTAGGATAATCATGAGAGCTTGCAATCACCTAAAATAAAAAAAAGAAAAAATTTTAAAAATCCAAAAAGATTCAGGGGGACACATTGTTGATTCATTTTGTGAGCACAGGGCACCCATGCCAACCCATTTTCCCACACAGTCATTCACCAAATGTCCCAACCTTGACCTCGAGGATTCCACTATACAGACTGCTCTTACCAATCCTTGTTTATATTCTGATTCCGATCTCTTCCCTTGTATGGAAGAGGTCAAAAAATTCAAAAAATGTTGACTGGACATGAAATGATGGCCACCATTCATGAGATCATTAAAGCCCCACTTCACCGGGTCATGACCCATTTATCTGCTCCTCAAAACAAGAAGAGAAAGCAGAGGAGCAGATTTGAGCATCACATCTTGACCATGGCCACTGCCTACGCCATCTCTCACCATCCACATTTTAACATAGGGAACATTGCCACACCTCTTGTGAGTTGCTCCATATCTGACTATTCTTGTGATAACACTCTCCTTGACGACGGTTCATCAATCAATATAATACCCTTCTCTATGGTACGGTCTCTTATCTTAGGCCTCTCAAGAAAACCAGGATGATTGTTCAATTTGCTGATGGATCCATCAAGAGGCCGAAGGGTATTCTAGAAAACACTGTCATTCTTATTCAGGACATGAATTTCACTTCGAATTTTGTCGTATTGCCCATGGAGACCTCCACCCCTGTGGACTACCCTCCAATCATCCTGGGATGACCTTTCCTCACCTCTACAGGAGCCATTATTGATTATGGATGAGGAGAGATTCGCTTCCGTTGTGATGTAGGGAGCGATGTGTTGATCACTACACCCATTACCGACTAGAGATCTGCATCCCATGAGAGTGTGCCCATGTTAGACAAACCCAAGGAATTTGACCTCGATGATAATATCATAGATTCTTGTATGTTGGATGATATTGAGACCCAAGGATTTCTCCTCAAGGAGGAAGACCCAGAAAGCATTGACCTTGAAGCTCCCCCTGTTGGTGTGGCGATGCATTGATGAAATCCATGGGATTTACACGTTAGACACCCTAGAGCGGAAGGCAGTCTCTGAGACTAGACACGATGAACATGATTTGACTACTTTCACTAATGAGTCCGTTCCTATTCACCTTGATTTAGATGAGACCGATAAGGCCAAATTTGATTTGATTGCTTTTATAAAGGAATTTGGGCCTTTTGATAAATATGATGATCAAGTAAAGGCTCGCTAGGCTGAAATTGATCCTACTGTTTTTGATAATGATTTCAAACCTTTTTACTTTTATATTTGTGAGACTTCCCAGGCAGGACATGACTACACTACTTCCAATAACCGATTCATGCATGGACACTTTGAGATTGTCGAGGATACATTCTAGGTCGATCCTAATCAATATATGTCTAATGACGACCCTAATATCGATCTACACCTTATCATATCCATACTTCGACGGTCCTGCAAGAAGGTTCACTTTCGACCTTCTTGACCTTTGTACATCCATTCCTTTTGTATATCCTTTCGTTTCACTCTTTCTTATCCCGTTTTATCGTTCATCCCTTTTTCGTGTGTGTATATATGCTATACTTAGGATGTGCTTTGTCCTAAGTATGGGGGGGGGTTGAATGATTTGTGTTGTTCATATTCATCATGTTCATCACTCTTGTTGTTACCTATACTTAGGGATACTCTGCCCTAAGTATGGGGGGGGGTGATGTTGTTCATATCATTTTTTGTTTTTGAGTCCGTACATTCTCTGCATCGATTTTCCCCTTTTTGTACAATCTTCTATACTTAGGATTACTTGATCCTAAGTATAGAGGGATCACTGACCTCTATTCTTTTCATTTTCTCTTTGAGTCGTAGCATAGGAGTCTTTTCACTTTTCTATACTTAGCATGAGTTATGTCTTCCTTTGCCGGTCTCTGATCACTATGAGGACATAGTTTGAGCTAAGTATAGGGGGGTATCGTATATATTGTATAAATACTTTAGACATAACTCATACTTTTAATGTTTATTTTTGGGGATATGCATATAAATTTGTAAAATCCATGTTTATGTATATAGATTTTGATCACCTTTCAAAAAAACAAAAAGAAAAAAAAAACAAACAAAAAAAAACAAAAATAAAAACAACAACAAAAAACAATAAAAAAACAAAACAAACAAAACAAAAAAATAAAATAACAACAAAAAAATCTTGTATATACTTGTATATAATTTATTAACCCTTTTTTCTCTTTGAAAAAAAAACTACAAAACCAAAAATCAATAAAAAGTTGCATAAACTTTTTGCATGTGCATCATTTTTCCTTTTTTTTCAAAAAAACCATAAAAAAGTTCAAAATTAGAAAATTGTTTCGATTTTTCTCTTTTTGCATTGTACAAATTTCTTGCATTTGCTTGTGCATTTTCCAGGATAGTATTGACATTTAAACTAAGTCTGGAATAAAGTTAAAGAATGGAGCTTAGCTAGACCTTAATCCACTTAATTTCAAAGGAACCTTATAAGAATTGGAGTTAAGACTTTTCATGACCTAGTGACTTAATTCTTTGAGTCCATAAGACTATGTTCACATGTCATCTTGATTAGTCTAAGTAGAACATTTAACAACACACGCATGATTCTTTCAGACAGTGCCTTATCTTAGACAAGCACTCTACACGTATCTCTTCATGGAGGAGGTAATGAGGAGGCAAAATATTTTAGCTTGGAGGAGCATACGAGGGTAATACATCTAGGTGGAACCTCTCGTCTTCCTCTAGGGAGGGAAGTGCATCACAACTTGGTCTAGCGATATTGAGGTCTAAAAACAAGATGCTGTGGGTTTGCAATAATGCTTCAAAAGTGGATTAGTCTACTAGCTCAAGAGGAAAAACTCCTTATGTACATGTTGCACCTTGTATATATTTTAAAAAAAGGAAAAAATGCAGAATCTCCAAAAGTAGACAGGCTTGATTGAAAGTAAAATGCCCACCGAAGTGTATATACATGGATAAAAAGGGAAATTAATAAGAGCTTCAAAGTCAAATATTTGTAAGCTTTCAGCTGGATGACTTGGCTACACTGGTCATGCATCCAAGGATAGGTAGCTACAGTGGTTACCGTCCATTCTTTTCTCCATCTCCTCTTCTTGAGATGGTTGTACTTGAACTTAGAAGGGAATATCCCCGCTCCTCGAGGAAAGAGTTGCTAGACCAGGGGACTAGATTTACCTTGTTGAGGGAGGTTGTTTCTTTGCTACTTTTGAGATGGGGAGCTATCTTTCACTTACACTATATAAGTAAAGATTCATAGTCATAAGAATTTGTGTATGTAGACTTGTTCTGACCTGACCGTTGAGGAGACTTGAATAAGAGTCTTATGGAACATAGAGGCTGTTAGGTTTTAAATCCATTTCCCATTAAGGTTCCACCACACTAATAATCCAAAGGTTTGATAGAGCTCCATACTACAATTTTATGAAGATAAGTTTATTCAATATTGTCCTAATTTCTTCATTTTCCTTTCTTTTTTCTTTTTCTTTTTATTCACTTATTCTTTCAAATAAGTGTTTGCTAAGGGACTAGCAAAGGTAAAGCATAGGAGGATGATGAATATGCATTTCATCATCTTTATTCATTTATTTTAGCTTAAAATCCCTTATAAAATACCTGTATATAACACTAACATGCATCTGTGTGTAAATATTGTACAGTTCTTACCATTTTAACCTAAAATAAATAAATAAAGAAAGAAAGGAAAAAAAAGAAAAAAAGAAGACTGTATATATGTAATAGATACAGGCTGACCTGAACCACGAGAGAAGGTCAAGACTTGACCTGATCGACCAGGAATAAAGTAGAGGGAGATAGCGTCCTCAATCAGAAAAATCCAAAACAATTGTGTGCTATGTATATTTTATACTACATAATTTTATTTGTACATAAATTGACCTCAAACAAAATAATGTTCAAAACAAAAGTTGTAAATAAAAATGTGTCCTAAATAAGAAAAATAATTGCACAATCAAATCATGTACAAAATAAAAGCAACTACACTTGGAAAAGCCACTAAGCGATAATTGAATGACCAATTCTGGTTCCATATGAACTCAAATGGAATCAACCTCACTTCCGTTGTATTCTAAATTAAATTATCTTTAAAATGGATGTGATTTCATAATTTTTGAAGTTACGATTGAAAAGTAAGTTTTCTGGGGTGGTTTATTCAATTTTACCATTTATTTGTACATATTGTTTTTGCAAATATTTGTAAATAATTTAACTAATTATTTAAAACAAAAAATGAAAAAAAATAATAAAAAAATTAAAACAAAAAAAATAATTTCCTTATTTAACTTTGTAAATAATGTACTATATGTATATAATTTATGTATATAGTTTACTTTCTTAAATAACTACGCAAAAAATGAAAAAATTAACATTTAATTTTCAAATTAATAAAGTGATTAAAATACAAAAAAATATTTAATTTTTGTAAATAATTTTAACACTAATCTTTTTACTTTATCTCATTTAATTTTCTCTCTCTCTTATCTCTTATCCTCATCCAAAAATTCAAAAATTGAAATTTCAATTCCAATCTTTTCTATTTATATGGCTCCTTCTCCATCATTTCAACTTGATCAATCTTTAGCGAGAGGAGCCTTTTCTTCGAGAGTCTTCTTGTCGCAGAAGGGTGCCTAGCCTCCGAGCCGTCCAGTGACAGCGAGTCGACCTTCGTCGAGGTGATCAAGGTTTTTTCCCGCTCCTAAGGTGAGATCCATCATTTTCCATCTAGATTAACCTTAGTTTAATTTTCTTTTTTTGCTTTCATCGTCATTTTTTTATCTAGATTTTAGAATCCATCATGATTTGATTCAGCTGATCTGATATATCATCTCACTTTATCGATCTCTACGCATTCTTTTCTACCTCCCACGATCTCTCAACTCCGTTCACGCACGGTGGCTGGAGGCTCGGATCCATTCCTCATTTTCGCCCAAATCCCTGCTCACGCATTCTGTTTTGATTTTGGGACCAAGTCGTCGTGGTAGGGTCCTAATTTGTCTATCAATAAAAAGAATAAAAAAGTTAAAAAATATGTTTTCTTTTAACATTTTTTTTACAGGTTAAAATAAAAAAAATAAAAAGGGTTATTTACAGTTTCTATTTTGTTAAAAAAATAATAAAAAAGTTTTTTTATTATACATTTTCTGCTTTTACAATTAATAAAAAAATAAAAAAAATAAAAAGGAAAGCCACCCCACTGCGGGAAGCCCAGGCCCGCCGCCTCCGCCGTCGTTCCGCTTAGACGCCCGCCTCTGCCACCCATGAGAGCGGTGCTCTTCATACCGTCGTATCCTTAGCCTCAAACTACTGCATCTTCTGCACCCTCCTGCTCAGCCCGTCGATGCTGCTTCCACTATCGTCTCCCCATCGCCAGCCTGCACCGCCCATGCGAGCCGCGCACCGCCCGTCTCAGCCCTGAGCCCTCCATCATGCCAGCATCCGCCTACACGAGCCTACGTGCACGACCGACCACCCGCGTGCATCAACCATCTTCGCTGATCCATCGCAGCCGTCGGAAGCTCCACCGTCCGTTGTCTTGGAGGAGAAGGTAAGGAGGCGGTGTGCCACCTTCCTTCGCCGCTCTTGATTGAGAGAAGGAGGGGCGGCGACCCTCCTTTGCTTTTGTTTTGAAGGAACGAAGGAAAGAGACAGAACCCTATATTTGAAATAAAAATTTTTTTGGGAAAATTTCAACTCAGCCCCCGAACATTTCTGAAATTGCAAAGGAGCCCTTATCAGGAACAACACGTGCGTTGCACGCGTTTAGTTAGGTAAATTATGTTTTCTATCCTGCAATTTATTTTTATTATATTTTTCATGCAAAAACTTTAACTATTCACATTTTAGTCCTCGTGATCCAGACCTTTATTTTGCTTGCATTTCTTATCGAAATAAATATTTTTGTTGCTCAATAAATTCTCCAAAAATCATGCTATGCTCCTGATGTGTGTATCTTTCTAGCACAAAATTTTTCATTGCATTTTATCAACATTTGTTATTATTAAAAAATAAAAAATGTCATTTTCCCTTCTTGAAATTGAAAAATTCATAAAAATTTGAATATTGCTCTAAAAATTCCAAAAAAATAGATTAATTTCCTTTCATTGTCTTTTAATTTCTATGTAAATTTTGTGCATCAACTATTTATAAATCTAAAAAATTGAAAAATACTAAAAATCTTTAAAAAATCACATAAAATTCTACAAGAATCAAAAAATCATCCTTTCACTTTTTATTTGTAGATATTTGTCTATAGTTTAGCATAAAAATAATTTCCAAGAACTTTGGGAACTTGAAATATTTTTAAGTTGTAAATTACTCCAGGCTGTGCAATGTTTATCATTTTTGCCACTATTTAATTTTTTAAAAAAACAAAAACATCGAGAAATTCTACAATCTCCAAAAAAACTCAAAGCCTTTAGATCCCAAAAATATTTTCTATGGATTTTTCTGAGCATTTTTTATATAATTGAAAAATACAAAAAAGTGTGGTGAGCGTATTTCTTTTCTTGTGCATAATGTTCATTATTTGAAAATTTAAAAAAAGGCTAAATTAAAATCACTAAAAATTTGAAAATATGAAAATAAAAAATAGAAATAAAAAAAACAAAAAATAAAAAGATAAAAAAATCCACAAAAACCAAGGATAGTTTGCTTTTGAGGTTCCTTCTTTTTCTCCTAATTATTTTTTCGTCGGTTAATTGAATAATCCTCAGGAATTGTAGCCTCCTAGAGTTCGATCTTGTCTGCTATATAGGTAAATAAGTGGCAAAAATTTCTCTTGCTTCATTATTCTTTAATTACTTTGTAGCTTGAGAAGAAAAAAATTATTTGTTTGTTTCGGGAATTTTGGGGATCACAACGACAACTTTACATCATTAATAACCAATCCTCGAAAATCCCTATGTTAATAGTGCCTTGAAGATGGGACGACCTCGAATGAGGGTCGAGACATGGTCATGAGACTATGGGTCTCACCAAAGGTGAACCGCCATGGTCGCGAGTCATTTCCATCCACCCTTGCCACGGGGAGGGGAAGACTGCTAGGAGTTACCTAACTCTAAGTATGGACAAGGCATAATGTAGGAGATGGACGCGGTTTAGTGGAGGAGCAATGACAGTTATAGGAGATAGAGCATCAAGGATCAAATGATGATTCTTCATGTATCGTGGTATGGAATGGCAACTAGGGTGTAGGCATAGCGGGGGTTGTTAGGGCTTTATCAAAGAGGTAGAGTGACGTGGAGAGGCGGTCTGAGGTGGCTGAGAGAAATGGGTGAAGTGGTGGGGGGTTTGCGAGGCGAACATGGGTAAGGGAGCAATTACGAAAGAGGTAGAAGGATCAAGGATCGTTTTAAATATCAAAAAACACCACTTTTATATTCCTTATCTATATAATGTGTTTGTTATCAATATTTATATTTATGTTATTTCCAAAATTTAAATTTTAGATGTTGCTAAAAACTAAAACCATAAATATACATATAAATTAAAATCCATAAAAACACTTCAAAAATAAAAATACAAAAAAATATATCTCCTTTGTAGACTGTTCACCTTTGCTTTACCTCATGTGTTCTTTACGGTTCGACCCCTACTACTTGTCTACTTTACACATTATTGTAGTGTATAATAAATTTTAGCTCACTTATTTCCATTGTTTGATTATCATTGTCTTAATTGTTAACTGATTTGATTTGTTCGAGTATCAAGAACCATGAGAGCGGTCGATACAATGATTATTGGATCTGACTTGTCAGACACCGCAAGCCCTCCAGGACCGGACGTTAGGTACCCCATATAGATCATTCCATCAAATGACGCCATTGATGGGGAGCATCAACTTTTAAAGCATAGAGTAATCTTCTTAGGTTGTTTTTCCATTATTCACTTTATTGTCTATTTCTCTCTGTATTCTATTTCTATCTAAGGTTGTTCTAACCATCATCTTGTATGAATTTTCTGTGAGGCACTGCTTATCAAGGGAGGAGGATTTCCTTGGATATTTTATGCACCCAAGAGCCACGGAAACTGGTGTTTCTTTGCCCACCGATAGGAGAGAGTATCGGAGGACACAAGAAGCCATGCAAAATTTTCTTAGCATAGATTTAGTTTATTTTTGTATGAGAGAGACATTCATTTTGTTAATTTGTAATAATACATGACCCGAACACTTGAACATTTAGACTATCTCAAGTCCATTTCATCATGTGATTGTTTACCCAAGGGACTTGACTGAGTTTTCACGATTTCATTATCTTTTATCTTTATTCATCCCTATTTCCCTTATTTTTATTTTTTTCTATGATTTGTATTTTTCACCTTCTTTTATGTCTTTTAAAATGATACCTTAGATTTTAGGAGTGGATGTTTAGTTAATTAGGTCCAAATCCCTATTATCATTTGTGTGCCTATAGTCTCATGCTTGGATCTACTCAAATTGAACAAGTTCTTCACGATAATAGAAGTTCACGTCTTAGTGCAATTTTCTCGTTGCATTGCATATAGTATAAATTTAAAATTTCCGTCTTGCATCCCACATGGAGAGAGCTGGGAAGCACTATAAGTCTTCTGATTAAGCATCACATCATCATTTTCTAAATTGCATTGCTTTTCCGTCTTCTCCCTACAATTTTATCCACATAGGACAAGGAAAGAATTGATAAAACCGTTAGGCCTCTTGCATGGAAAATACTCAAAAAAGTGAAAACAATTTTTTTTTAAAAAAAGGACTGCTAAGAAAATCTTGACCTAATTAAATTGATTAATCAAGATTCACTATATTGGGTGCATAAAGCCATCATTGTTCTCAGATACCATCAAGAGTGAGTGAAGCACGGCCCGTAAGGATTAGAGCTAAAAATCCAACCTGGATTCTACCTTGTGTATCGCTTGGGCCTGCATAGTATTAGGGTTTTATAGGTGCGTGGGTTACAAGACACTACAAGGATACCCACACTGCACAATAAACTTCAGACTCTCAAATATCAATCTTGAATCACCAGAGTTTAAAATCACAAGTTGCCTTATGCTTAACTTGTTTTCTCCTCACAGAGTACACCTCAAAATCAGAATATGAAAGATCACCATCAACTTAGAAAATGAATAACTCAAAATGATGCCATTCTTCCTCAAACGTATTATCCATATCCACATCGGAAGGTCTAACAATCTCCAAAATAAAGGGAAGATATATCCAACCCTTAGATCCTACAACAGACTTCTACATTTTCCTTAAAAGCGAAAAACTGCAAACAAGAGGTAAACCTAACTTACAAGTAAGGCGACACTCAGATGACTGAATATCCTCAATGATGCCATTCTTCCTCAAACGTATTATCCATATCCACATCGGAAGGTCTAACAATCTCCAAAATAAAGGGAAGATATATCCAACCCTTAGATCCTACAACAGACTTCTACATTTTCCTTAAAAGAGAAAAACTGCAAACAAGAGGTAAACCTAACTTACAAGTAAGGCGACACTCAGATGACTGAATATCCTCAAGAAAATTTGTAATTCCTCCATATCTAACTCTTCTAATAAAATATAATCTTCCTCAAGCCGTCACTTTCTTAAATAAACTCTATACCGACTTAATCATCCAAAATATAGAGTTTAGATCCAGACATTCCTCCATGCTGGACTCTGTTAAGAACTAGGTCTAGGCAACCTTTTATAGCCTAAGAATCTGATGGTTCAAAATCCAACCGTTTCACTCAATGCACCCTTTCAGACACTAAGACTTCTCTTGGAAAACTGAAGCAAGATTTTCTTTTTAACTTTTTTCAATATATTTTTTTAATTTTATTATAAAAGAATATATGTAAATATATACATAAAATTATGACTATAAAGTCAAAACACAATCTATACCCTTTTGAAAATAAATTGTAAAACATTTTTCAAACCATTTAAAATGTATATAAAATTTCCAAATATTTTACAAACTAAAATTTTCAAATCCTCATATACATAGACCAAAATAAATATACAAAATATGTGAAAGTATGAGCTATAATGGAAAGTATTTATACAATATATGCAGACACCCCCTATACTTATCTTGTGCTTCATGGACAACATGAAATAAATGGCATAGCTCGTACTAAGCATCAAGAGGATGGTGAAAAGGTAGGGATAGAACAACATGTCATACCCCCCATACTTAGGCTGAGACAAGCCTAAGTGTAGGATAGGAAGACATCACATGAAGGTATAAAAAGAATGGGTTAATAATAATCATAGGGACTCAATCCCCCCTATACTTATCCTGAAAAATAGGCTAAGTATAAAGAGAATATATGACGAAGAGACTGAGGAGAATATACAGGAGACCAGGTGGAATCCTCCCTATACTCAGGCTTTCACAAGCCCAAGTTAAGAGTAAGAAAGACGTAAGAGAATAATTCACACCCACCAATGAATACCATCAGAAAGAATAGATGAATCTCTAAGATAACGAATCTGTATAATATGAATCTTTCAACTTCTACTTCATGATGTAAATGACATGTCTACGAATGAATCAATAGGCATGAATTCGATCACTTCAAGAGGGGTCAGTCATTCTTTAGATTCAACAAAATGTTTCAACAACTGTCCATTGACCATGTAGGAAGATGCACCATCTGTGAGGTCAGATATCTCTACACTGCCATTTTCTTGCACTTCCTTAACTATATAAGGATCCGTCCATTTAAAATTTAATTTTCCATGGAAGATCTTTAACTTCACATTTAACAACCATAGCTTCTGTCAAGAGATAAAGTTCTTGCATCTTACATACGAATCATGCCACTTCTTAACTTTGTCCTTATAGATCATGTTGTTGTCATATGATCAGTTGCGGATCTCCACAAGGTCGTTGAGGTTCAAGTCTCTAACACAATTTTCCTAAGTAACAGCTCCATTTAACTTTTTTTATTGCCCACTCAGACTTGTGAATCAATTCAGCAGACAAATGACATGGCTTGCCATAAATCATTCTAAAAGGTGAAGTTCCCAAAGGGGTCTTGTATGTCGTCCTATGGACCCACAGAACTTGGTCCAACAGTTGGGACGAACTAGCTTGTTAAGTATACTCTTGAACTCCCTATTGGAAACCTCTACCATGTCATTCTTTTGAGGGTGGTAAGGACTAGTGACTCGATGTTCAAACTGATAGTCCTTAGCTAATGATTTCATCTCTATATTCATAAAATGGATACCCTCATCAGATATCAACACTATTAGGACCCTGAACCTTGAAATAATGTGATCCTATATAAACTTATAGATAGTCTTACTGTCTACGGCTCGAGTTGGTATAGCCTCAACCCATCTTGAAAGATAATCAACCACCAGCAAGATGTACTCAAAACCATGGCTATTAGGAAAGGGACCCATAAAATCTATGCCCCCTGTTTCAAAAACTAACTAGAAAATCACGATGCATGGGCATCTCATCTCTATAACCAACATTACCTCCCATACTTTGACATACATGGCACTATCTCACAAAATCAGTTGCATCTCTAAACAAGGTCGGTCAAAATACTCCACAATGAAGTACATTGTGAGTGGCTCTTTTTCCTGAATGGTGTCCTCCAGCCTCAAGATAATGACAATACATGAGGACACTCTAGTATTCCTCCTGAGGAATGCACCATATCCAGTTACAATTCGACTCTTCAAAGAAAAAGAATCGGTCCTCCCAATGGTATTTCCTCGAATCTGACTTTAGTTGGTCAATTTTACTCCTAGTCCAATCATGGGGAACTTGCTTGGAAACTAGATAATTCACCATGTTGGCATACCACTGAAGCAAGTCAATAACACACATTGACTTATCTGGGAAAGTCTCTCTGCTGCATCAGGGGAATCCTTCATCTCTAATCTTGATAGATGATCAACCGCTACATTTGTAACTCTAGATTTATTCTTAATCTCCAAATCAAACTCCTGTAGTAATAATATCCACCTAAGAAGATGCACCTTCTCATCCTTCTTTTCCATTAGATACTTAATGGTTGAATGATCTTGAAACTACAACTTTTGATAATATAATACATGAATTTATCCAAAGCCCATACTACGACAAGCATTTCCTTCTCAATCACAATAGAGTTTTCTGAGTAGGATCTAAAACTTTGCTCTTGTAATGAATGGCGAATAGAATTTGATCTCACCTCTTCCCTAATGCGGCTCGTATAGCAAAATCCAATGCAACAATCATGATCTCAAAGGGAAGAGACCAATCAGGAGCCTGCAGAATAGGCAAGTCACAAATCTTTTCCTTAAGGAGCTCAAAAGACGTTGGACACATGTGATCTATAACGAACTCTTTTTCCTTTTCTAAGAGCTAAGTCAGTGGATGGTAATCTTCGAAAAATCATGAATAAATCATCGAAAAAATCCAACATGCCCTCTAAGGGATTTCACTGACTTCATGTTGATTGGTGGATCAAGTTTCTTGATCATATCCACCTTGTGTTGAATATGCTAGCCCACTATGAGCCATTATACAATAAATGTTATTGCGAATATCATTCCCTGATCTGAAATAAAGAATACCAAATTTGCATAATAGGTCCCTTAGTAAAATTTGGGTTATGTACCATGGCCGTCTTAATGATCATACATCTGTTGATTCAATTATTGAATCGTAGAGGCTGGTGCTTGGATGTATATATAAAAAGTTAGATTGAGGACTCATCAAGTACCGTTAAATGATTGTTAAGAGAGGATCTCCAGCTGAGTAGGAGATGGCTCCTTTCTCACTTGGCTGATATCTGACCGACCTCTTGATGCAGGTCCTCTGCATGGGAATAGAGATTCGGAGGTGTCAGATTAGTTAGGTCAAAGAGTTGACTTAACGAGATCGAGATAACCAAAGTCCTATGATGTATGCTATCATGATATAGGCACGCATCCTCTGACCGGAGACATATCTGTTACTATATGTCTGAGTATGTACATTTGACAGACCAATAGGTTGAGGACCTAATCAAGGTCTATACACCGGTGCGCTGGTGTGCATGCGAGGGCATATGAGTGATACGATCTCTCAAAGGGATCATACAGGTTCATTACTGAATCGAAAGACATGAGCTCACTCATGAGATATTGGGAAGAATCAAATTCCGTGCACATTCGTCTCGCCTTGGAAGCTTGACTGAATTTATAGGTTTGATATATACTTTTGGAAAGTATATGATCAACACCTGGGTATGATATATGCTTTTGGAAAGTATATGATCGATACCAACTCCCAATAGTCAAATGAGAAACTTAATGATAAAACTTTGAAGTAGACAGTATAAAATTGATCTTATACTTCATGTTTATTCTGAGTCTTCCAGTATGCAGGATGCACAGGTATTGAGGGTAATATGATCATAAATGGTTGTATAACCATGACGCTTTCATTTCTAGGGAGTGATGAAACGGCTCTGGATTTTAGTGACTCCTCTCAGTAGAGAAGTAATCTGATCTTAGTCCAAATGTTGGACATTTATCTGAATGTGATTCAGATGCAATGAGAATATTAGATTTACGGTTTTGATTTAATCAAGCATCTATGGGAGGCCCGAGATCTGGATTTGAGATGAGATCTTAATATCCAAGTCACTATACGTGGAACAATACAATCGCCCTATCCTTATCTCCAAGTATTCGGGGAGAAAGCGCATTATCCTTGAAAGAGTTTAGGATAATTTCATTGTTGATATATGTATCCTAGCATTGAGTAAATTGGTAATTAAATGTGATTTAATTATCATGATTAATATCAATTTGATTCATATTATAAAGAGAGTTATTTTAGATAATTAAATGTGATTTGATTATCAAAGATGTGAATAATGTGAATATGATTCGTATTATTTTGGAACATGAGAATAGAGATCCAAGATGATTAAATGTGATTTAATTATTATGGATATGAATAATGTGGATAACACTTTCCATATTAGTCATATATATATATATTATAAATGACATTTATAATATATAAGAGAGAGAGCTATTTATAATTTACATTTATTAATTAAATGTTGATGTGAATTGGATTCACATTGGATATTAAATTGAAAATGTATTTTGCATTTTATTTTGGGTTGTGAATGTGATTGACAAATTTCTAATGGTAAGATTGCAATATTCACAAAATAGATTGGATTTATTTTTATGAAATAATTTGAAACAAAAGTTGTTGCAAATATTGGAGAGAATCATGAGATAATGTAATCTCATGTAATAGGAGAGATACATCAACCTTCCATGTAGGAAGAGTGGACGGCCACAATTCCTATAAGGAATGTGGTGGCCGTCCACCCTCCTTTAGGGAAGGTGGCTTGCCTCCTTCCTATTTCTCTAATAGAGATTGATTTGATATAAATCAAATTATATTCAATATATATATATATATTTGAATTTATTAAATTAATTGTTGTTTATTTTTACCAACACAAATCTTGGCCATTAAAAGAAACACAAATCAATGTGAGCTATTGGATTTGTGTTGTCCATGGATTGAGATCCATGGATCCCAAAATATTATAAAAGGAGAGGCACCCCCTTTGCTCTTCTCTACACAATGAGAACATAAGCCTCTCTCTCTCTCTCCACATGCCTACTCTCTCTCCCTCTCATATGGCTGTCCACCATGGATGCCCTAGAGAGAGTCTCCATCGCCGCAGCGTCATCGTTATGCTGCCCGATCATTTGCTTGTGGATCTCTGTCTCCGTTGGTGCGCCTCACTCGTGAAGAAGACGTCGGATCTCATTTGTCGAGATCAGGAGATCCGCCCCTTGGATCATCAACATGGATTGCGAGAAGCACGTGTTTCATCAACACGCTCGCAAGTGTCTCCTCTGTCGGATCAGACTTGAGATAGGAGGTCTCTTCATTTAGAGACTCGATCGCAATCATGCTTCTAGAGGTAATCCTATTACTTATTTGTGATTTATATGAAACGATCCGAGAAGTATTCTTGTATCATGTGGTTTTGTCACATAAAAAAATAATTTCCGCTGCCTCGAGCAACTAGTGCGACTAGTCGCTTACGATCTCATACGATGCGATCCTCATGCTTCTGTGATGCGCTTAAGGAACTCCCCATATCCTTCAAGTGGTATCAGAGCCTTAGGTTATAGGTTTCGGATACGATCCATAAACCTAGGATGACTTGGGTTCGTTAGGGTTTGCGAAATTTTTATCGCATTTCATTTTTGCATCTCTATTTTGTGATTATTTTCGGCCCTGTTTAAATTATTAAAATACTAAAATAAAACTTGTATTTTTTATTTTTTCCCTATTAAATAAGGAAACCATTGGAATTAAGTTTGTGTGATTTCGAATCCGTTTGCTCAAGTTATGATCAAATTAGTGAACATGTATTCACTGTTTCGGGGACTGCGAATCTTAACGTAATTAAAGAGTTAATTACTATTTAGAAAGCCTTGAAATGCGTGAAAATCACTTATGTTATGTTGTAAATCAAGTTATCAAACTTTGGAAACTTACTTTGCTTAATTTGGATTTAAATTGATTGAGATATGCTAATTTTAGTAAGTGAGGGTCACTGCTGGAAATTACTTTCCTAATCAAGAACGTTGTGATTATCATTTAGTTAATTAATGAAATTAAATGGTTTAATTTCCTGGAATAATTATGGATAAATATTTGTGAAATATTTGATGATGATTATTTCCTTAAATGACATTGTCTTAACCAATAATTGATTAGATATGATCTAGATCACAATTGGTTACACAATCTACTTTCCAACAAACACGTTGCTCGAATAGGATTTGGGATTTGTTTAGCAAATCTCATTATAATGT
Source organism: Ottelia alismoides (assembly GCA_037367405.1). Classification (NCBI taxonomy): domain Eukaryota; kingdom Viridiplantae; phylum Streptophyta; class Magnoliopsida; order Alismatales; family Hydrocharitaceae; genus Ottelia; species Ottelia alismoides. The sequence goes on from JAZKJV010011445.1 coordinate 833,076, forward strand.
TAATAAAAATTATTTTGATTATTATAATATGGTATAATTTCGATTGAAAAACCGATGATCATCTCAAGTTCAAAGTGATCTATTTTGCACTATCCTTTCCCGAGGCGGATATGGTGTCTAGTCGGGGAGCGTTGGGGTAGCAGGTTGCACCGTGTGCAGTCTATCCCACTCACACCTATACTAGCCATTACAACGGGTAGGGTTGGTATAATGCTTAAGAAATCATGATGTATTTCTAATTATTAAAATTCAAAATAATACATATTTGAGATAATACCATAATTCAAGTAACAATAAAGAATGTTTGTTGGATATTAATTAGATCATTAATTTAATATGATAGATTAATTGGAATCCAATTAAAATTAAGATTCTATTATGAATATATTTGTTATTTCCCTTGGAAGAATTAATCAAAATGAATATGATTCATGATGATTAATCAGAATTTGAACATGATATGGAGGATCATATAAGTGACATCCATGGTCTCCCATCAAGGCGAAGGGTTCCGTCGCTAGATATTGTATGTAGGAGACACCTGTCCGAAGTGACAGCTTCTGCATACAATCCATTTGGATCGGGCTCTTCGCTTCTCGAAAGAGTAAGGACGTATGCGTAGTGACCCCAATATCGGGTCCTCATATTATTGGGGTGATATTGGATTGCGCATAGCGAGTTGTATTCCTGTTGATGGTTGGTTCAATTAATGACGGGTCAACATCACCTTAGGTGTGGTGGGCCAGGGTGTTAAAGACCGAATTGGGAGATGCAAGTTGAACTTGCAAGGCAGAATGTGTTCCCACTTCTTTTTATCCGAGTTATAGGTTCTCATATTATTGGGATGTAACAAAGTTAGAAAGGCGATCCCAGATCGTGTTGAGATATAATGGTAAGTATATCTCTTACATTGAAGATGATTAAGGGAATGAACTTTCAGTGTTGACAAGGCAAGCCAACTTTTATATAAAAATTCCTAAATCAAAGTAAAATGTATATATATTTATATATATTTATGCAAATTTCTTATTTCATATAATCCTTCATTAAACCCACTCAATAATATACTCAATAATAATCAGTAAAATATAATGGATTGGATCCAAGATCAAGATATTGTACTTGCAGATGGACACATAATGTATGTGGTTGCAATGTGCAAGTTTCCTCATAATAATGAGGAATGACAATTAAATAGACAATAGGACTACAACCCTAGGGTTTGTATGCCTCTACATTCTTGATCTCTCATCGAATGTACTTTGGAAGTGACATGTTGATGATGATCGTAATTGTTGAATTATCCTTATAAAATCTAAGAAGATGTTTTGGCATGCATGTGTGCTCTTGACATTTTTATCATGAATGACATGGTTCTCTGCATCATGTAGAATGGTAGCTCTATAAGAGATGATGTACTCAAAATATTTGAGTACCTACCTGAACCAATGTTTTTAAGAGTTTAGATGGATGTAGATACGATTAGTGTCATCATTCTACTGTCTACACTCTAGTCATTCATGAAGCTTCAGAATATTCATATTATATGAATTGAATGAAGCATGTATAAATGTTGAAATGCTCTTGTATTGAAATCTTTTGAATTCATTATAAGAGATCCTTTGTCTTAAGCAATGGTTGTTTATAGATAAAGGGAGCGCAGTGGAAGCATGGGTTGGACCCAAATAAGAAAGAAAGTCAAAAAGTTGACTGTACTTCTGTGAATTCCATATGGCATCCAAATAGTTGAATGAGTGCCAATACTGCAACAAGCTGATGTACTGATAGTGTGACTATCTTGTCTATCTAGGATCCTTAGAGAAGGATCCATATGGTGCATCTGAATAATCTTAATCTACATATAATCATTGATATTGACCTGCTTATTGGATAAGATCAAGTTTAATAATTGTATCTCATTCTTCTAATAACACTTGCAATTGGTTTCATATGTATTAGAAGACTATAAAATTTGATTTTAAGGTTTAATAGTCATTCACATAGATATTGATGCAATTATTGCAACAATCTCTATTGGATATATGAACTTGTTATTTTCAGTGGGAGAGCCCTTACTCTTAGAAAATGTCACTATGACCTAGATAGTAGAATACACTCATTGTTTATTTCTAAATGTTGGAAATAAACATGAATTCTATAATAGACCTATCATAAAGAGTTGTGATGGAGATATTTCAGATAGTAATGTAAAATCTAGCGGACTCTAATAAATTAGAAAATTAATGAAAGATTCATTAACATTTCTAATACTGAAATTAAACCTTAAAAAAATAATAGGATAATGAAGATCATTTGACAATGATCTGGCATCAAGCCTTGGACATTTGTCTGTTAATGTGATCAATAGACTAATAAGAGATGAAACTTTAGATCGTCTAAAGGTTCAAATCTTACATACTTGTGAATATTGTATTCAAAAGTAATAATGTCCAATACACCCTTCCTTGGAATGGTGTAAGATGTCAAGGTATTCAAGATCTCATACATATTGATGTATGTGAATCATCTATATCAGAATAAACATTATGGATATGTGATATCTATTGATGATTATTTATGATATGAGATTTCTTGTCTTCACCTAGAAACCTTTGAAATGTTCATAGATTTTACAATTTTTGTTGAGAACCAAAGTTTGAAGAAAGATTAAATGAATTTGATATAATCTAGGTAGTCAATACCTATTAGATGAATTCATAGAATACCTTATAGAGATATGAATATCATTTCTATCTCACTCTTAATAGACCAAAATGCAATAAGAGTTGTAGGGAGATACAATTGGATCATGTGTGACATGATATGATCAATGATGAATATTAGCATAATTATCTATTAGTTTCCAAGGTATATATGTAGTAGAGACTACAATATATATCCTTAATAACGTTCCATGCAAGTAATATGGAATCTGGCACTGGAGAGTGCTACTTCATTAGGAAAATAAAGGATGGTATTGGATACCTACTTTATGACCTTAAGATTTTTAGAAGATCTCATCTCTGAGAATGTGATTCTTAAAGGATGACTCTCTTGAGAATCAAGATGAAAATGAAGTAAAGGAACTCATTTAATCTTTGAAATATAATGAGTCTCCTGAAATCGGAAACTAAAAGAATAATTGAAGATGAAACACTAACACTTCTTCAAATAAGTTTGAGGATGTATTCTATGTGTCAGTTAAGTCTGAAAATGATCGGACTTCATGAGATGAAGCTCCTGAGGATCATGACATGGAAAGATGGATGTTAGCAATAAAAGTCTAATGTAGACTTCATATACAAGTGTTGTATATGGACCCTCGAGGATCCACCTATATGGGTAAGACCCATTAAGGTGTAAATGGATCTTCAAGAGAAAGAGGGAACCTGATGAGAAGGTAGAGACCTTCAAAGCACGGTTCATATCCATGAGCTACACACCGAAGAGAAGACATGGCTTGCGATGAGACTTGCTCTTCAACGACCATGCTTGAACCCATCAAAATATTGCTAACTATAGCTACACAACTTGACTTTGACATCTTCAAGATGAAAGTCAATATTGTATTCCTCCATAAATACCTCTCTGAGGATAATCAGGGCTTCATGGTTAAGGAAAGCAAGGTGTGCAAGCTAAGGAACTCCATCTTTGGACTCAAATAAGCTTCTTGTATTTGGAACATAAGATTTGATGAAATTATAAATGTTATTATTTCAGATAGAATCTTGATGAACCGTGTGAAGCTTAGTGGGAGTGCCATTGTGTTCATCGTGCTAAATGTAGATAATATCCTAATTATTTGGAATGATATAAGGAAGATAATAATAAGTGTTTTATAGACGTGTTGTTCCATACCTTGAGATATGATCTCAAGGATACCTCTTAGATCTTAGTTCTGAAGTTGTTCAGAAGCAAAGAGAGGGTATTAGGATCGTCGCATTAGTGGTTCACCTTGGACATATTCCATTTTCTGGAAAATTCCAAGAAAGGCTTCTTTAACTTATGATATGGTACTAACCTATCTAAAGGGATAACACCTCAAAAGAGTTGAGGAAGTGAATGCTAAAACTTGTTGCCCTTATGCATCAGTTACGAGAAGCCAAGTGTATGCTGGATGTGTACAAAAGCCAGATGCCTTCCATGCAGTGGAGTAGTAAACTGTTACTAATCCTACTATGGTGATAAAATACTTGATTGCAGTATTAACAATATCTTCAAAGATGACAAGACTTTAGAGATAGTGATCTCTAAGTCTTTTCTTCAAGTAATTAAGACTTTATAGATGGAGATCTAAAAGGTCTTAACTACGAATACCTTAGGAGATAGAGATCTCAAGGATTAAGGGTATTACATACTAGTTATAATTATAATAATTATTGAGATGCATTATCAATGACACTATGATTGACATGATTGAGTATTGGTTGCATAAGATGCAACATTCGCATTGGATGCGAACATTGTTACTAGGAGCCATGCAAGTGCTGTAAAAGGACTTGGCGTAGTCTCTTGGGAACAGAGTGACTGATAAGCTCACCTAGCTATTTTTCTAAATATCCTATGATTGCCACATGAGTACAGGTTTAAATGATTAGCCCATTAATGGCTCTTTGGGCTAGTGGGAGATTGTTGGACATGCGATACCACAACGAGCCATTACACAATAAATGTTATTGCGAATATCATTCCCTGATCTGAAATGTAGAATAACTAATTTGCATAATAGGTCCCTTAGTACAATTAGGGTAATGTACCATGGCTGTCTTAATGATCATACATCTGTTGATTCAATTATTGAATCATAGAGGCTGGTACATGGAAGAATATCTAAAGAGTTAGATTGAGGACTCATCAAGTACCGTCAAATGATTGTTAAGAGAGGATCTCTAGCCTGAGTAGGAGATGGAAATCCTTTCTCACTTGGTTGATATTTGACCGACCTCTTGATGCAGGTCCTTTGCATGGGAATAGAGATTCGGAGGTGTCAGATTAGTTAGGGCAAAGAGTTGACTTAAAGAGATCGAGATAACCAAAGTCCTATGACGTATACTGTCATGATATAGGCACACATCCTTTAACCAGAGACAAATGTGTTACTATATGTCTGAGTATGTACATTTGGCAGACCAATAGGTTGATGACCCAAACAAGATCTATACACCGACGCGCTGGTGTGCATGCAAGGGCATATGAGTGATAGGATCTCTCAAAGGGATCATACGAGTTTCATTACTGAATCGGAAGACCTGAGCTCACTCATGAGATATTGGGAAGAATCAAATTCCGTGCACAGTCATCTCACTTTGGAAGCTTGACTGAATTTATAGGGTTGATATATACTTTTGGAAAGCATGTGATCAACACCTGGGTATGATATATGCTTTTGGAAAGTATATGATCGATACCAACTCCCAATAGTCAAGTGAGAAACATAATGATAAAACTCTGAAGTAGAAAATGTAAAATTGATCTTATACTTCATGTTTATTCCGAGTCTTCCAGTATGCAAGATGTACATGTATTGCGGGTGATGTGATCATAAACGGTTGTACAACCATGACGCTTCCATTCCTAGGGAGTGGTGAAACAGGTCTAGATTTTAGTGACTCCTCTCAGTAGAGAAGTAATCTGATCTCAGTCCAAATGTTGGACATTGATATGAATGTGATTCAGATGCAATGAGAAGATTAGATTTACGGTCTTGATTTAATCAAGCATCTATGGGAGGCCCGAGATCTGGATTTGAGATGAGATGTCAATATCCAAGTCACTATACGTGGAACAATACAATCGCCCTGTCCTTATCTCCAAGTATTCGCGGAGAAAGCGCATTATCCTTGAAAGAGTTCAGGATAATTTCATTGTTGATATATGTATCCAAGCATTGAGAAAATTGATAACTAAATGTGATTTAATTATCATGATTAATATCACTTCGATTCATATTATAAAGAGAGTTATCTTAGATAATTAAATGTGATTTGATTATCAAAGATGTGAATAATGTGAATATGATTTATATTATTTAGGACATGAGAATAGAGATCCAAGATGATTAAATGTCATCTAATTATCATGGATATGAATAATGTAGATAAAACTATCCATATTAATCATATATATATATATATATTATAAATGTGATTTATAATATATATGAGAGAGAGAGAGCTATTTGTAATTTACATTTATTAATTAAATGTTGATGTGAATTGGATTCACATTGGATATTAAATTGAAAATGTAATTTACATTTTATTTTGGGTTGTGAATGTGATTCACAAATTTCTAATGGTAAGATTGCAATGTTCACAAAATATACTGGATTTATTTTTGTGAAATAATTTGCAACAAAAGTTGTTGCAAATATTGGAGAGAATCATGAGATAATGTAATCTCATGTGATAGGAGAGAGACATCCACCTTCCATGTAGGAAGAGTGGACGACCACAATTCCTATAAGGAATGTGTTGGCCGTCTACCCTCCTTATGGAAGGAGGCTTGCCTCCTTCCTATTTCTCTAATAGAGATTGATTTGATATAAATCAAATTATATTCAATATATATATATATATATATTTTATTTTATTAAATTAATTGTTGTTGGTTTTTACCAACACAAATCTTGGCCATTAAAAGAAACACAAATCGATGTGAGCCATTAGAATTGTGTTGTCCATGGATTGAGATCCATGGATCCCAAATTATATAAAAGGAGAGGCACCCCCTTTGCTCTTCTTTACACATTGAGAACATAAGTCTCTCCCTCTCTACACGCCTACTCTCTCTCCCTCTCATATGGACGTCCATCATGGATGCCCTAGAGAGAGTCTCCATCGCCGCAGCGTCATCGTTATGTTGCCCGATCATTTGCTCGTGGATCTCCGTCTCCTTCAATGCATCTCACTCGTGAAGAAGACGTCATATCTCGTGTATCGAGATCAGGAGATTCACCGCTTGGATCATCAACATGGATTGCGAGAAGCACATATTTCATCAACACATTCACAAGCTTCTCCTCTATCGGATCGGACTTGAGATAGGAGGTCTCTTCATTTAGAGACTCGATCGCAACCACGATTCAAGAGGTAATCCTATTACTTATTTGTAGTTTAGACGAAACGATCAGAGAAGTGTTTTTGGATCGTGTGGTTTCGTCACATGAAAAAAGAATTTAATTTCTGCTGCCTCGAGCAACTAGTGTGGCTAGTCGCTCACGATCGCATACGATGCGATCCTCACGCTTACATGATGCTCTTAAGGATCTCCCCATATCCTTCACCTTGGAAGGGTCAACCTCCATTCCCTTTTGGAGATGAAATGCTCCAACACGATACCCTCCTTAACTATAGAATGACTCTTTTCCCAGGAGAGTACCAGATTGACCTTCCTACACCTTTGAAGAACTTGGTCCATGTGTACTAAACAAGAAACACATGAATCACAATGGACCAAGAAATATTTCACAAAGACCTATAGGAAATCCCCTACTATTTCGACAAATATGACGATCGTGCGCCCATTGTAAGTACCCAAGGCATTGTCCTGAATGCGTATGTGCTGATAGGACAAGTGAAAGTGGTCTTTTCTTGGCCTTCAAGGGAAATGGCTACTTGATTGTAGCTAGAGTACCCATCGTGAATATAGAAGATCTCTTTCCCTATTAATCTCTCCAAATTCAATTCAATAAAATGTAGGGGAAAGTGATCCTTCCTAGTCGCGTCATTCAGACATATGTAATTGACACATGCATGCCACAACTTGGGTACTCATGTCGCGATCTCAACTCCCTCCTCGTTGGTGACCACCTGAATTTCCAACATCTTCGGGACAACATGTCGGGGAGCCACCCACTTGGAGTCAGAGATGTTGTATATAAATCCCACTCCACACCATTTCTCAATCTCTTTCGGAACCACTTTTCGAAGATTTGGATTTAATATCTTCTGAAACTAACGGGAAGGCCTACCATTTTCCTCAACAAAAATGTAGTATGAGCAAATAACATGGTATATACTATTTAACAAGAGAAATTCAAGGTTGTAATTAGGAAGAATTATTTGTAGTGTCACTCCAACCCTAAAAATCCCTTAACAAAAAGTTATTTACTTCCCAAGCCAAAACAAAACAAAGAAAATGCAGTAAGAGAGTTTTGCTATTTAATTTACTTGTATAGAGTACAAGGTCGAACTCAAGGAGGATACAAAATCCCGAGGGTTATTCAAATCAATGAAAAATCAAAGAAAAGAAAGTAGAATTCAGTGCACACTACTCTTGGTTTTTATGGAATTTGTCTTTTTAATTATTTTTATTTGGTTATCTGATTTTATATTTTTTAATTAATTTTAAATTTTGTGAATGTTTTAAAATTTTGAAAATAGAATAAAATAAAAATAATAATAAGAAGTAAATATAAAAGGAAGAAAAGGCAACTTTTGGATTTTTAAAATATTGATGAAACACCCCCACCTCTTTGAAGGAGTTTGAGGGTGGTTGCACCCCCAGAAAGATACAGATTCAATGTCTTAGGTGAAGCTAACAATGATCCATCTTCATTTGATGAAGCACTTGTGGATCTTGACAAGGATATATGGATGCTAGCAATGAAGTCAGAAATTGACTCCATGCATAAAAATTGTATATGGACCCTAGAGGATCCATCTAGAGGGGTAAACCCATTGGGTGTAAATGAATCTTCAAGAGAAGAAATGGGAACTGATGGGAAAGTAGAGACTTTTAAAGCACGACTCATAGCCAAGGGTTACACATAGAGAGAAGGTATCAGCTACGATGAGACATTCTCTCCTATTGCTATGGTTAAGTCCATCGAGGCACTACTAGCTATAGCTGCATATCTTGATTATGACATCTGGTAAATGGACGTCAAGACAGCTTTCCTCAATGGATACCTCGAGGAGGATGTCTATATGGAGCAGCCCCAGGACTTCACAACCGAGGAAGGCAAAGTGTGCAAGCGGAAGAAATCCATATATGGGCTTAAACAAGCTTCTTGTAGATGGACCATCATATTTGACGAAACCATAAAGAGTTATGATTTTGTGCATAATCCTGATGAACCATGTGTCTACTAGCTATAGCTGCATATCTTGATTATGACATCTGGTAGATGGACGTCAAGACAACTTTCCTCAATGGATACCTCGAGGAGGATATCTATATGGAGGAGCCCCAGGACTTCACAACTGAGGAAGGCACAGTGTGCAAGCGGAATAAATCCATATATGGGCTTAAACAAGCTTCTTGTAGATGGAGCATCATATTTGACGAAACCATAAAGAGTTATGATTTTGTGCATAATCTCGATGAACCATGTGTCTTCAAGAAGCTCAGTGGGAGCGCCATTGTGTTTATCATGCTTTACATAGATGGCATCCTTATGATTGGGAATAATACATGGATGATGACCAATGTTAAGATTTGGCTATCACATACCTTCAAGATGAAAGCTCTTGGTGAAGACTCTTATATCTTGGGTCTGAAGCTGTTAAGAAATCGAGAAAAGAGGATTTTGGGATTGTCACAACATGGGTACGTTAAGAAGATCTTGGAGCATTTCCATATGGAGAACTCCAAGAAAAGCTTCCTTCCCTTAAGACATGGTATCCACCTGTCTAAAGGGATGGCTCCTCAAAGTGTTGAGGAAAAGAAAGCCATGGATGGATGCCCCTATACATCAGCTGTAGGAAGCTTAATGTATGCCATGATGTGTACAATGCCAGATATCTACAACGATATTTGAATATCCCACTATATATTCTCCTTTTCTTACAGTTCTACCTTCCCAAAACGATCTGCAATGTAGTGGGAGTTGTAAGACGTTACTAATCTGGCTATGGAGAGCAACACTAAAATGTAGTAAAGAACATTTTCAAGTATCTAAGACGGATGCAAGATTATTTCTTAGTCTATGGAGATGGTGATCTCCCAGTCTTAGGATACACAGATTTTGACTTACAGTCTGATATTGATGATCAGAAGTCAACATCAGGGTTTGTGTTCCTAGTGAACGGTGGTGCTGCGAGCTGGAGAAGCAAGAAGCATGACACTACGGCTGATTCAATGACAGAAGCTGAATAAATTGCCACATCAGATGCTACAAAGGAGGTGGTGTAGTTGTGCAAGTTCATCATGTAGCTTGGCGTAGTTTCCTCTGATACTCCCATCCCTCTGCTCTGTGATAACATGAGAGCCATAGCTCAGGTGAAGGAACCCAGATGGCATCAAAAGAGCAAGCACGTGGAAAGGAAATACCACATCATTTAGGAGATTCAAAAGCGTAGTGACATCATCATCACCAAGGTGGATGTTGCCGACAACGTTGCTGATCTACTTACCAAACATTTGACACAGAAGGTTTTCAACCATCATGTAATGAGTATGGATTTAAGGATTGTGCCTGAATGGTTTTTACGGTAGTGGGAGAATGTTAGCCACGTGAGACCGAGGCAAACCATTCCTACAATAAACGTTATTGTAATGTTTGCTTTATCAATAATACTTATTGGTTAATTTCACTCCCTGTTTGAGATTAAATGAATAAATGCACTATAAGGTCCCTTAGTATAATTAGGGTTATGTACCATGGCCACTTGATGATCATACAGTTGTTGATTCAACTGTTGAATCATAGAGGCTGGTGCTTCGATGAATATCAAAAGAGTTAGACTGAGGACTCACCAAGTATTACCAAATGATTGGTAAGAGATGAGCTCTAGCCTAAGTAGGAGATGTCAATCCTTTCTCTTTTTTTTTTTTGATATCAAACCAACCTCTTGATGCAGGTCCTCTACATAGGAAAAGAGATTCGAAGGTGTCGGATAAGTTAAGTCAAAGAGCTGACTTAACGAGATCAAGATAACCAAAGTACTATGTTGAACGATGTCACGATAAAGGCATGCATCCTCTGACTGGAGATATATGTATTGCTATATATATATATGTATGTACATTTGGCATACTGATAGGTTAATGGCCTAATCAAGGTCTATACACCGGCGAGCTAGTTTGCATATGAGGGCATATGAGTAATACGATCTCTTAAAGGGATCATACAAATTCACTTGTGAATCGGAAGACATGATCTTACTCATGAGGTATTGGGATCGATCAAATTCCTTGTATGTTTGTCTTGCTTTGGAAGCATGACAAGAATTTGTAGGTGATCTATGCTTTTGGAAAGCATATGATCGATACTAACTCCCAATGATCGAATGAGAAACTTAATGATAAAACCCTAAGATGATAATGTAAATTGATATATATCTTTGAGTTTATTATAGGTCTTCCTATATACATGATGTACAGGTAATAGGAACACCTGAGGGTGATGTGATTATAAACGATGCATAACCATGACGCTTCCATTCTGAGGGAGTAATGAAACATGTCAAGATTTTGTCTCCTCTTATTAGAGAAGTGATCTGATCTTAGTACAAATGCTAGACATTGATCTGAATGTGATTTAGATGCAATGAGAATATTGGATCTACAGCCTTGATTTAATGATGCATCCATGGGAGGTCCCCGAGATTTGGATTTGAGATGTGATCTCAATATCCAAGTCACTATATGTGGAATGTACAATCGCCATGTCCTTATCTCCAAGTGTCCCTGGAGAAAGCGCATTATTCTTGAAAGAGCTCAAGAATAATTCCATTGTTAAATAATATCCAAGCTTTGAGAAATAGATAATTAAATGTGATTTAATTATCATGAATAATGTGAATTTGATTCATATTATTTAGATGCATGAGAATGATGATCCAATATAATTAAATGTGATTTAAATATTGTGGATAAGAATAATGTGGATAGCATAATCCATATTATTCACATATATTATAAATATATATAATATATAAGTGAGAGATATTTGTAATAACATTTGCAATTTAAATGTTGATGTGAATTGGATTCATAATTGACAAATAATTGAAAATGTAATTTACATTTTATTTTGGGTAGGAATGTGATTCACAAATGTCTAATGGCATGATTGCAATGTTCACCAAATAAGTTAGATTTATTTTTTGTGAAATAATTTACAACAAAACTTGTTGTAAGTTTCAGAGATATTCATGGAATATGAGATTCCATGAAATAGGAAAGGTGGAGCCACCTTCCATACGTGAAGGGTTGATGACACAATTCCTATATGGAATGTGGTGGTCATCCCCTCCTCTTATGGAAGGAGGCTTGCCTCCTTCCTATTTTCTCCAAGGTAAATTGATTTAATTTAAATTAATATATATATATATATTGATTATTATTCAATATATTAAATTAAATTAGTTGTTGTTTTTTAACAACAAAATCACGACCATTGAAAGAAACACAAATCAATGTGAACCATTGGATTTGTGTTGTCCATAGATTGGGATCCATGGACTCCCAAAATATTATATAAGACGAGGCAACCCTAGATCTTCTTTACACACTGAAAAGTGGCTTGTCTACCCTTGTTTATTCAATCGAGTTGTCAATCAAATTATATTTGTCATTCATTGCAGTCGGGTAATCGAGAACTTGTCAAAAACACCACTCAGATTTAATGTTCGATTAAATGCAAGCGGCAGATTTATTTTACTTGGACAAGCCCAAGGTCGAACTCAGGAAGGCAGCTGTCACCTTAGGTAAATTTTCAGTTAATTTCGATGTCAGATTTTCAGAAGAATATTTTTGGTCTTTTTATTCTTTTTTATGCAATGAAGGAAAACACAATGTAATTTCAAGCTAAATTTTAAGTTAAATTTGAAAGATGGTCAAATGAAGTTCAAAATTAATGAAACTTGGCAAGAAAGATGTATGTAATGAAACTAAGCTACTGCATTTTTTTGGAATTTTTAGACTCTAAATGAATTAAAAATGAATAAACTATGAATGCAGGGTAGTTTTTGCAAGATTAATTTTAATAAATACCAAAGCACATTATTTTCAGTTATAAAAATTATCCTAGATATATCTATGTGAGAGGGAATACAGGAAAATTAATAACTCTAAAAAATGATGTAATTTGGACCTATTAAAAATCAACTAAACAAAAGACTAATGAATTTATTCAGGCCTCGTGATGCGTACAGATGGTTTGATTTTTAGGTACATCTTAGATTAACTTAAACTAAATCTAATGTGATTTCATGGTGATTTTTGGAGCAACAAATAATTTTATAATGAATTTAGAGCACATAATGGGCACATTAAGTCAAATTCCACAAGAATAATAATATAAAATATTAAGATGCTCACAAAAATATGACATGTGCCACAAAGATAGAGGACAAGTTACTCTACAACATGCTATTTTTGGAATTTAAAATAATGAAAAATGAATGCCTAGATATGCGTGCAAACACATGGACCAAAATGCAAGACAGAAATTAAAATTGATTAAATGAAAATATGCGTACAGGACTAAAGTGCAAATACCTATAGTGCTGGGGGTATGAATGCAATTTTCCACAAGAACACATACTCCTCACGTGACGTACGTAGCAGGAACTGATTTGCAATTCTTGAAACTTGCAGGGCCCTCTATGCAATTTGCCCTGCCCAAACGTGATGGACACGTGAGGAGCTAGGCTCGGGAGGCATAGGAGGCTCTGGAGGTTCGGGCATGCTTCGGGTGCTGCTTCGGGTACTTCTTCGAGTGCTTTGAGCCTAGGGTCGGGGAAGAGGCTCGGAGGGCGTGACGTGGTGACTGTTGGACCGTTAGATCTGGATAGATCAAACAGCTGAGGGTGCTGGATGTGTGGAGCGTCTAGGAACCGTTGGATCAAGATGAATCCAAAGGAGGCGATGGCTTCTGAAGGGAGGCGACATGGCACGACGCGGGCCATTGGACCGAGATGAATCCAACGGAGGCTGGAGCTGCGAGCGAGGGGCAACGTGGTTGTGTGTGGGCCGTTAGATCCTCCCGATCTAACGGTGGCAGAAACTCGAAGGCGAGGGTGACGTGTCACGACGAGGACCATTTGATGAAGATGACCTAATGGTGACCGTGTGTCGTCTCCTCCGGCCAGCCGCCTCCTGCGGCGGACGTGACGGGGCTCCGGCGAAGGGTGTCTGGCTCCGCTGTCCTTCCCCGTGGCTAGTGAAGCTTGCTGGTGGCTCGTGGTTAGATCGGATCGATCGTAGATGCGTCAAGACCCCGCCATGATGTTTGAGGTATGCAGAGGCGGTCCGGAGGCCAGTGGTGTTGAAGCTCGAAGAAGCTCCAACGAGACGTCCGATTAGTGACGTAGATTGTACCTGCAGCGTTAGTGGGTGCCAGAAAAGATTTGCTCGTGCTCGTGGGGGTGCAAGGGGTGTGCGAGAGGCCTGGAAGAGAAGCGATGGGTGACAGGTGGTCTTCTTCCATCGAAGGCGGAGCTGTGGTCAGAGAGGGTAAGACGTGTCGTGGGGACGAACGAAGGGGTGCGCGAAGATTAGAGCTCTAAGGTAGAGCTCGGTGGAAAGTTGGTGGAGAGCGGTGTCAATCAAGGACATTGGAAAAAAGGCGAGAAAAATCGAAAGAAAGAAGAAGAAAGATCGGAGGAGAATGGATTAATCTGCCTGGGGATTGGAAGCTCATAGGACGCTTCCGGTCATCGCTCGAGGGTCGGTAGAGGGCCTGCGCTCAAGCAGCTCGTCGGAGGAGCTGCGGCACAGTATGGCTACACCGTGGATCTCACCGGAGGTGAAGACCTGTCATCGCTCACTTTCACTCGCAATTGCTATCACCAATGGGTAGCTAGGAGCTCTAGGATGCCTCTCGCTATGGCGGATAGGGTCGAAGATGGTTGGAGGTTGGTTATTTATAGGGAAGAGATGGAGGTGCAGGTGATGGAGAGGGTGGTGTGCATGGAGTTTGCGGAGCGAAGGAGAGGGTGTCATGGGGATCATGGGTGTTGGCGAGGATGGTGGAGGTCGGGGCTATGTCGTGGGGGTGTCGATGAGCGGAGATGGTGGCTATAGTGGTGCCAAAAAATAGAAATGGGGAGAAGGCGATGCGAGGTGGGTGACGTGCGCGAGGAAGATGATCAGAGGTGGAAGACGGCATCGGCAGGTTAGATCGAAGCGCGGTGGTCAAGCCATGTGGCGGACGGAGTGTGAGGCAGAGATGAACAGCATGTATTAGATCAAGAGGGAGATCAAGCGGCTGAAAGGTGTTGCAGAATGGATGGTCGAGATCTGAAGAAGGGGAGGCCATCGGGTGGCTATGGATGTGACGTGTGGCAGGTTGAGAATGAGGCGGAGACGAACGACGTGGATGAGGTCTGAGATGATGATCCAAGGGTCGGATTTAGGCGGGATTGAGCGACTGAGATGAAAGCTTATAGAGGGTGATCGGACGGTGTGGAGTGTGCTTCATGGCGCAATGAAATAAGGGCGCTGGTGAGCAACCCGGATGCGATCTGGGCCTTGATCGGATGGTAGAGATTTGATGCATCGTGGATGGCTGGGATTTGAAAGGAGATGAAGTCATCATATGGTTAAGAATAAGAGGCGCGTGGTGCGTTATGAGCGGGTCGCGTGGTGCAACCAGAGGGTACCATGTGGCCCAATCTGATTGGCTGAGGAAGAATGTGAAATACAAGGGAGAAAATTAACGAATTTGGAGAAACTCAAAACATGAAAGTTGTTGATCTTGATGAGATCGACAAGTTTCATGTTGACCAACAATGAAAACAAGGTCAAATAAAGTGATAAAATACAGGGGTACAAATATACATACATATAGTATACAATGGGGGCCCAAAACCCAAGTTTTGCATACGAGCTCCGATTTAAATGAAATTGGTCTCATTTTGAAGGTCTCTGAATGTATATTATTTTAAAAGTGAATAGACCGATATCGGAGGTTGTATGAGAGAGATATATGCATTCTAAGGTTCATGGTCTCCAACTTGTTTTTGGGGTTTTATTTGTCAAATTTACATGTTAGCATTTTTTTGGTATTTTTCTTGTATTATTGGTAGTAATATATACAATATAGAGTGAATTTATGGGATTTAGGATTAGTGTAAAATATATACAGAGGGGTGATTTTTACAGATGACTCTGGCTTCTTATTTAATGCAGATGCGGATGCTAAAATGCAAATGTTATTAATGCATGCATGAATGCTAATTATGCAATATCTGTGGAAATATGCTCCTAATTACTCGAGAACAAGGCTCTATTTTCAACTTTAAGAGTGATGAATCACAGATTCATCAACTCCCTATACTTAAACCTCGCTCGTCCCCAAGCGACTAAATGAAATGCAAGAGTGAAATGATTTTGGGTTCCATACTAAGGTCATGAACAAAAGTTGAAAATGGAGCTTGACTTGACCTTTGGATTAATTGTGTGGCAAAAACTTATTGGGATATGACTCAAGACCTAACAGACTTCAAGTTCCACAAGTCTTCTATTCAAGACGCCATAACAGTCATGTCAGAACAAATCCTAAAATGCAGATTTCTGATGGCTATGATTATTACTTGGATTGTGCAAGTGTAAAATAGCTCTCCACATCAGAAATGGCTAAGAAACAGGATCCTCTAACAAGGTAACTCTAATTCCCCGATCCAGTAACTCTTTCCTCAAAGAGCGGGGTATTCTCTTCTAAGTTCAAGTGCGACTAGCTCAAGAGGAGGGGGTGGAGAAAAGAATGGATGGTATCCAGTGTAACTACCTATCCCATGATGCTTGACCAGTGTAGTCAAGTCACCCAGCTGCAAATTTCTTGCTAATATACATACTCCGACAGGTATTTTATTTTTACCCAGGCCTATCTTATTTTTTGGAGTTTCTTGCATTTTTTTGAACTATATACAAGGTAAAAAATGTACATCAGGAGTTTTTCCTCTTGAGCCAGTAGACTATCCCTCTTAAAGCATTATTGCAACCCACAACATCCCGTCCTTAGATGTCAACACCACCTGACTAGGTTGAGATGCACTACCCTCCCTAGAGGAGGACAGATGTTTCCACCCGTGTGCTACTCCAATCTAAAGGATTCTACCTCCTCACCGCCTCATCTATGAAGAGCTATGTGCATTGTGCTTGTCCAAGTTAGGTCACTGTCCATAAGACTCATGCGTGTGCACGAGATATTCTACTTAGACTAATCAAGATGACATGTGAACATAGACTTGCAGACTCAAAGAAATAAGTCACTTGACATGAAAAATCTTAACTCCAGTTCCTATAAAGCTCCTCTGAAATTAGGTGGATTAAGGTCAAATCAAGTCCCTCCTCATCATCTATTCATAACTTGGTTCAGAACCCACTAACTTTTTACTTTGCATATGCAAGATATGCAAATGAGATGTAGATGACATGCTATGTAGATGAATGAAATGCAAGACTCTTTTTTTGGAATGCAAGGATGACATGCAAGAGTAAATAAGAAGCCTTTTTGTTTTTGTTTTTTTGTTTTGTTTTGTTTTTTCAATTCTTACCCACCCCATAATTATTGTATAGTATATACAGAAATACACGAAAGTACGAGCTATGGGTAAAGTAAATATATAATATATATACGCCCCCTATACTTAGCGTGTGCTATACGCGAAAGACATAGCTCGTGCTAAGCGTAGGAGAGCTAAAAGAAAAAAAGTATAGAAGTTGTCCTGCCCCAATACTTAGGCTCTGGTAGCCTAAGTATAGAAGAAGATAAAAAATGGGGCGGACGAGGTCAAGAGGAGAAATGGATGAGAATATATACATGATGGGCATCGGTCCCCCCTATACTTAGGCTCTAGTCAGCCTAAGTATAGGACATGAGTGAGTATGAGGGCCGATGTGATATGGAGGATACGATGAATAGTGAATGTACTCGAGACACTCTCCCTCCTATACTTAGGATTTGGTCAGCCTAAGTATAGTCATGAATATATCTGCTGCCGGGGTGAGTGATTAGAGTCGCGGGAGGGAGGGGAGAGAATATACAGAAATGATGAGTATGTACAAGGATCGTGATATGAATATTTTTGATGCTGCTGATGGCGAGAGCTCACTGCTGCAAGGTCTCATACGTGGCTTTTTGTGTATCAGCTAAGTCTGCCTCGCGCATGAATACAATCTCCTCAACATGGACTAACTGCTCATTGGGTTCGACAAAGTGCTTCAACAGTTGTCCATTAACTCGGCAAGTCTGTGCTTCATCTGTGAGATCTGAGATCTCTACGCATCCATTATCATGCACAACACTGACTATGAACGGACCCGTCCACTTGGATTTCAGATTACCTTGGAAAACCTTCAGCTTTGCATTAAACAACCATATCTTCTGTCCAGGAATAAAGGTCTTTCGTCCGATATATCTATCATGCCAACGCTTTACCTTGTCCTTGTACACCAAACTGTTGTCATATGCTCGGTTTCTGAATTACACAAGCTCATTCAGATCCATCTCTCTTTGTTTGTGCCCTAGGTGTGTGTTCCAGTTGAACTTCTTGATTTCCCATTCAGATTTGTGCACTAATTCAGCGGGCAAATTGTACGGCTTCCCAAATACCATCTTGAATGGGGAGGTTCCTAATAGTATCTTGTAAGCTGTCCTATAAGCCCAAAGGACCTGATCTAAGATCTGAGACAATTCCTTCCTGTCTGGGCGAACAAGCTTTTGCAATATGGTTTTCACCTCCCTATTCGACACCTCAGCCATGCCATTGGTCTGTGGGTGGTAAGGACTAGCGACACGGTGTTCGATGTCGTAATCCTTTAAGAGCTTCTTCACATCTCTGTTCACAAAATGTCTACCCCCATCAGATATCAAAACTTTGGGGATCCCGAACCTAGAGTTGATGTGATCTCTAATGAATTTACAGACAATCCTGCTGTCTGCAGCTTGGGTTGGGATAACCTCTACCCACCTTGACAGATAATCTAGCGCAAGAAGGATGTATTAGAATCCGTGGCTAACCGGGAATGGGCCCATGAAGTCGATGCCCTAGGTGTTAAAGACATCATAAATGATGACAGGCTGCATTGACATCTCATCCTTGGAACCAACGGTTCCTCCCATTCGCTGGCATACTGGGCACGACTAGGCAAAGGTAAGCACATCGTGAAACAGAGTCGGCCAGTATAAGCCGCATTGAAGTACCTTCCATGCGATCCTCTTCCTGGAGTGGTGTCCTCCTACCTCCAAACAATGGCATAAAGTAAGGACAATCTGATATTCCTCCTAAGGAATACACCGTCTCCAGACACAATCCGATCCTTTAAAGAAAAGAATCGGATCCTCCCAATGGTAATGTCTTGAATCCGACTTTAGTCAGTCTATGTGGCTCTTGGTCCAATCTTCAGGAACTTTCTTGGAGACAATATAGTTCACAATATTGGCGTACGATGGGAGCGAGTCGATAACAAAAACTGACTAGTCAGGTAAGGAGTCTCGAATAGGCATATCATCTGAATCATCAAGATTTTTGAGACGGGAGAGATGATCAACTACTATGTTCTTCTTTCCAAGTTTATCTCTAATGTCTAAATCAAATTCCTGGATGAGTAAAATCCACCTAAGAAGATGCACCTTCACATCCTTCTTTTCCATCAAATACGTAGTGTTGTATGGTTTGTGAACACAATCACCTTGGATTCAATTAAATGAGATCTGAACTTATCCAAGGCGAAGACTATCACAAGCATCTACTTTTCCGTAACTGTATAGTTACGCTGAGCGGTATCAAGCACTTTGCTTGCGTAGTGTATGGAAAATGGGATGCTATCCCTCCTCTGTCCAAACACAACCCCAGCATCAAAGTCTGATGCGTCCATCATGATTTCAAAAGGAAGAGAATAATCTGGGGTTTGTAGGATCGGGGCGTCCATGATCATCCCTTGTAATTTCTTAAAGGCCTCAAGACATTTATGACCGACAATAAACTCCATGTCTTTGCCTAAAAGCTCAGTTAGCAGTCGGGCAATCTTCGAAAAATCCTTTATAAACCTCCGATAAAATCCAAAATGCTCGAGGAATGACCGCAACTGTTTCACGTTGGTTGGTGGCTGGAGTCGGCTGATCATGTACACCTTGGCAGGGTCAACCTCCATTCCTCTCATGGAGATGATGTGCATCAACACTGCCCTCCGTAACCATGAAGTGACTTTTCTCCCAAGATTGCACCAGATTAACCTTGCAACACCGCTTGAGGACTCGGTCCAGATTCCTAAGACAGGAATCAAAGGAATCGCCGTGGACCGAGAAGTCATCCATGAAGACTTCCAGAAATTCACCGACCATTTCGGCGAATACAACAATCATGGACCTTTGAAATGTACGAGGAGCATTGCATAACCCAAAGGGCATGCGCCTGAAAGCATAGGTACCAAAGGGGCATGTGAACATGGTTTCCTCCTGGTCCTCAGGAGCAATGGCTACTTTATTGTAGCCTGAGAACCCATCTAGAAAGAAGAAGAATTCTTTCCCCGCTAATCTCTCTAAGATCTGATCAATGAATGGTAGGGGAAAATGATCCTTCTTCATCATGGCATTCAGGCGTCTGTAATCCACACAGACGTGCCACGACGTGGGTACTCGTGTCATAATCTCCTCTCCGTCCTCGTTGGTGGTCGTCTGGATTCCCGACTTTTTTCGGACAACATGAATAGGTGCCACCCACTTGGAATCAAAGATGGGGTAAATGAAACTCGCGCCGTATCATTTCTCCATGTCCTTCTTCACGACCCCTAGTAAATTTGGATTCAACCTATGTTGGAATTCACGAGAGGGTTTAGACTCATTTTCTAAGTAGATATGGTGTGAACACAAAGCGGGATTTATCTCGTGGAGATCAGAGATGCTCCAGCCTATCGTCTTGCAGTTTTTCTCCAGGATCTCTAGCAAGCGAGATTCCTGCTCCTTGGTCAATCACGAACTGATGATGATCATATACTTCCTCTCTTATCCCGCAAGGAATGCATACTTAAGTGTTGTGGGTAAAGGTTTGAGCTCAGGTAAGGTGTGATCATCGAGGAAGTCTGGCTTAATCGAATCTGGCACTGAGCTGGTAGTGGCTGGATCTATCTTCGATATTACTGCCACCAAATCATTCAACTCTGGAGTCGGATCGTCAAAGGTTTCCAAGCAATCAGCAAAAGCCATGTCCGACTCATTATCCTCATCTTCTGATTGTCCTAAAGAGTGAAGGACTGACAGGTCCAGCTGGGCCTCTACATCATCGAAGATGTAGGGGGATGCATATTCTGTGCCGTATTTGTTCCTAAGGCTCTCACAGACTGTCTCATGCACAAGATCTTCTCTGGAGGAGAGGGACTCATAGGTACTGGTTGGGTTCTGTCTCCATGGACTGACGGAGTCTACATGAACGCAATCTGCTTCAAACAAAGAGTACTCGATGATGGATTCTGAATCTGGTCTCTGCCACCTGGTCTGCTTCATCTCAAGTTCCTCATTTCCACCTGGAGTTTGGAACTGAATCTTCACAATCTTGTAATCAAATAAGGCCCCTGCTATTCTGAGGAAGGACCTTCCTAAAATGATATGGGAATCTCTCAAATTTCGAGGGATCTCCATATCAAGGACTGTAAAGTCCACCATGTACTTCTGTCCCTCGACCTTAATGATAATGTTCCTCAATTCTCCCTGGGACCTCTTGGTTGATTTATCTGCAAACAGGAGTAATGCTCTGGATTTCCTAAGAGGTCCTAGATTTAGACACTCATAGAGGGATGTAGGCATCAAGTTAATTGAGGATCCATTATCTAGGAAAGTACGTGCAAACACGGTGTCATTGACATGACTCACCACATAATGGGCACCCATGCCCCTTCGTTTCCTTGGAAACACATTCTTTATGGTGCAGGTAGTGGCTATTGACAGAACGTGCTTCTCAACACAGCTTTTGGTCTTCTTGCTGACCCTAGTAGGTGTGCATCTCACCTTAAGGTACTTCTGGAATGCATGTGTCATGTCCACATACTTATAGAAAGGGATTGCGACCTTGATGTATTTATTGCAGAACTCCACCATCTCAGGGTCATCTTTTGGATTTTTTAGTTTTCTTCTTTCCACCCTTAAGGGCTCGGAGGAAAGGGATTATTGATGCTAATTCAGATTCTGAAACTGAAAGATCTTCATTGAAATGAGAAATTGAGTTCTTTACAGTACTCTAACACTGATACTGACTCTGATTCTTATTTTATATATTATTATAAGATTATTTTTATTTAATTTTACAACCACATTTGTTAGGTGTTAATATTCACAATTATATACATAGGTATATTTACCTATATTTTAAGTATTTTATTTTTATTTTGTATTTTAAATTATAATAATCATATGTACATATTTTATATATTTTTAATATATTTAAATACATATTTAAAAAGTTTACTTTATTTTTTAGATTTTATTTGTATACTTAAATAAATATGTGTATATACATTAAAGGTATAATGCACCTATATATTTTAATGTATTATGTATTTTAATGTATTTTTAATACTTTTATTTTATGTTTATATTTTTAATAAATTGAAAATAACATTTAAAAGTATTTAGGTTTTAAGAAAGGTTAAAATTCAAAGAATAAATTTTATGAATAAAATATGCAGGTATATAGTAGGCACCTCAGAAACTCGGCTTTTGCTTCTTGACTCCTTTTGTATTGAAACCACCTTCATTATATAGATAATATAAATTTAAGAATAATAAATACAATTTTGATGAATTTTGAGTTTGTATGTAGAAGATATTGGTCTGTGAAGTTCATTTTACAGTTTTTTCATTTGTGTGTCCCTGTTGCAATGTACATTATTTTAATTGCAAAATATTTTTTATAATTTCCTATGTATTTTTATGTACAATTTCATGTTGAATAAATATTAATTTCACTATCTCCCTCTGCTTATTCCTGGAGCAACTTTTATGCTTCATTTAATTTTCTTTTCTTTTCTTTATTATTTTATTTTAGTTTTAAATACAAGTATTTATGTATTATTTATAAATGGATAATGAATGTTAAACTGTATAATTTGGTTGTATTTACATGTGTTTTGATAAGGATTTAAATGCAAAATGGATGAATAAAGGTAGATCAATGGCTATTCATCGCCCCTATACTTACCTTCGCCAGTCCCTAGTAAACAATTATTAGAGGAAAAAGTGATGCAACAGCGAAAAACTAAAGAAAAGGAAAATAAAGAAAGGTAGAATGATTATGATTTTTAACTTGTCTTCATAAAATCAAAGTTTGGAGCCCCGGACCTTTAGATTGGTATTTGATCGGAACCTCATTCAGGTTAGGAATTGTGACTCAAAAACCCTTAGGCTCCATATTCCTCTATTCAGTTCAACGTAATAGCCATGTTAAAATCATCCTTCTATATGTATACTCTTTTAACCTTGAAATGACAGGTACCATGTGTGAGAACAGTGTTAGCTCTTCCAAGATAAATAGCTGAACTATCATGGGTATCCTCCTATAGTAACTCATCCTCGGGGAGCTGGATATTTCCTTCTGAGTTTAGGTACATGCTTGCGCACAATGAATAAGGGGGGAAGATGGAAGAAAGAGAAAAGAAGTGGAAACAAACCAGTGTTGTTGCATTTCCTTATTTAGCTTGGTCAGTGTAACCAAGTCTCCACCAAGAAGCATACCTTTTCTGAACGCTCAAAATTTTTGGAGTTTTTAATATAGGAATTTTTTGTATTTCTTTTTTTGGCATTTCTCTTCATTCCTAGTTTGCCCCAATGGATATAGAATCTTTTGTTCTGCCCATGTTTTAGGGTCTCAATAAATATGTGCTAGCAGACCATTCCCCATCCAAAGGTTTATTTTAATCCATTCTCTATTCATTAGATGTCCATTCTACAAGAAGAATAATGGGTTGAAGTACCGATTTTGGCAGTCTCCAAGAATGGTTCCTGAGCCACCCTTGACGTAGCGGCCTACTATTGTCCTGATTTAGACTCCAAGATATTTTTACAACCCATCTTGTTTGAGCTATGTGTTGAGTTCGAGATGTCAAGTCAAGCCATTGTATCAAAAGTTGTACGAATGACATGAAAGATTCTAGTTAGACACATTGAATCGACTCATGAACACAATCACATAGAACTTAAATAGTTAATTCAAAGAGACCTGAAGCATCCCAATCCTAGTCTGTAACATCTTCCTCTGAAATTAAGTGGATTAAGGTCTAGACCAAGCTCCAATCTTTAGATTTTTCACTTTTCAACATCATTTAGAAGAATGCACATGCAATGCAATGCAAGAAAATATTTTCGTGAAACTATTTTCTGATTTTGAACTTTTTGTAGATTTTTAATTTCTTTTGCAAATTTTTAGGAGTTCTAAAAACATTTTCTATATTTTTAGGATTTTTGAAACTTTTTAAAATTTTATGGGATTTTTGAAAAACAAAAGAGTTATCATATTCACATGGATTTAAGTAGATTGTATTCAAGGGATATACATGTTTTACGCAAGATTTTGTACCAAAATTTATACAGATGTATACATGTTTTATTTGAGGAATTTTTGCAATCATATTTTTTACATGGTTTTCAAAATGATTTGAGAATATTTTTGCAAACATTTGTCAAATATTTTTAAAACTTATTTCTACAAACATTTTTACAATGAATTTTTCAAAAACATTTTACAAAAAAATTTTACAAACACTTTTAAAACATTTTTAAAGAGATTATTTTTTAAATGGTTTGGAAATATTTTACTAAGATTTTTCTAAACATTTCACATCCATTTTCCAAATCATTTTTCAAAATAGTTTCGAACCAATTTTTCATATAATTTTCCAAAGAAATCTACCTGTTTATAAGAGTGTATTCTTTATAGTTGATTTATTTTATACCCTTACCCAATGTAGTATACTTTCCATATTATTGAAAATACTAAAGTATGAGTTATGACTAACTTACATATACATATATACGACCCCCATACTTAGCTCGAACTATGTCCTCATAGTGATCAAAGATGAATAAAGGAATACATAACTCAAGCTAAGTATAGAAAAGCCTATGCTACAACAACTAAATAAAAGAATGAGAAGTCAATTGTCACCCCTATACTTAGGATCAACTAATCTTAAGTATAGCATACAGTACACAAGGCAGGGGTGATCGAGGATCAGAATTCACAAATTCAATGACTCAGCTTGTCCACCCATACTTAGGGTGAAATATCTCAAAGTATAGATAGAATATCAACAAGTTGAGATCCAAGCAAGAGAATAAATGAAGAATAACCCGAATACACTCAACCCCCATATACTTAGGATGAAGTATATCTTAAGTACATCACATACGAATGCGGTGAATGAAATAATGAAAGAATGAAAGGATTGAAAATTGAAATGAAAAGAAGAAAAGAACTACTCATAAATGTATTTGTTTGCACTGTATGAATCTTCGGATGTTGTTGTTGAGAGATATTAATCAAATATCACATTAATTGAGTCGACAATGGATAGGAATGTATCATGATTTCTTCAGCAGTTGTACATTGACCACAAATGGATGTGCATCAAATGACAATTCTGATATGAGAATGCTTTCATTGTCACGCACAATCTTCACGATTAGGGGCCCTATAGATTTTCTCTTTACTTTGCTCGGGAACATTTTTAACTTTACATTGAATAACCACTCTTTTTGTCCTGGTTTGAAAGTCAACCGTCTGATGTGTTGGGCGTGCCAGCGTTTGACCTTCTCCTTGTACATCAAGTTGTTATCGTAGCGTAGCCTCATAATTCCAGGAGCTTGTTCAGATCAATCTTTCTATTTTGACCACTTTTTTGTTAGTCGAGATTGTAGATCTTTACTGCTTAAAGAGATTTGTGATTTAATTCCACTAGCAGGTCTTTCCATATACAAGATGGTAGGGTGACATGCCCAATGGAGACTTGTAGGTGGTCTGATAAGCCAACATAACTGAATGTAGAAGTTGTGACCAGTTCTTCATATCCGACCTTATAAATTTCTACAATTTGGTCTTGATTTGGACAACTCAGCCAAACCATTAAATTAAGGATGATAAGTAGATGTGACACGATGATCGATGTCGTACTCCTTCATAAGTTTCGTTATCTCTTTATTGATGAAATGACTACTCCCTGTCTCAAATGAGGATATTTGAAATCCCAAACCAAGAAATGATGTTATCATTTAGATACCGACAGAATGTGAGGCTATCAGTGAATCGAGAGGTAATAGCTTCTACCATCAACTCACATAATCAATGACAAGAAGGATGTATTCATATCCCTGACTATTAGGAAATGGGTCCATAAAATCAATGCCCAAGCATCACTAATATCGAAAATCTGAATAAATTTGAAGGGCATGGATTCTTTAGAACCGAGGGTTCCTCCCATTTTCAGATAATCTTTGCAACCTTTGGCGTATGTTGCGGCATCCTTGAATAGTATAGGCCACCAGAGGCCACACTACAATACTAATGTTGTTGTCTGCTTCCAGAATGGTGTCCTTCATATTTGAGCTGACGACAGTGCTCGAGGACACTATTGTACTCCTACTGAGGGATACACCTACGCCATATGCAATCTACTCTTCCCTAGAAAGGTATTTGATTTTCCCACTGATAAAAATAAATATTCATCAAGAATTTGTCCTTAAGAACTCTCTTTCAATCTTGTGGGATGATGAACCGCTAAATCAGCCCTATAAAAGTGTGGTTTTAACACTTGAAATCGTCATCGCAGTCGGGCCAATTCGGGTCATCAAAGAGACCACCTCATTTAAATATATCAATCAAAATCAGATGGTCGGTTTATTTTTTTTACTTGGCAAGAAACCAAGGTCGAACTCAGGGACACGAGCCTCTCTTGTATTAATCAGATTTTTATCTATCTAATTAAGTGTTGAGTTAAAGGATCTATAGGTTAAAGTAGATGCATGAAGACACAACAATGCATTAAAACAAACATTTATTTTTATTTTATTTTTATCATGCAAATAAATGCAAATGCAAAGCAAATAACATGCCCTAGGTAAGAATGATGAGAAAAGTTAACATGCATCAATTTCAGGTTTAATTAAGAAGACCTACTTGATTTAAAAGTTGAACAAGGCATACGAGACACATGGCTAGCAAAATAATACATAAAAATTCAAGTGTCCAAAATGAGAAATATAATATGCCATTAAAAAGAACATAAAGCAAGCTTCAAAATGAAATTGAAATCAACTTAATCGGAGTTACGGTGCTCAAGATATGCATGAAAGAAAGCAAGGGCATAACTGAAAGAAAACATGAAATGATAAATACAAATAGGTCCCTGGGAAGGACTAAAGTGAAAATAAAATAAGTATCGAGGCCTTCCCTGTAAAGTTCCACACGCGCAGGGGTCTCTCTGCAAATATTAAAACCCGTGAGGGTTTAAAAGTAAATAACCCAGGCACGCATGGTCAGCACGTGACCTCAGGACCGATTTACAATTTTGAAGAAGATGGTGGATGTCTCTACAATTTACCCAGATATGCACGTGCCATCCAGGTTCGAAAGGAGGCTCGGGCTCGGTAGAGCTTCGGAGGTGCTTCGGGTTGGCTCGGTAGTCGTCGAAGCTCCAGAAGGTTCGGCGTAGACTCGGGAGCTCCGAGCCTGATGGTCTGGCACCAAGGCTCGGCTATGCTCGGACGTTGACACGTGGCTGCAGGAAGGCCATTGGATCGAGAGTATCCAACGACTACTGAAGAAGGCTCTGATGGGCGACGTGGTTGCATCTGGACCGTCAGATGGCCACCGGGGTACGACCATCTGACGATGACTGTGCTCTCTCCTCCATCTTCAGCGGGCGGCGGATTCAGAGCTCCGGCAAAGGTGCTCCTCCTCCGCCACTCCATCTCGGTTACGACATACCTCCCCGGAGCTCCTTGGATGGACGTCGAGGAAGATGGGAGCTCGGGGAAGGTCTAGGAGCCTCTGGAGCCGTGCATCGGAGCTCGGATGAGTGCTACGAGGTTGATGAAGTTAGCTCTGGCGACGGTCTGGCTATTGCGAGCTTCGAGGACCTGCATAGTTAGTAATACATAGCCGAAGCAAAAACGTGTGTGCGTGAATGAAGTGAAGAGCTCAATGGATGAAGAACGTGGGTTCTCGGAGCTCCTCCGCCGTGGGTGGCGGAGGAGATGGGTCGACGGTGATCTAGGGTCTGGAGGAAGAAGATGGTGATCGAGAAGCTCGTGTCGAAGGGAGATGTATGGCGGAGCTCGTGGAGTGATTAATGGAGCATGGGAACGAGTGAAGCGACCTATATAATTAAGCAAAAATTAGGAAAAAAATACATAAGAGATCAGAGTGGCTTACTTGATAGATGGTGGCACGATAGGCTTGGGCTGGGGCTCGATTCGAGCCCCGGGTCGTCGCTGAACACCTTCAGCCGGTCGGTGCAGCTCGAGCGGACGCGAGGCGCCGCAACTCTGCCATGGAGGTCGGAGGGTCATCACCGGGGGCTCCGGTCGTCTTCGCTCAATCCGACCATCTCCCCCTGTCACAGGGAGATAGTGGAGGTTTGGGTTGTGCCTCGCGTACAGGTGGACGAGGGTTATCGGAGGAGGGAAGGGCGTATTTGAAGGTTTGAACAAGGTAGTTCAGGCTGGTGAAGTCGTGGGTTTCGAGGTGGTTATGGGGTGACTGGAGGAGAGTCGTGGATCGTGGTTGAGCCTGCGAGGATGAAGGATGAAAGAAGAAGGTCGTGGGGCAGTTGGCAAGGGGCGAGGTGGTCGGAGAGGGTAGAGAAAATAGGAAGGGCAGAAGGGTTCTGGGAGGTGGAGATTGTGGAGAGAGAGGGGGCCGTAGGTGGAAGACAAAGCCTCGGCCGTTGGATCTTGCGATCCAACGGCTGAGAGAAGGGCGCTAAAGGGTGGTCGGGATGTAATCTTGATGGCTTGATCAGATGGCGCACGAAGCACCACGCGTCGAGCTAATAAGCAGGTGACAGTGGGCGGTCCAGATCATATCTGGAGGATTGTCGAACGGTCCAAATCAAGGACATCAAAGAACGGTGTAGACGACGAAGCTGGGGCACGATCGAATGGCGCTTAATGCGACACATGGAGCGATATGGTAAGGTGCGAATGAGCGGATCAGATCAGAGGTGAGGGAAAATCAAACGGCTAGGAATCAAGGCATGCGTGGAGGTTATTTAGCCATTGGATCAAGAGGTAATCCAACGGCTATGGATGCAGGCGGATAAGACAAAGGAGGACGGGCCACGTGGCTTACCCAGAATGGGCCACGTGGCCCAATCAAGTTATTCTGATCTTCCAGCTGACTTTTGAAGGGATAAATGGTCGAATTTGAGAAAACTCAAAACATAAAAGTTGTAGATCTCAATGAGATCTACAAGTTTCATGTTGACCAAAACTGGAGATGAGGTCAACTGAAGTCACCAAATAATTTTAAGGGTATTTTTAAGGCTAAAAATACCACAGTTTTTTGTTTTGCCATTTTTTGTGATTTTTAATTTATTTAAGACTCTGATAATTACAAGACATTATCTGTATTTTATTGACACAAACCTAAGCAAGGGGGTTAATAATTGGAAATTAAGATGATGAAATTGGGTTTCATCACCTCCTATACTTAAACTATGGTCGTCCTCGAGCATCAAAAAATGAATAAGCTGGATTAACCCCCTTGTGCATGTGAGTACAGGATCTGATCTGGTCAAGTCCACTCAACTTTAGAGGTCCAAAATCCTAGAGTTCAACCCAGCCTTAACCAAGAGGCACCCAATTCCTCTAATTCTTCAGACTCTCTCTAATGTATGTATAATATAAAGGATATAAAATTTAGTGTTGACTGCAATTCCGAGAGTAGGGTCAAATCGTCACCCAAAATCTTGGTCCAAGAAAATCTCCTAAGGACCCAAACCTCAACACTAGGGAATAAATCAAATCTTGCATCCATTCCACCGTCTCTTTAGTTGTCAGGCTTAGAAAATGTAGATGGCAGGCCAGTAATGAAGGGTAAGGGATTGTGCCATTTCTTCTCTCCCTCTCATTGGAACAAGGATTCTTTCTAGTGCCTTTTACGCAACACATTTTTTTGGTGTTGATCAGTGCGTCCGTCAAGAGAAGTTGGAGCCGTCTGCACTTGTTTTCCTAGGAGTACACCGGGGTGTGTCTCTTTTGAGTACCTATCGTACCTTCGACACCCAGACTTGTAGCATTTATGATGCATAGCCCTTTCTTGGTGCAAGACCGACTCCTGGTCCTAATAGCAGTGGTCCAAGTGGACACTTTGAAAAGTTTGGGAGCGCTCGCCTTTGGTGGAAGCTCTTTAATATTTGACTTTGTGGAATGAGAGCTTTTCTTTGGAATTTCATTGACTTGTAAATTTTTTTGGCTAGCTCCTCTTCTTTTACCAAGAGTTGGCGCACACTGATCAACATTTTTTTATTTATTTCACACCCTGACACTTAGGTCAATATCAAGAGATTAGTATAAGAACCAAGTTCTCATACTGGCTAATAATTGCTGACACTCAGGTTTCTTGAAGCCTTCAAAGATTTTATCCCATCCTCGAGCATCATTAGATCAAATCCAAACTCGACTTCCTCATCCCAATTCCTCAAGTGAAAAGTCAACTCATCTCATCAAAACCTCAGTCGTGCATGTGATGTGCTGATCATATTCTTTATGTCTGAGACTAAGCATGGAATATAGCATGCAAATCTAGAGATCTAGGGAAATGTGGATGATTAAGTCTATAACCCTGATGGCTAAGGCTGGTTAACCTAAAATCTCAAAGACCTCAAAAAGCTAAGTCCCCTTAATCATTTCAAATCCTGGGTGGAAGTATAAGTGTAGAGGATTAATCCAACTCCTTCATTCGTACAAGATTTTTTTTTGGACTTCAAGAGATATTAGGACTGCCTAAACTCAATTAAGCATCTGCATTCAGCCAGTATGGATGTAAGTATAGGCCGAAGCCCGTTACTTGAGGACGGGGCCTTACGAGATGTCCTCTAAACCATCCAATCTGCTAAGGGCGAACTCTCACTAAACGCGGCTACTTAATTGGGCTTAGTAGTCACTAACGGCTCCTAAAGGATTTTGGGTTTTTCTCATTTTTATGGATTTTAATTAAAGGGTTAAAACACAAGTTAGACTCAACTTTCCTCGAAAAGAGATAGAAAATTTTCAAAACCATGTCACACAAATAAAAAGTTTTCAAAAGATTTTCAAAAGATTTTTTCAAACTAGGAAAAATCATTTTCGAAAATATTTTTATCAAAATAGCGTAACATAGTATAGAAAAGCTGTGAAAAACTTTTGAGTGCTCTTAGTCCAAAGAATTTTACTTTAGCCAAAAAGTTTTAAATTTTTAAAAATTTTCAGATTATAGCTAAAGTAAGTATACGGTATATACAGTATACCCTCCTTTACTTAAACTTTGCTATGTCCTCATAGCACTAGATGATACAAGTACATAGGTCCATTTAAATATAAAGGAATATACGGGAGCTAAGAGGGGCTCCCCCTATACTTAGGTTAGAAATAACCTAAGTATAAAGGCAAGGAAAGGAGAGTAGAGAAAATCACGGGGACTCGGGTCCCCCCTATACATAGGCTGAGATTAGCCTAAGTATAAAGATGGAATTTGATGTTGGGAGGGACCCAAGGTGAACGAATAAGAAGGATGGATTTACAAGTGATCGGGTGAATCTACGGAGATGGATGGAGTGACTAAGGTTTTGGGGAATGTATCGAAGCAAACATGGCTCAATCAAGCAAGCAACACCCTTTAATTTCACCAACTCACATATGAAACCAACCGAGGTTGGTTTATTTTCTTGTTGATTTTATTGGTGATAAAACATTAGATTTTTACGCGGAGAAAAAATATTGAGTAAAAAATCAATGCGTAAACGAGGGTGTTGCTCTCCCAAAACCAAATTTTTACTCCATTTTTGGTTTGACTTGCAATTAACAATCCCAATTTTTAGTTAAAGTTATCACTGAGTTAAGGTGAGCACATAAATCAAGAAATCATCGTCTGCCGTTCATTCCCATTTTCCATTAACCTAGGTGATCAAGCTAGGAGGGGAAACCGAGAAAAGCCGCGCATTCGATAAAAGAATGATCTAAGCTAAGCGATAAAAGATGCAGTGATTTGGAGAAAATACATGAAAAACTGGGGCTGTTTGAAAACCAACATGATATGTATGCAAGTCGATAAAAGCCGCACTTAACATGCTTCTATTAGCGGTGAAGAATTTCTTCTAAATTTGGCTAAGTGAGGTGATGCTACGTGCGTCTTTATTTAAGGTGTGTCCTACCTACGAGCAAGCACATAAAAATACAACATTTAAACTAAGCTCGAAGAGCTGCGTGCCTGGTCATAGGTCGACACTCAAGTGGGGACGATCCCCACACAACCACGACCGTTCGATTACAATCACGAGCCTTCGATCGAAGACTGCTATAAAAGATGAATTATTACAAGTTTATGCATGGAAATAAAAATGCAAGACATTTTTTTTCTTTCTTTTCTATTTGCTCCACGTATGTTTCTACGGCTCCTCGCAGCGGGAAGCGCCAGCTCCTCGCCTCCTTGAGTGATCAAGGGCCCTGCCACAAAAACAATTGTTAGAGATCGATAGAGAAGAAAATTTTACAATGCAAGATAACTTGACAAATTGACCTATATAAAAGAACACTAAATTAAATAAAAAATCCAAAAATACAAGAAATGAGTCGTGTCCCCGGCAACGGTACCATTTGATGAACCGCTAAATCGGCCCTCTAAAAGTGTGGTTTTAACACTTGAAATCGTCATCGCAGTCGGGCCAATTCGGGTCATCAAAGAGACCACCTCATTTAAATATATCAATTAAAATCAGTTGGTCATTTTATTTTTTTACATGGCAAGAAACCAAGGTCAAACTCAGGCTTACGAGCCTCTCTCGTATTAATCAGATTTTTATCTATCTAATTAAGTGTTGAGTTAAAGGATCTATAGGTCAAAGTAGATGCATGAAGACACAACAATGCATTAAAACAAGCATGCATTTTTTATTTTATTTTTATCATGCAAATAAAAGCAAATGCAAAGCAAATAACATGCCTTAGGTCAGAATGATGAGAAAAGTTAACATGCATCAATTTCATGTTTAATTAAGAAGACCTACTTGATTTAAAAGTTGAACAAGGCATACGAGACACATGGCTAGCAAAATAATACATAAAAATTCAAGTGTCCAAAATTAGAAATTTAACATGCCATTTAGAAGAACATCAAGCAAGCTTCAAAATGAAACTGAAATCAACTTAATCGGAGTTACGGTGCTCAAGATATGCATGAAAGAAAGCAAAGGGCATAACTGAAAGAAAACATGAAATGATAAATACAAATAGGTCCCTGGGAAGGACTAAAGTGAAAATAAAATAAGTATCGAGGCCTTCCCAGTAAAAGTTCCACTCGCAGGGGCCTCTCTGCAAATATTAAAACCCGTGAGGGTTTAAATGTAAATAACCCAGGCACGCATGGTCAGAAAGTGACCTCAGGACCGATTTGCAATTTTGAAGAAGACTGTGGATGTCTCTGCAATTTACCCAGATGGCACATGCTATGCACGTGCCATCCAGGTTCGGGCTCGGCAGAGCTTCGGAGGTGCTTCGGGTTGGCTCGGTAGTGGT
Organism: Ottelia alismoides; assembly: GCA_037367405.1. Classification (NCBI taxonomy): domain Eukaryota; kingdom Viridiplantae; phylum Streptophyta; class Magnoliopsida; order Alismatales; family Hydrocharitaceae; genus Ottelia; species Ottelia alismoides. The sequence goes on from JAZKJV010011445.1 coordinate 866,728, forward strand.
CGAAGCTCCAGAAGGTTCGGCGTAGGCTCGGGAGCTCCGAGCCTGATGGTCTGGCGCCAAGGCTCAGCTAGGCTCGGACGTTGACATGTGGCTGCATGAAGGCTGTTGGATCGAGAGTATTCAACGGCTACTGAAGAAGGATCTGATGGGCGACGTGGTTGCATCCGGACCGTCAGATGGTCACCGGGGTACGACCATCCGACGGTGACTGTGTTCTCTCCTCCATCTTCAGTGGGCGACAGATTCAGAGCTCCGGCGAAGGTGCTCCTCCTCCGCCACTCCATCTCGATCACGGCATACCTCCCTGGAGCTCCTTGGATGGATGTCGAGGAAGATGGGAGCTCAGGGAAGGTCCAAGAGCCTCTGGAGCCGTGCATCGGAGCTCGGATGAGTGCTACGAGGTTGATGAAGTCAGCTTCGGCGACGGTCCGGCTATTGCGAGCTTCGAGGACCTGCATAGTTAGTAATACATAGCCAAAGCAAAAACGTGTGTGCGTGAATGAAGTAAAGAGCTCAATGGATGAAGAACGTGGGAGCTCGGAGCTCCTTCACCGTGGGTGACGGAGGAGATGGGTCGACGGTGATCTAGGGCCTGGAGGAAGAAGATGGTGATCGAGAAGCTCGCGTGGAAGGGAGATGTATGACAGAGCTCGTGGAGTGATTAATGGAGCATGGGAACGAGTGAAGCGACCTATATAATTAAGCGAAATTTAGGAAAAAATACATAAGAGATCGGAGAGGCTTACCTGATAGATGGCGGCACGATAGGCTTGGGATGGGGCTCAATTCGAGCCCCGAGTCATCGCTGAACACCTTCAGCCGGTCGGTGCAGCTCGAGCGGATGCGAGGCGCCGCAACTCTGCCATAGAGGTCGGAGGGTCATCACCGGGGGCTCCGGTCATCTTCGCTCAATCCGACCATCTCCCCCTGTCACAAGGAGATGGCGGAGGGCTGGGCCATGCCCCGCGTACAGGTGGACAAGGGTTATCGAAGGAGGGAAGGGCGTATTTGAAGGTTTGAACATGGCAGTTCAGGCTGGTGAAGTCGTGGGATTCGAGGGGGTTATGGGTGACTGGAGGAGAGTCGTGGATCGTGGTTGAGCTTGCGAGGATGAAGGATGAAAGGAGAAGGTCGTGGGGCAGTTGGTGAGGGGCGAGGTGGTCAGAGAGGGTAGTGAAAATAGGAAGGGCGGATGGGTTCTGCGAGGTGGAGATCGTGTAGAGAGAGGGGGGCCAGAGGTGGAAGACAAAGCCTCGGCCATTGGATCTTGTGATCCAACGACTGAGAGAAGGGCGCTAAAGGGTGGTTGAGATGTAATCTCGATGGCTTGATTAGATGGCACACGAAGCGTCACGCGTCGAGCTAATAAGCCGGCGGCAGTGGGCGGTCCAGATCATATCTAGAGGATGGTCGAACGGTCCAAATCAAGGGCATCAAAGAACGGTGTAGATGACGAAGCTGGGGCGCGATCGAATGGCGCTCAATGCGACACGTGGCACGATATGGTTAAAGTGAGAATGAGCGGATCAGATCGGAGGCGAGGGAAGATCAAATGGCTGGGAATCAAGGCGTGCGTGGAGGTTATTTAGCTGTTGGATCAAGAGGTAATCCAACAGCTATAGATGAAGGCGGATAAGACAAAGGAAGACAGGCCACGTGGCTCACCCAGAATGGGCCACGTGGCCCAATCAGGTTATTCTGATCTTCCAACTGACTTTTGAAGGGATAAATGGTCAAATTTGAGAAAACTCAAAACATGAAAGTTGTAGATCTCAATGAGATCTACAAGTTTCATGTTGGCCAAAACTGGAGATGAGGTCAACTGAAGTCACCAAATATATTTAAGGGTATTTTTAAGGCTAAAAATACCACAGATTTTTGTTTTGCCATTTTTTGTGATTTTTAATTTATCTAAGACTCTGATAATTACAGGACATTATCTGGATTTTATTGACACAAAGCTAAGCAAGGGGGTTAATAATTGGAAATTAAGATGATGAAATTGGGTTTCATCATGGGACCACCTAAGATACGAGGTAGTTCACAATATCGGTATACCTATAGAGAGATGCAACACGGAGAATGTCTTCATAAAAAAAGGTCTCTATGATCGGTGTACTGCTCAGTTGAGTATTTATGCATTCTATTCTAGATAAGTGGTCTTCAACCTCAATCTGAACTCCAGGATTGTCTCTTCCTAATCAAATTCCTCTAGGAGAAAGATCCACCTGAGTAAGCATCACTTGGCAACCTTCTCCTGATGTAAATTTTGGATAGCATAGTGGTTAGTATAGACAATGAGTTTAGATTCGAGCAAATAGGATCTAAACTTCTCCAAGTTGAAAACCATTACCAATAACTCTTTCTCTGTAACTGTATAGTTTTTCTGTGCATCATCTAATGTTTTGCTTGAATAGTGAATGGTTGATTGATCCTTAAACACTGTCACTAATTGTTGAAAATTAACTGTCGTATATGTGTCGTGTTGTAGTTGGGCAATTAGAATCAATCAAGAAATAATCACAATTAATTAATCAAATAATGTAACGATGGCTTATTGTTTATTTAACTTGTGCAAGCCCCAGAGTCAAACTCAAGGAGGCACAGTAACAACCTTGATAATTGTCTATCAGATTTCAAGCATGGTTTTCGAGGCGGATTTTTTTGTATTTTTTATGATATATAAGGATGCAAATGCAAAACTGACAAATTTTGAGGACTAAACGCGGTCTAGAAATTATGAAACTTGGTCGATGTAGAGAATAATGAAATGAGAAGACTATAATTTTTTTATGCAAAAAAAATAATGAGTTTATTAATGCGGAAAATGTGAATCTAAGTAATTAATTATAATAAATATAAAACTGACTTATTTTCGGGGAATAAATTTATCTAAGATATATCACTATGTGATCTAAATTAGAAAAATCTAAACCCTAACCATGTGGAGTTTAATACCTGCTAAAAATTAAGTACTGCAATATACAAAATGACTTTAACAGAGCAAAATATAGATACCAATGCCATGATTTTTTAGAATCAACTAAAATTAGAAAATTTGAATTTTTAGCCACTTCTAGAGCTATGGAAATTTATATGATTTTCATAGCATGAAATGGGTAAATTATGTAATTTCTAACCAAAATATTAATAATTAATTAACCCCATATAATAAAAATATAACGCACATGCCACAATATTAAGAATTAGTTGAAGAATAAAGTGCATATTTTTATGAATAAAATAATGTCAAAATGCAATTCAAAATAAAGGGAGAACACATGGGTCTCAATGCAAAAAAACAAATTTAAAATGAATAGAAATGTGGTGTGCAGGGATAAAAACTTAATTACCTAGATCTAAGTGGCTTTCGTGCAATTTTTCATAAGGCCCCTTCCAAGCACATGCCTTCTAGCTTGTTGGAACTTCTTGTAATTTGTTGAAGCATGGAGGATATGTCTGTAATCGCTCCATAGTGGGGGTGCCTATGCGAATAGATGGATCTATAGGGGCCTTTGGATCAATTATCCCCCTTGTTCACATGTTCCGCACATGAGAGGGAGGTTTGGATTGTAGGCACGAGGGTTGAGGTAGTTTGGGCAGACTCGATGGTGGAGTGGGAGCTCGAGGCTCTGATGTGGTGGATTTGGCGACGGAGTGCATGGGCAAGGTGGTAGTTGTCGGTGGCGATGCCCCTCGACGGAGTGGGTCAATTCGAAGGCCGAGTGGGCATCAACGCATGGTAGTTGATGCTCCTAGGATGATCTGGGTGACAAACTCCTATCCAAGAACGTGGCTACAATTGTTGGAGAGTGGACCGATGGCCGACACATGACCAAGCGTTGTCAGAGTGGCTCCTTGTGCGTCCTAATGACCTGTGAGGATGAAGGCGGTGTAACAGTGTGCGAAGACGTATGGTTACGAAGCTAGGACGTTGGTGAAGGAGCTCGTTGTTAGAGGCGAAGAGTCGCTCCAAGTGCAAAGAGATGAACGGAGGGCACTCTGTAGTGGGTGAAGGAGCGGAGTTATCCTCCAGTCATGATTAGGAAAGAGTTAAAAGACTGCACAATGGAAGAAGGAATAGTGGGGGGGGAGAATGAAGATGGTCGGGTCAGGTTGAGGTTTTCGGAATGTTGCTCGATGGGTGGAACATGGTGTAGGCGAAGTGGGGGTTGTGGTTGAGAAGATCAAGAAAGAAGAAGACAAATAGGAGGGAAGATATGCTAACATGTTCTTGGATTTGCCTATGGGTGCAGAAGAGCTCATTGGGATCTCCTCAGTGATTGTTGCCTCAAGTGCCTCGCGAAGGGCAAGAGACTCATGCAGCAAGCTTGAAGCTGGTGTTGTGTAGATCCCAGAACCACTAATCTCACCAAATTGTAGGTGTGATCATCGTTGCCTTGATGGCTCCATCCTACTGTCAACAGAACGCCCACAAACGGGTGACCTCCCTCATGGAATGGTGAATGCCCTGCTTGAGGGCATGCGGTCGATTTTAAGTAGGCAGTGGATCGAGAGGAGGATAAGGTGATTAACGATAGTGGTTGTAATAACGATGAAGGGTAGGTGGTTGGATGGTTTGCCAGAGGATATAATATATGATCGAAGGCTTTGGGAGAAGAAGGGGGAAGGGGATAAGGAAATGTGGTTACATGGAGACGAGATCAGAGATAAATCAATGGAAGGATAAGATAAGAGAGAGATGTTGGACATGCGAGCCCACAACGAGCCATTTTACAATAAATGTTATTGCAAATATCATTCCCTATCTCAAATGAAGAATCATTAATTTGCATAATAGGTCCCTTAGTACAATTTGGGTTATGACCATGTCCATCTTGATGATCATATAGTTGTTGATTCAGTTATTGAATCATAGAGGCTGGTGCTTAGATGAATATCTAAAGAGTTAGATTGAGGACTCATCAAGCACAATCACATGATTATTAAGAGAGGATCTCAAGCCTGAGAAGGAAATGGCAATCCTTTCTCTAAAGGTCGATATCTAACCGACCTCTTGATGTAGGTCCTCTACATAGGAATAGAGATTCGAAGGTGTTAGATAAGTTAGATCAAATAGTTGACTTAACGAGATCGAGATAACCAAAGTCCTATGTCGTATGTTGTCACGATATATGCACGCATCCTCTGACTAGTGACAAATGTGTTACTATATGTCTGAGTATGTACAATTAGTAGACCAATAGGTTGATAACCTAATCAAGGCTTATACATCAGCGTGCTGGTGTGCATACAAGGGCATATGAGTAATACTATCTTTCAAATGGATCATACAGGTTCATTTACTGAACCAGAAGACATGAGCTGATCAAGAGATATTGAGAATAATTAAATTCCGCGTCAGATCGTCTCGCTTTGGAAGCTTGACTAAATTGGTTGGTTTGATATACACTTTTAGAAAGTATATGATCATATCAACACCTAGGTATGATATATGCTTTTGGAAAGTATATGATCGACACCAACTCCTAATAATGAAATGAGAAACTTTATTATAAAACCATGAAGTAGACAGTGTAAAATTGATCTAATACTTCGGGTTTATTATGGGTCTACCATTGGGCAGGATGTACAGGTATTAGGAATACCTGAGGGTGATGTTATCATAAACGATTGTATAACCATGACATTCATTCCTAGGGAGTGATGAAACGGGTATGGATTTTAGTGACTCCTCTCCGTAGAGAAGTGATCTAATCTTAGTCCAAGTGTTGGGCATTGATCTGAAAGTGATTGAGATGCAATAAGAAGATTGGATTTACAGCCTTGATTTAATCAAGCATCTATGGGAGGTTCGCAAGATCTAGATTTGAGATGTGATCTCAATATCCAAGTCACTATATGTGGAACAATACAATCGCCCAGTACTTATCTCCAAGTATGCGCGGAGAAAGTACATTATCCTTGATAGAGTTCATGGATAATTTCATTGTTGATATATGTATACGAGCATTGAGAAAATGGATAATTAAATGTGATTTAATTATCACGAATAATATGAATTTGATTCATGTTATGAGGAGAGTTATCTAAGACAATTAAATGTGATTTAGTTATTAAATATGTAAATAATGTGAATGTGATTCATATTATTTGGGCACATGAGAATAGATATCCAAGATGATTAAATGTGATTTAATTATCATGTATATTAATAATGTGGATAGAACTATCCATATTAATCATATATATTATAAATGTGATTTATAATACATAAGAGAGAGCAATTATGATTTATATTTGTTGATTAATTATTGATGTAAATTGGATTCACATTGGATTATTAATAGAAAATATAAATAATATTTTACTTTGGGTTGTGAATTTGATTCATAAATTTCGAATGTTAAGATTGCAATATTCACAAAAATAATTATGATTTATTTTTGTAGAATAATTTACAACAAGTGTTGTTGTAAATCTTGGAGATTTCCATGGAATAATGTAATCTCATGAGATCTCATGAGATTACATGAGATTTCCACCAACTCCCATATTTTGGAAGGAGGCAATATTCATTCCATAATCTCCATTCTTGATTTATTTAATTTTGGATTAATTTGTATTAATTTTTCAATATATATTAAATTAATTATTGTTGTCTTTTTATAACAAAATCTTGGCCATTGAAAGAAGCACAAATCAACCTCATCCATTGATTTTGTGTAATCCATGGATTGTGATCCATGGACTCCCAAAATATTATAAATAGAAGGGCTCCCCTTGCTCTTCAAAAAGTTACAACACACAACATGAGAACATAAGGCTCTCTCTCTACACGCCAACCCTCTCTCTACCTCTCTCATTGTGGTCATCTACCATGGAGCCCTATAGAGAGTCACCATCACCACAGCGTCGCAATTATACAGCCGGATCATCTGCTTGTGGAACTCCATCTCCTTCGGTGCACTCGCTCGTGAAGAAGACGTTGGATCTCGTGAGATGAGATCACGAGATTCGCCTCTTGGATCATCAACCTGGATTGCGAGGAGCATGCATTTCATGAACATGCTCGCAAGCGTCTCCTCCGTCGGATCGAACTTGTGACAGGAGGTCTCTTCATTTAGAGACTCGATCGTGACCACGCTTCAAGCGGTAACCCTAGTACTTGTTTGTGGTTTATATGAAATGATCCGAGAAGTGTTTTTGGATCACGTGGTTTCATCGCATGAAAAAAAATGAAATTCTATTACCTCGAGCAACTAGTGCGACTAGTCGCTCCCGATTGCATACGATGCGATCCTCAGGCTTCCGTAATGAACTTAAGGATTTCAACATATCCTTCAAGTGGTATTAGATCCATTGGTCATAGGTTTCATATATGATCCATAAACCTAGGACGACTTGAGCTCATTAGGGTTTACGAAATTTTTATCGCATTTCATTCACGCAACCAAATTTTATGAATATTTTCAGATCAGTTTAAATTGTTTAAACATGAAATTATCACATATATTATGTTTCATTAAATAAGGAAATCGTGGGATTTGAGTTTGCGTGATTTGGAATCGGATTGCTCTAGTTATGATCATTTTAGTGAACATGTATCCGCTGTTTATGGGACTGCGAATCTTGACATAATTAATAATTTAATTACTGTTTTCAAACACCTATAAATGTGTGCAAATCAATTAGGTTCTTTTGTAAATCAAATTAGAAAACTTTAGAATCTTATTTTGCATGATTTGGATTTAAACTGATTGAGATATACTAATTTTAGTAAATGAGGGTCACTGCTGGAAATTACTTTCCTAATCAAGAACCTTGTGATTGTCATTTAGTCGATTAGTGAAATTAAATTGTTTGATTTCTTGGAATAATTAAGGATAAATATTTGAGAAATATGTGATTGATAATTATTTCCTTAAATGACATTGCCTTAACCAATAATTGATTGCATATGATCTAGATCACAATTGGTACATGATCTTCTTCCAACAAAGTTGCTTGAATAGGATTGGGAATATGTTTAGCAAATTTCCTTATAATCAAAATGGTTTTGATTATTACTATATGGTATAACTTCGGTTGAAAAACCAATTATCATCTCAAGTACATAATGATCAATTTGGCATTATCCTAACTCGAGGCGGGTATGTTCTCCAATCAGGGAGTGTTGGGGTAGCAGGTTGCACTGTGTGCGATCTGTCCCACTCCCTTGGTACTAGTCATGACAGTGGGTAGGGAAGGGATAATGCTGGAGAGATCATGATGTATTTTCGAATTATTAAAATTCAAAATAATATGTATTTGAGATAATACCATATTTTAAGTAACAATAAAGAATGTATGTTGGGTATTAATTGGATCATTGATTTAATGTGACTAGATTGATTGGAATCCACTTAAAATTAAAGCACTCTATTATGAATAGAGTTGTTATTTCCCTTGAAAGAATAATTGTAATGAATATGATTCTTAATAATTAATTAGAATTTGACATGATATGGAGAATCACATAAGTGACATCCATGGTCTCCCATCAAGAAGAAGGGTTCCATCGCCAGGGATTGTATGTAGGAGACGCCTGTCTGAAGTGATAGCTCCTGCATACAAGCGCATCTGGATCGGGCTCTTTGCTTCTCGAAAGAGTAAGGATGTATGCATAGTGACCCCAATATCGGATCCTCATATTATTGAGGTGATATTGGATTGCGTATAGCAAGTTCTAATCCTGTTGACGGTTGGTTCAATCAATGACGGGTGAATATCACCTTAGGGGTGATGGGCCCGGGTTGGGAATGCAAGTTAGACTTGCAAGGCAGAATGTGTTCCCTCTTCTTTTTGTTCGAGTTATAGTTTCTCGTGTTATTGGGATGTGACAAAGATAAGAAAGGAGATTCCAGATCTTGCTTTAGATATAATGGTAAGTATATCTCTTATATTGAAAGTAATTAAGGGAATGAACTTTCAGTATTGACAAGGCAAGACAACTTTGATATAAAAATTCCTAAATCAAAGAAAAATATGTGTATATGTATATATGCAAAATTTTTATTTCAGATAATCCTTCATTAAACTCAATCAATACTATACTCAATAATAACCAGTAAAATATCATGGATTGGACCCATGATCAAGATATTGTACTTGCAGTTGGACACATATTATATGTGGTTGCAATGTGCAAGTTTCCTCATAATAATGAGGAATGACAATTAAATCAACAATAGGTCTACAACCCTAAGGTTTGTATGTCTCTATAGTCTTGATCTCTCATCGAATGAACTTTGGAAGTGACATGTCGATGATGATCCTAATTGTCAAATAATCCTTATAAAATCTATGAAGATGTTCTAGCATACATAAGTGCTTTCCACATTTAATTATGAATGGCACGATTCACTGCGTCATGTAAAATGGTGGCTCTATAAGAGATGATGTATTCAAAATAGTTTGAATAAACACCTAAACCTATGTCTTTAAGAGTTAAGATGTATGCAGATATGATGAGTGTCATCATTCTACTATCTATACTTTAGTCATTCATGAAGCTTCATAATATTCATATTGTATGAATTGAATGAAGCATGTATAAATGATGAAGTAATCTTATATCGAAATCTTTTGAATTCAACATAAGAGATCCTTTGTCTTAAGCAATATTTGTTTACAGATGAAGAGAGCACACTGGAAGTATGGGTTGGACCCAAGCGAGAAGGAAAGTCAAAGAGTTGACTGTACTTCTATGACTTGCATATGACATCCAAATAGTTTGATGAATGCCATTACTGCAATAAGCCAATGTACTGATAGTGTGACTATCTAGCCTATCTAGGATCCTTAGAGAAGGATTCAAATGGTGCATCAAAATAATTTACATCTACATACAATCATTGAAATTGACTTTCTTATTTGATGAGATCAAAGTCTAATAATTGTATCTCATTCTTCTAATAACACTTGTAATTGGTTGCATATGTATCAGAAGACTATAAAATTTCATCTTATGGTTTTGTAGTCATCCATAAGGATATTGATGCAATTGTTGCAATAATCTCTATTGGATTTGTGGACTTCATATTTTCAGTGGGAGAGCCCTTAGTCTTAGAGAATGTCGCTACGACCTAGATATTAGAATAAACTCAGTTTATTTCTAAATGTTAGAAATCAACATGAATTCTGGAATGAACCTATCGTAATTAGTTATGATGGATATATTTCAGATAGTAATCTAACATCTAGTGGACTCTGCTAAAGTAGAAAATTAATGAATGTTTCATTAACATTTCTATTACTGAAAATTAAACCTTAAAAGATCGATAGGAGGATGAAGATCATTTTACAATGATCTATCATCAAGCCTTGGACATATAACTATTGATGAGATCAATAGACTGGTAAGAGATGAAACTTTAGAATGTCTGAAATTTCAAATCTTACATACTTGTGAATATTGTATTCAAAGTAGATAATGTCCAAAGCACCCTTCTCTGGGAATGGTGTAAGATGTCAAGATATTCAAGATCTCATACATATTGACGTATGTGGATCATCTATCATAAAAAACATTAATGATATGTGATATCTATTGATGATTATTTGTAATATGAGATTTCTTCCCTTCACCCTAGAAACCTTTGAAACGTTCAAAGATTTCACTATTTTGGTTTAGAACCAAATTTTGAAGGAAGATGAAATGAATTTGATCTAATCTAGGTAGACAGTACCTATTAGATGAATTCATGGAATACCTTATGGAGATATGTATATCATTCTTATCTCACTCCTCCTAATAAACCTAAACTCATTAGAGTTATAGGGAGATACAATTGGATTATGTAAAACATGATTAGATTTTAGCATAATTACCTATTAGTTTCCAGGGATATATGTTGTAGAGACTACAATATATATATAGGGGTTGGGGAAGCTGCACCGGCGGGTGTAGCTAACTAGCTGCACCCGACCATTTTTTTCATTGTTTTTTTGTGTTTTTTAAATGAAACCTAGGGGGATTTAAATCACCATATATCACCATGATATCATACCAATTTCAAATAAATTCGACATTTTTATCATCTCCATCAAGGCTATCACATTTTAACGGTTTCAGAATTATTGAAATTGACCATATCTAGATGGGCATGCTAGGAGTGTTTGTTTTACATGAAATTTGAAACACATATTCTTGTCTATAAACTAAGTAAATCTCCATAAATTATTTTCAAAAAAAACCCAATAAGAAAAATGGCCAGGTGTAGCAAGTTAGCTGCACCCGCCGGTGCATACTCCCTTTTCCCATATATATATATATATATATATATATCCTTAATTAGGTTTCATGCATGTAAGCTGGAATTTAGCACCAGAGAGTGCTGCTTCATTAGGAAAATAAAGGATGGTATTGGAAACATACTTTATGACCTTAAGATTCTTAAAAGACTTCATATCTAAGGATATGATTCTTAGAAATTGAGACTCTTTAGAATCAAGATGAAAATGAAGTAAAGGATCATTGAATCTTGAGAATATAATGAGGCTCCTAAATTTGGAAACTTAAAGGACAGTTAAAGATGAAACAGTAATACCTCTTCAAATGAGTTTGAGGATGGATTCCATGTGTCAGAGAAATCTGACAATGATCTTACTTCATGTGATGAAGCTTGTGGAGATCATGACATGGAAAGATGGATGTTAGCAATAAAAGTCTAAAGTAGACTTCATATAAAAGTGTTTTATATGGACCCTCGAGGATCCACCTATATGGATAAGACCTGTTAAAGTATAAATGGATCTTCAAGAGAAAGAGGGTACCTGATGAGAAGGTAGAGACCTTTAAAGCCTGTTTCGTAGCCATGAGCTATACACCAAAGAGAAGACATCGCTTGCGATGAGACTTTCTCTTCAATGACCATGCTTAAAGCCATCGCGATATTGCTAGCTATAGCTACACAACTTGACTTTTGTCATCTTCAGATAAAAGTCAAAATTTGAATTCCACTATGAATACCTCTCTGAGGATATTCACATGAAGTAGCCATAGGGCTTCATGGTTGAGGAAAGCAAGGTGTGCAAGCTGAAGAACTCCATCTATGGACTCTAATAATCATCTTGTAGTTGGAACAAAAGATTTGATGAAATCATAAATGTTATGATTTTAGATAGAATCTTGACGAACTGTGTGAAGCTTAGTGGGAGTGCCATTGTGTTCATTGTGCTAAATGTAGATAACATCCTAATCATTAAAGATTATATAAAGATAATAATAAGTGTTTTAAAGACAGGCTATTCCATACTTGAGATATGATCTCAAAGATACCTCTTAGATCTTAGTTCTGAAGTTGTTCAGAAGCAAAGAGAAGAGGTGGTTGGGACCGTCAAATTAGTAGTACACCTTGGGCATGTTTCATTTTCTGGAACATTCCAAGAAGGGCCTTTTTCCCTCAAGATATGGTACTGACCTTTCGAAAGGGATAGCACCTCAAGGATTTGAGGAGGTGAATGCTAAAATTGCTTGCCCTTATGCATCAGTTACGAGAAGCCGGGTGTATGCTATATGTATGTACAAAAGCCAGATGTTTGTCATACAATGGGAGTAGTAAAATGTTACTAATCCTACTGTGGAAATAAAACACTTTATTGGATAGATAGTGATCTAAAAGATCTTAACTACAGATACCTTATGAGATAGGGATCTCCAAGAATAAGGGTATTCTTATAAGTATAATAGAAATATTGGTTATAACTATTATTGAGTTATGGTATCAGTGACACTATAACTAAAATTGACTATTAGTTGCATTAGATGCAATATTCGCATTGGATACGAGCACTGTTACTAGGAGATATGCAAGAGTCGTAAAAGGACTTGGCGTAGTCTCTCAGGAACAGAGAGACTGATCAGCTTACCTAGATCTTTTTTTCTAAATAGCCTACGATTGTCACATGAGTGTGGGTTTAAAGATTAGCCCATTTCTAGCTCTTTGGGCTAGTGGGAGATTGTTGGATATGCGAGCCCATGGTGAGCCATTATGCAATAAATGCTATTGCAAATATCATTAGATGATCTGAAATGAAGAATAATTAATTTGCATAATAGGTCCCTTATTACAATTAGTTTTATGTACCATGGCCATCTTGATGATCACATAGTTGATTCAATTATTGAATTATAGAGGCTGGTGCTTGGATGAATATCTAAAGAGTTAGATTGAGGACTCATCAAGCACCGCCAAATAATTATTAAGAGAGGATCTCTATCCTGAGAAGGAAATGGAAATCCTTTCTCTAAAGGCCGATATCTAACTGACCTCTTGATGTAGGTTCTCTGTATAGGAATAGAGATTCAGAGGTGTTAGATACGTTAGGTCAAAGAGTTTACTTATCAAGATTAAGATAACCAAAGTCCTTTGTCCTATGCTTTCATGATATAGGCAGTCATCCTCTAATCAGAGACATATGTGTTACTATTTGTCTGAGTATGTAGATTTGGCAGACCAATATGTTGATGACCTAATCATGGTCTATACACCGGCACACTAGTGTGCATACAAGAAAAAATGAGTAATATTATCTCTCAAAGGGATCATATAGGTTCATTTACTTAACCAGAAGACATGATCTTACTCATGAGATTTTTGGAAGAATCAATTTCTGCGTGCGGTCGTCTCACTTTGGAAGCTTGAATGAATTTGTAGGTTTGAATATGTACCTTTGGGAAAGTATATAATCAACACATGGGTATGATATATGCTTTTGGAAAGTATATGATCGATACCAACTCTCAATAATCAAATGAGAAACTTTATTTTAAAACCCTGAAGTAGACGGTGTAAAATTGATCTAATACTTCAGGTTTATTCTAGGTCTTCCAGTATGTAGGATGTACAGGTATTAGGAATACCTAAGGGTAATGCGATCATAAATGATTGTATAACCATGACGTTTCCATTCCTACGGAGTGATGAAACAGGTCTGGAATTTAGTGACTCCTCTCAGTAGAGAAGTGACCTAATCTTGGTCCAAGTGTTGGACAGTGATATGAATGTGGCTCAGATGCAATAGGAAGATTGGATCTATGGCTTTGATTTAATTAAGCATCTACAGGAGATATGCAAGATCGGGATTTGAGATGTGATCTCAATATCCATGTCACTATACGTGGAACAATACAATCGCTCTATCCTTATCTCCAAGTATCCATCGAGAAAGCGTATTTTCCTTGAAAGAGTTCATGGATAATTTCATTGTTGATATATGTATCCGAGCATTGAGAAAATGGATTATTAAATGTGATTTATTTATCAGAAATAATATGAATTTAATTCATGTTAAGAAGAGAGTTATCTAATATAATTAAATGTGATTTCATTTTCAAAGATATAAATAATGTGAATGTGATTCATATTATTTAGGCACAACAGAATAGAGATCCAAGATTGTTAAATGTGATTTAATTATCATGGATATGAATAATGTGGATAGTACTATCCGTATTAATCATATATATTATAAATGTGATTTATAATACATAAGAGAGAGCTATTATGCTTTATATTTGTTGATTAATTATTGATGTAAAATAGATTCACATTGGATAATTAATTGAAAATGTAAATCACATTTTATTTTGGGTTGTGAATTTGATTCACAAATTGCCAATGGTAAGATTACAATATTCATAAAATAATTATGAATTATTTTTGTAGAATAATTTACAATAAATGTTGTTGTAAATCTTGGATATTTTCATGGAATAATGTAATCTCATGAGATCTCATGTGATTACATGAAATTGCCACCAACTCCCATATTATGGAAGGAGGCAATCTTCATTCCATAATCTCCATGCTTGATTGATTTTATTTGGAATTAATTTGTTCTGACTTTTCAATATATATTAAATTATTTATTGTTGTCTTTTTACAACAAAATCTTGGCCATTGAAAGAAATACAAATCAATCTCATCCATTGATTTTGTATAGTTCATGGATTGCGATCCATGGAATCTCAAAATATTATAAATGGAAGGGCACCCCTTGCTCTACAAAAAGTTACAACACACAACATGAGAACATAAGGCTCTCTCTCTCACTACATATCAACCCTCTCTCTCCTTCGCTCATTGTGGTCGTCCACCATGGAGCCCTAGAGAGAGTCGCCATCGCCGCAGCGTCGCCGTTATGTTGCTGGATCATATGCTCGTAGATCTCTGTCTCCTTCGGTGCTCTCACTCGTGAAGAAGACGTTAGACCTCGTGAGATGAGATCAGGAGATTCGTCACTTGGATCATCAACATGGATTGCGAGGAGAACGTGTTTCATCAATGCTCTCGCAAGCGTCTCCTCCGTCAGATTGGACTTGAGACAGGAGGTCTCTTCATTTAGAGACTCGATCTCAACCACGCTTCAAGAGGTAACCCTAATACTTGTTTGTGATTTAGATGAAATGATTCACGAAGTGTTTTAGGATCATGTGGTTTCATGCATGAAAAAATTTTAAATTCCGCTACCTCGAGCAACTAGTGCGACTAGTCGCTCCCGATTGCATACGATGTGATCCTCACGCTTTCATGATGCGACTAGTGGTGGGAGAAGAGTGTGGTCGCACGCCTGCACTACCGTAGAAGGTGGGCGGTTGCACTCCTACACTGCATGGGAGTAAGAAGCCCTCACGTGTAAGGGCGCAAAGAGAAGAGGAAGAGGATGCCATGTGGCACGCCACAATGACTTTATTAAATAGTAGTTTAAAAGTCAACAATTATTCCAAGTTATTTCTTTTTCTTTTCTTTATTTTTATTTTTGCACTCATTACATAAGTGTTTGTTAGGGACTAGCAAAGGAAAGTATAGGGAGTGATGAATCTCCATGTCATCATCTTTATTCTTTTATTTTGGCCTTTAAACCCTAGACAAATACATGTAAATATCATTATTTTAGGCAAATGTTTAACCATTATTTATTATATTAATATTGTGGAATTCCATTATTTAATGCTAAAATAAAATTATAAAGAGAGAAAAGAAAATAAAATGCCAAAGGTATTTTAAGACCGTAAACCTCGAGACTAAGTCAAGAATTGATTTGGTTGACAAGGAACAAAGTAGGGGGAGATAATGGCCAATGATACACTAAAAATTCCATTTATTTATTTATCAATAAATATTTTTTGGGACCCATTTTATTCTTTGTTATTTACACCTCAAATAAAGAAAATTTATACATGAAAGTCATAGATAAAAATACAAAATAGATTTCATACAAAAATAATATATAGTGTACATTATGTACTCAGAATAAATAGCCAAAACCCAAACTTATCAGACCCATATCTCCTCAATAAAAACTCAAAATGATAAAATCACATTAATTTTATATAACTTTTAATAATTTATTTAATGGATTCAATTTCATTTAAATGGAGTTAAGGTGTGAAAGTTTGGTTTCGGACTGCTCCTCTATAGTATACATGAATAAAATATTCATTTTTGTTTATTCTTTATTATCTTCATAATTTTTTATTTTTATAATTTTATAAACATTATTTATAATATATGTACGTATTTAGAATATAATAAAACCATGAACAAAACACCAAAATAAAATAACATATAGAAATACATATATGAAATACCTATACTTATACCTATATAATACATACCCCTATTTATTTAAGTGTATATAAAACATAAAAAATGCAATAAAATATTTTTGTGTACCTTAAAATAAGTTGTAAATATATAAAATATAAAACTAAAATAAAAAATCAAAAATACAAAATCAAAATAAAATGTTTGAAATGTAGGTAAATACACTTGCCAAAAGTTACTTGTAATAAATTGACTCATAAATATAAATAAAAATCAAATTAACTTAGAAGAGTCCAAACAACTAGAATAATCGGTCTCACGCTCTGATAGATTGAACACACAATCAAACAGTGAGACCGACATATCATATTGGATGACTTGGTTCGTGCTCCACCAAGATAGACACACAGGCAGTGAGTGAAACTGATCATAAAGAAAATGTTGCATCTTTCCCCCAGATAGTCCTTGGGGAATATTGCAATCTAAGTTGATGAAATCAGGGAAATGCTGACATCAAGTCTCACGTCCTCAAAAATAATCAATCAATCATCAGTAGGAGGGCATAAGGCTATGGTAGGGATAAGAGATCATCAGGGAAATAGCAATGCAATCCCTCAAATCAACCATATTAGCTGAGATGGATCAAGATAATAGATGGAGATTCATTAAATGCTAAACGAGGATAGGAGAGTCATGAGATGGAGGATGGATCGATCAAGAAGATTAGTGAAATAAGGTGAGTTCCAAGTACCATTACTTTGAAGCAGAACAAGGGATCGTATATCAAGCATATGAATCACGATGGGCAGAACCTGATAGATGTCGGATTGTCAAATAATCAGAAATGGATCACATCCTCAATCAATTATGTGAGATAAAAAAAACCTCAATAAATAATAACACCTATAATCATGCCAGAATTAGAATCCTCAATAATATTCATGCATATCTCAAAGTTAGATCCACCAATGATAGCACACCAATCTCATCATCCTGAAATATGCCAAGCTTACTCAAATACTTCCGGCAATCAAAACCTTGATGCGAGCCTTATCTAAAAGCACAACATTCTTGGGTAAAAGAAGGGATGACACTGAAAGGAACGAGTAGGGCGGGCGAGAAGGGCAAAATGGAGACATAAGTTTTGTTCAAGAAGAGTGTCTTCTCGAACCGAACAAGAGATAGGGTGATATGGGTATGGAGACAACCGCAAAATCTAGTTATTAAAGTGAAGATAAAAACTCGATATCATGACTAAATAAAGATAATAGTATATACAAGGAAAGAGAGATGGACTCAATAAAAAGAAGAACTAAAAAAATCATGGATCAACAAACTCAAGGAGTGATGAACGTAAATGGACCCAAAATCACAATCAATGTAGAAAGCAACCTCCATGTTCACCTACTCAACACAGTAAAGACTGAAGATGGTGATTATTTATCTTTTCCATTTTAGAGTTAGGTGAGCTTAAAAATAGTTGTACAAGCACATAGGTAGGCCTAAGAATGGAGCACTAATTCTTAGTGTGTACATGTCACATATAAAGTGCAGAATGCAAGGAGGGGGTTGCTCTCCCAAAACAATGAACCCGTTACGTTTATTTAAAAAAATCTGGTAAAGTTAGCCGTCCCAATTTTATTTTGGTTATCACTTTTTTTTGGTAATTTTCAATGCAATCGCCGAACAAGTTTCTAATTCCATTAACATCCTAGTTGATCAAAATCACAGTGAGGAGATCGGACAAGCAATGCAAGTCAGGAATCGAAGATGCATGAGCAGTCAGAATACATACAGTGCTTCCTAGCTCTCTCCATGCTGGATGTATAACATAATTGAAAACTACCCTATACGAAATGCAAGCCGATGAAATCACACTAAAATAAATATGCTCTTATCGTAAAGCATGGGATGGTACTATCTAGATATGAGATCTAGGGTCCAGTCTTGGAAGCTCATCGGTTCCCACCATAATGGGTCATGCAAGCGTTGTATAGAGCTTCTCTCGGTGTGTGGACTCAAGTCTATATAGTCAACAATTAGATTTGACTAAGTCCAAGCACGAATCTATAGGTACATGCAAACATATTTAGGGTTTTGGACCTTAATCTATCAATCAAGCAAATACTATGCTAGGGCTCACTCACACAAAACAAATAAAAATAAAATCAAAAAACAAATAAAAAGATAGTTATGAAAACACGACAAAAACCGACGAGTCCCCCAAGTGAACATTCACTCAGGCAATGGACCTTGTGAAGTAGCAGTGTCCGGGAGAGTCTAAATTATTAGAATTCTATTTTTCCTCTCTCTATCTCTTTAACTTTTATTACAAAATAAAAAAATAAAATAAAAATGTGAAACTATCTTCCAAGATTCCTCCAAGTCTTCATTTGATGCTCTGTCCTGCCAGCTAAGTTAGAAAGTTGGGTCTTCCTTGCTTGGGTGCACATATACTCCTAAGAAGTCCTCCCTCGTGTAGCGGTCCCTCGTAACAAATTCAAATAAAGAGGATGATTAGACAAGTCACAAATAACATCAAATAAAATGAAAATTAATAAATGACAAAATAGACAGGAGTAAAGAAACTTTTAAATCAAAATAATCTATGCAGCGTTACTCCCTGGCAATGGCGCCATTTGTTGAATGAGGTTTCTACGAGGGTCTAAAAATATCCTCACTAAAACAAAAGCGAAGATGGAATGTCGTTGAGGTGACCGCTCACAAATCCTTCATTCAGACAAAATTAACACACAAATGAATACAAAAATGTCAACCAAAAATGTGGAGTTGAAATTTATTATAACTCTACAACAAATGTCTATAGTATGTGAGCCTGTATAGAGGTCGAACACATGGAGCAAAAAGTAGATTGGGCAATAATGCAGAAAACTTGTCCTTTTCTCTTGTCTTTTATTCTCTTTTTGTGTGGGTTTTAAATTTTATATATTTTTTGCTTGGATTTTTTGTTTATTTTTTTTATGTTTTTAATTTTATAATTTTTTATTCTTTTTTACATTTTCTGATTTTTAAGTTCCTTTTCTTTTTTAAAAAATATAAGAATATATATAGCAATATATACAATATATGATTATATAAATAATTAAAAATAATCAAAATACAATAAATAAAGTGTTTTTTGGGTTTATATATTTTTCTAATGTTTTTTATGTTTTTTCTATAATTTTTGCATATTTTTAAGTATTTTTAAAACAAAAAATATCCTAAAATAGGGAACAAATAAATATGTTTAATTGATTTGAAGATAAAAAATAGCAAATGAAGTCCTAAATTCTCCAAATCAATTTTAATATAAAGATAATAATATAAGGAAACTTCAACAAAAACATTTAAACATTTTCATGTTTTTTTTTATGATTTTTCCGTTTTTACTGGATTTTGGAGCTTTTAAATTTTTAGTCCTTTTTCTTTTTCTATTTTTAAGGTTTTTTGCCTGGAGATACACTATACTAAAATATTTTTTTGGAATTTTTCAAAAAGGTTTTATTTTTTTGGTAATTTTTAAGTCAAACAGGTGTAAAATGTACTCTTTTGATTTTTAATAAATAGGTAAAATACCCAAAAATGTAAATCCAAAAATGTAACATGAATGTTATCAAGCATCTATCCCTACTTTTGCATAATTTTTGGAGCATGGATGCTATTTTTAATAAATAAAATACAAACACAAAAAAACATATACTAACGATGGCATATTTGCAACAAAAAATAAAGTTAGGGATGAATGTACAATATTCCTTGAA
The DNA here is from genome assembly GCA_037367405.1 of Ottelia alismoides. Classification (NCBI taxonomy): domain Eukaryota; kingdom Viridiplantae; phylum Streptophyta; class Magnoliopsida; order Alismatales; family Hydrocharitaceae; genus Ottelia; species Ottelia alismoides. The sequence continues at coordinate 887,045 of JAZKJV010011445.1, forward strand.
ATATACAACTAATATTTAAACTTTAAAGGCCATTTTACAATTCACAAAACCTCCAGGACATTTATGCAATTTTCTATCTCACGTAAACTAAGTTGGAGTGAAAAATTTTGTAATAATAAAAATTACAGGGGTCTTTATGCAATATTTCCCCATTTTTTTACACTACAAAAATTATTTATTAAATAAAAATAAAGAGAAGGGTGTTTGTGCAATTTACCCCCATACGATGCTTCATCATGCAGCTAGAGTTGGTTCACTTGCCACATGTCGAGCTGCGACCACACGATGGCACTTTGAAGGCTAACATCCAAGATTAGATCACTTGTGGAGATCCAATGGTTGAGGCACGAGCTGATCTGACATCTCGTGCTACTCGCGAAAATCATGGCCCGATCGAACGGTCGTGGATGGACATGGAAGAACTGGAAAGAAGGCTTCCCTGGAGCTCGTTCGATCTTCTCTAGATGCCTCCCCCGACCACCAATCATGCTGCTAAAGTGCTCGAGAGGATGTTAGAAGGGCTCCGCATTGATTGGCGACCTCTAGAGTGTCTGGTGCTCACTGATCGAGCCTTGGAGATCGAGTGTTCTAGGAGGTGTTCTTGAATAACAAAACACCTCAGATGGGGTCCTTCTGGGCATGGAACCTGCATAAATAAATTCGCAGGTCGAGGGCAAAACACCTCGACCCGATTAGGCATGGAATGGGGTTGAGGTGGAGTACATGGATTTCTCTAGCGAGGTAGCGATGAAGGGAGCATGGATCTCTAGATCAAGGGGTGATCTAGGTAGTTGGGGAAGGGCGAATGATGAAGAAATGATAGGGAAAGGGAGTGTGTTGGTCACGGTGGTCGGAACTGGGTTGCATAGGTGTGAAATAGTGTCCGGAGCTCTAGAGCTCTGGCAAAGCAAATTATCCTAACCTTAGGCTAAACAAGCGATTAAAGAATGAACTAAAATGCAGAAACAAAAGACAATAGCTAAATCTATCTAGGAAAATGTAAAAGGTGCATCTCAAACCTGAGGGTTGCTCAGGGAGCAGGATGGGCATGAGCTCCATTGTGGGTTGCCTCTCCTCCTTTGTCAACTACGTAAACACCTCAGGGGACCTCCCCCTATCACTGGGATGCGCTATTGGCCGATGGCATCGGGCTTCAAGAATAAAAAAGGGACCAACTTGAGATTAGAGGAAGGATAGTTTATTTATGAACATGGGATTCGACCCATATTGGCCTTGGGTTAGTGATTGATTAGGGTTAGGTATAGAGCATCCAAGGAGTGCACGAGAATCAAGGATGATCAATGAGCAGAAATGGTGAAGGGCTCGAGGTCAAGGCAGCATCAGAGCTGCGAAGAAAAATCAAGCAAATGGGCCACTCAAGACATCTGACAAATTTCATAGGGGAGGAAGGACAATTGACTTGGGTCAACGGTCCTCACCTCCTGATTGGTCTACTTAGGATGCTACAGGATAAAATAGGAACTTTATTCAAAAATAAATGAATAATAACTAGTAAATGATTTTATTAAATTTTATTCATAAAATAAAAAATGTTTATTATTTTATGTAGATTTAATATGATTTTTATTTTATTTTTTGAGTTAATTTATGACAAGTTACTTTTTACATGTGTATTTATAGGTATATTGATCTATTTTTTGTAAATTTTATTTTTATTTTGTATTTTATTATTTTATTTTCATATGTTATATATTTATAACTTTATTTAGGTATGCAAATATTTTTTATTGTATTTTTTTGATGTAAAATATATACTTAAATAAATAGAGGTATATTTTATATAGGTTTTAGTATAGTATATTCACTTATGTATTTATATAAGTTGTTTTATTTTAGTGTTTTCTTTATGGTTTTATTCTATTAAAAATATGTACATATATTGTAAATGTTATTTACAAAATTATAAAAACGTAAAATTATAAAAGTAAATAAGAATTAGTAAAATGAATATTCTATTCAAGTAAACAATACAAAAGGGGTCCAAAACCTTACTTTTGTACCTTAATTCCAAATTAAATGAAACCACCTTCATCAAATAGCTTATTAAAAGTTATATATAATTAAAGGTCATCTGATGCATTTTGAGTTTTTATTGAGAAGATATGGGTCTGGGAAGTTTGGGGTTTGGTTGTTTATTCTGAGTATAAATTGTATAATGTATATTATTTTTGTATGAAATCAATTTTTTATTTTTCTATATATTATTATCTATAAATTTCATGTACAAAGTTTCTTTATTTAAGGTATAAATAATAGAAAATAAAATAGATCCCAAAAATACATATTGATGAATAAACAAATGGGATTTTTTGTACATTTAGCCCTTATCTCCCACTACTTTATTCCTTGTCAACCAAATAAATTCTTGACTTAGTCTCGGGGTTTAGGGTCATAAAATACCTTTGGTATTTTATTCTTTTTCTTTTCTTTTCATTATTCTATAATTTTGACATTAAAACAATATTTTATATTTAATAAATTGAATAAATAATAAATGATAATTTATACAAAATAATGCTATTTACATGCATTTAGCTAGTGATTCATTACCCCCTATACTTGCCTTTGCTAGTTCCTAGCAAACACTTATGTAGTAAGTGTAGAAAATAATAAAAAAAAGAAAAAGAAAGAAATTAGATTTATTTTAATTCTCAAACATGTCTTATCAAAATCAAAGTTTGGAGATTAAGTCGGACATTTGGATTTTAGGTGCGGTCGGAACCTTGTTGGGAAACAGATTTGAAACACAACAAGATTCGAGAATCACAAGACTCTGCTCAAGTCTCCTCAATAGCCAGGTTAGAATAAATCAACTTATACTCAAACCCTTATGATTATGAATCTATCTTGGACATTGTGTGATATGTAGCTCTCCTTGACTGAAGTAGTAAAAGTTAGTCTTCTCCAACACGGTGTCCCTAATTCACCAATCCAACAACTCTTTCCTCAAGAAGCGAGGTATTCCCTTCTAAGTTCAAGTACAATTAGCTCAAGAAGAGTACGTGGATAGAATAATGGACGGTAGTTGGTTTAGCTACCTATCCTAGGATGCTTTTCCAGTGTAGCCAAGTCATCCAGCTCCAAGATCATATACATAAGACTTTGAAGCTCAATCCTATTTATTGACTATATAAAGATGTACACACTATGGCAGGAAGTTTATTTTCAATCAGGCATGATCACTTTTTTGGAGTTTTGAGTTTTTCCTTTTTTTGAATACTATATACAACAACATTTATATGGACTTTTCCCTCTTGAGATAGTAGACTATCCCTCTTTTGAATATTTATTGCATCCCACAACTTCTATCTTTAGACCTCATGACTACTGGATCGGGTTGGGGTATAATGGCCACAAAAGTGTGACTTCCGATGATTCCATTGGCTTGTGTCTCATGCCAATAAATCTAGCCCTCTACCACTTCAACTGAGGTGAGCAAAGTGGAAAGTGCAGGTGTGCAAGCTAGGTTATTATCAACAAGAGTCATGTGTGCTCCACAATACTCTACTTAGGCATCAAGACGACATTGAACTGAGTCTCGTGATCTCACATAATTAAGTCAACTAAACCTGAAGTGTCTCAATTCCAATTCATATAAGGTTCCCGTGATTTAGTATAATTAAGGTCCAACCAAGCTCCAATCTTCGGATTTGAAAACTGTGTATTTATTTGGATGACATATATATATTCATCAAACTTATTTGAAAATAATTTTACAAGTAATTTTGAAAACTATAGTTCAAAATATTTTTTTGCAATAATTTCTACAAACATTCATAAACATTTGAAAACTATTTTGCAAAGATTTTTGAATAGTTTATTAAGATTTTTCAATTATTTTTGCAGCCATTTTCAAAACTATTTACAAATAGGTTTTCAAAACAATATTATTTTACACAAAGACAAGAAATTTTACAAACAAAATTTTTTTACAAAGGTTGAAAGTAGTTTACAAAATATTTTTCAAATACTTTCAAAAGATTTTTCCAGTAGATTTTAAACTGATTTTCGAACATTTCGAAAAATAATTTTACCTAATTTATTAATAAGTAAATATAAAAGGAATTTGAGGATCAGTATTCATCATTTCATTGATTTTTTTAATGAATTATATATTTATATATAGTATTTTAGCCATACTTATTGAAAATACGGAAGTACAAATTATTGCTAAAGTATATACAAATTATATACGACCCCCTATACTTAGCTTGAGATATGTCCACATAGATCAGAGACAAAAAAGAGAAGATATGACTCGTACTGAGTATAGAAAAGCATAAACTACAATGATCGAATAAGGAATGAAAGAATGAAGAAATAAATGAATGGCAGTCGACCATCCCCCTATACAGAGGATGAAATAATCCTATGTATAGCAGGCTATATCTACATGCAGGGAGGGTTGGGGGTGGTAATAAACAATTCATAGCTCGGTCTATCTCTGCCAACATTTATGGTAAGATATCCCTCAGTATGGACAAAAATATCAACAAGAGAGGAGATAGTTGAGGGGATCAATAGAAGAATCGATAAAAAGACAAAATCACAAAGAGAATGTATACATCACCCCACCATACGTAGGTTAAAAGAGACCTATGTATAGGCAACAACAAGAGAGATGAAATAGAACGAAGAAAGAACAACATAATAGGTGCACCCCCTATACCTAGGTCATGGTACGTCCTAAGTATAGACATACATATATGGCAAATGATATAGGGTACACATGACATACTTGAGAAAGAAGGAAAGAAAAGACAAAGTATATACATACAAGCTAGTGAGAATGGTGAAATGTAGAATGGTATCTAACAGTATAATATTGTACTTTCATCATCGTCTCCCTGTGAGAATGGTGATGCAATCAGAAAGAGAAAGACATCCTAATATGCAATCAAGTGGGTGTCAACTATCAGGAAAAATAGATCGAAAACTAAGCCAGGATTCGATAGTGGGAGTAGAAGAACGACTCAAAAGAAAAGAGTAAGAGATCAAAACTAATATTGTACTACAGGGAGGAGGAAGGTTCAATATAGATCCCTCCGTGTCACTCATAGTCTCAAGAAGATACAAAAAGTGAAGAATATGAGACCTTCTACGCAGCTCGATATCCGGTGCACATAAGGTTGACAGATTAAGAACACATCAAATATTACAAGACGCGGCTCAACGTTGCGAGGGTCGTGATGAGAAGATTAATATGGGTCAAATATCTCAGAAAAATCAGAAGACTCGATCCCGTAATCCACCAAATAGGAGACACAACCGGAGATGAGATCGAGTATACAAATCGGAAGACTTGGCTTCGTGCTCTACCAGATTGGAGACATTGGAAGTAAAGTACCAACAAAATGATGTATCCTCCCGTAGATGACCCTCGAGGAGTGATACATACTAAGCAACGAATAATAAGAACTCATCCTTGCAAGTGTCGTTAGGGAGAGAAGACATAAAGGACCTAGATCCACCAAACGGATCAGGAGAAGCGGTCTCGGTAGGTGGTAGATCAGCTACCCACCAAAAGAGATCGAAATACCTCGAAGATGTCACGGTCTCTCGCAGATAACCCTCGAAAAGTACTATGAACTAGGCAGTGAATAATTAGAGGAGTGTGACATCCTTTTGAGGACCATCAAGGAGAGAAGACTCAGAAGAGTCCAAACAACTAGGATAATCGGTCTCGTACTCTAATAGATTGAGAAAACAATTAGATAGTGTGACCGACATCTCATATTAGACGACAAGGTTTTGTTCTCCACAAAGATGGATACACAAGCAGTGAGTGAAACCGATCGTAAAGAAAATATTACATCTTCGCATAGATAGTCCTCGGGAAATATTGCAAACTAAGTCGATGTAATCAGGGAAATGCTAGCATCAAGTCTCAGGTCCTCAAAAATAATCAATCAATCATCAATAGGATGGCATAAGGCTATGGTAGGCATAAGAGATCATTAGGGCAATCACAATGAAGTCCCCCAAATAAACCATATCAGTTGAGATGGATCAAGATATTAGACGAAGATTCAAAAAGTGCTAAATGGGGATAGGAGAGTCATGAGATGGAGGATGGACCAGTTAAGAAGATGAGTGAAATTAGGCGGGTTCCAAGTACCATTACGTTGAAGCACAACAAGAGATCATACATAAAGCGTATGAATCATGACGGGCGGAACCCATTAGAAGTCACATCGTCAAATAATCAGAAATGGATCATATCCTCAATCTAGTGTGTGAGATCAAAAATCCTCAATAAAGAATCACACCTGTAATCGTGCCAAAATCGGAATCCTCAATAATATCCACACATATCTCAACGTCAGATGCACCAATGATACCAAACCAATCTCATTATCCTCAAATCTGCCTTGTTTACTCAAATACTTCCTACAATCAAAACCTCGATGCAGGCTTTATCTAAAAGCACATCATTCTTGGGTGAAAGAAGGGATGATACTGAAGGGAATGAGGAAGTTGGGCGAGAAGGTCGAAACGAAGACAAAACTGTGGTTCCAGACAGACTAGAGATAGGGTGATATGGGTAAGGACACAACCAAAAATCCTTCTACTAAAGTGAAGATCAATACCTGATATCACGACTCAATAAAGATAATAGTATAGACAAGGAAAGGAAGATGGTCTCGATAAAAAGAACTCAAAAGCTCATGGATCTACAAACTAAAGGAGTGACGAACGTAAATGGACCCAAAATCACAATCAATGTAAACAATCTCCATATTCACCTACTCAACATAGTGAAGTCCGAAGATGGTGGTCATTTATCTTTTTCTATTTTAGAGTTAGGTGAGCTTTAAAATAGTTGTATAAGTACGTAGGTAGGCCTGGGATTGGGGAACTAATCCTTTGTGTGTACGTGTCACATATGAAGTGCATAATACAAGGAGGTTGCTCTCCCAAATCAATGAATCCATTACGTTTCTTTTAGAAAATCTAGTGGAGTTAGCAGTCCCAATTTTATTTTTGGTTATCACTTTTTTTAGTAATTTTCAATGCAATTGCCTAACAAGCAAAAAAACCCTCTAGATTTCCTTATTTCTTTTTAGTATTAAAACTTTGTAATTAAATGTTAAATTTCTAGGAATTTTGCATGTAACCCCCTCACCTATATATTATTGCAATAACACCAATGTTAGGTCTTGTATTTGTTTTTTTGTATTTTCATTTTGTTTAAATAGAATCAATGCCTGGAAAATTAGGGAAATTTATTTGAATGTGCTCCATATAATGCTTGTTCATGTTGCATTTTATTTTAGCATTTTCATGCATTCTCCATTTATTAAAATTCATTTAAGTGCGATGTATACCCTATCTAGCTTTAAAAATACAAGAAAATTATAAAACATATTCTAAAATCCTCTAAAAAATTATTAATTATATGTTATTATATAATCTCACTCCAAACAAAAAATGAGAAGAAAAATATCAAAAGAATACCTTACAAATAGAAGAACCCTCCTAACCCTATAAAAATTAGAAACAATTCTCCAAAAATCCAAAAAATGTTTTCTATTTTTTATATATACTATGTATTAAAATCAATTTTCAGATTTTTCAAATTTATTTTCTATTTTTAAAACTCAAAATAATTAATCCTATTAACGAAAGTCACTATTTTGAATTTTTTAATCAATTAAAAATACCTAAAATTAGTAAAAATTACCTAAAAATAAAAAAATGATCAAATAATAAAAAAGACAAAAACATTTATTTTTATAAATTTTGATTGTTTTTATCTAAGCCCAACATATCTTATATACACTTATATATACTTATATACTTACTAATATTATTAATATTACTATAAATAATTATTATAAATTTTAAAACCTTAAAAAATAGAAAGGATTGTTCTTGTATATATTTGGATCATTTTTACATATTTATCTTATATTATATATATTATCTACTATATAAAATATATAAATATATACATATAATAATACTTATAAAAGCAAAAGGAAATTATAAATCTGAAAATTATAAAAAGAAAATAAAAAATTTATAAAATTAAAAACAGAGAAAAAAATATATAAAACATAAAAATCCATAAAAGCTAAATATATCAAAAACCCACAAAGACATTACATAAATAGCATATGTATCTACCTATATCTTTTAATTAGAATTATATAATGGATCTACACATGTCTGTCCCATGTGTTCGAGAACCTACACATACTTTATCACTATACACTTATTTGTAGGGTTATAATAATATTTTACTCCACACTTACATTACGTTGATTTACTATTATCTGTAGGTTAATTGTTAAAATTGATTTAGGTCTGTGTTTGGTCGCTTCGACGAGTGTCGCTCTGCCTTGTGGATCGTCAAGACCGGACATCGATCTTTGATCATCTCAAATGGCACCATTTCCCTAGAATAAAGCATCTTCTGGTGAATCATCATCTTTTGCATCAGCCAATCTAACAGCCGGGCCAAGTAAGGAAGAATAAGACGAAGGAGAAGCGACACTAGACCTAAAACATCAAAAAAATAATCAAAATCAAAAAGTTTGAAAAGAGAAAAGCATCCGAAGCAACACCGTTCTAGCAAGGGAGAGGATCGCACCTGCAACCGATCTAGTTCTCGCCAATGGAGCTAAGCCTGTAGTTTTTGGATGGCCACCTATTATGGATGATTGTACTCCTTTTTATCTTCCATGTGTACAACATGATGTGGACATTAATTACGGTGTAAATAACAACAATGCTTTTAATTTTGATTATGTACATATTCCATTTCCTGGTGCAATGCAGAAAGACAAAAAAATCATAAAATTAAAAACAACATTGTCTGATCCTAATGTTGTAGAAGTTATTCAAAATCTTATGCTTGAAATGCCTATGCTTAAAGCCATTAAGTACATGTCCAACATTAATAAAGAGCTAAAGGAGGCATGTACTTCCAAGTGATAGTCACATCGAATAGGAGAAAGAAATGTAAAGCACATCCTGACTGTGACTACTGTCAATGCAATCAACAATCTCCCTAACAAAAAGAAAGACATGGGAGCTCCTCTCATCAGATGGCAGATGTTCGAACATGATTTCAACAGAACACACCTTAATAGTGAATCGTCCATCAATCTGATGTCTACTTCATTGCTCGAAGAATTTAGGTTAGGACCTCTCGAGTCTACCATAATGATCCTGATGTTCACATATACATCAATCAAGCAGCCAAGGGACATTTTGGAGGATGTCATTGTTACCATTTAAGGGATGCAATTCCCTATGGATTTCATTGTGCTAGATATGGACACATCAGCTTCTTTAATTCACATCTCGATCATACTTGGACATCGTTTCTTCGAACAGCCAAAGAGTTGGTGGACTACGGCACCAGACAGAACATCATTCGTTCCAGCACAGACAAGGTACCCATATAGATGATCCAAGTTTCAAAGTCGATAGAGTCTGCATCAGATGAGAATGATCCTGCACAATAGAGGACAAAGGACTATGATTTTCTAGCAAAAATTAGAGACAAGAATCTATTCATGGATGAAACCGAGACACACATATTCCCCTCCATTGAGGAAGGAGTGGATAGCACAGTCGAGTCTCCCCATTGTCTTCGAAGATGAATTTTTTGCAGATTTGCCAAAGAAATTAATTGTTAGCCACATGTCTTTGTCTAAACAAGAAGGAATCATTAAATGTTTTTGTAAACAAGAGGAAATTATTGAAAGTTTTTGTGAAGCATTAAATTCATAGATTTCATTGCCTATGGTGGACTATATACAAAAGATGAATCCGACACCACCACCATGCACATTTGTTGAAATTTCTACTGAACTGATCCCAACCCCACCAGATTTCAAACCATTACCAGCAAACATGAAGTATGCCTTCCTTACGGGTGAATAGAACATGTTCCCGATCATCATAAATTCACAACTGACAAGGAGCAAGATCCTCATCTGCTTGTGGTTCTAGAAAGAAACCGTAAGGCCATAGGATGGAAAAGTTCAGATCTCCATGGGATCAATCTTTCATTGTGTGTGCATCACTTCTACCTCGAAGAAGATAGCAAACCCTCTTGGGAATTTCAGTGCAGATTGAACCCTAATCAATGGGAGGTTGTTATGAAAGAAATTACTAAATGGTGTGATGTTGGATTCAAATATCCCATCTCCAATTCAAAATGAGTGAGTCCCCTGCATATAGTGCCAAAGAAATCCAGGATCATCATTATGAAGAATGACAAGGGAGAGGATATTCCAACGAGAGTACCAACTTCTTGGCACATTGGACGGATACTCTAGATATAGGCTGAAATTTCCCCTAAAGATCAAGAGACGATCACCTTCACTTGTCTGTTCGGGACATATGCCTTCCGCATAATGCCTTTTGGATTATGTAACGCTCCTGCATTTTTGGCAGTATTTGCATATATGGCTGGTAGTTTTCTCGAGGTTTTCATGGATGATTTCTCGGTCTACAGAGACAATTTTGACCAGTGCCTTTCATATTTAGACCTAGTATTGAAGACATGCTGCGAAGTAAACCTTGTTCTCTCATGGATGATTAGTCACTTCATGGTGATTGAAGGGATTATGTTAGGCCATGTCATATCTAAATGTGGCATGGAGGTTGACCCTACAAAGGTGGACATGATTTCCAAGCTCGAACCACCTACAAATTTCAACCAAATCCGGTCATTTCATAGGCATTTGGGATTCTATATAAGATTCATAAAATACTTTAGCAAAATTTCCTGACCACTGACTGAGCAACTTGGTAAGGATAGATATTTTATTGTAGATGCTAGAGTTCTCCATAGCTTTAATCAGTTGAAAGAATTGATCACTCGGGCCCATGTTCTACAACCGTCGGATGGGTCTCTACCATTTGAGATCATGACTGATGCTCCTGATTATGCTATTGGTGCAGTTTTGGGATAGAGAAGAGACAGATTACCATTTGTTATTCACTGTGCTAGTAGGACATTATACGAAGCACAGAAGAATTATACCATCACTGAGAAAGAGATGATAGTAGTTGTTTTCACCCTGGAAAAGTTAAGATCACACCTGTTGGGATCCAAAGTCATTACTTATACATATTATTTTGCCATCAAATAATTGTAATACAAGAAGGATGCCAAACCTAGTCTAATCAGATGGATCCTTCTACTCCAAAAATTTGACCATGAAATCAGAGATAAGCCGGGAGACAAAAATGTGGTGGAAGATTATCTTTCGAGACTACCAGAGATAGATACTCCTGAGCAAAGCATGATACCCATTACTGAGACCTTCCCAGACGAGGCAATTTTTTCAATCACCTAGCTCCCCTAGTTTATCAATATTATGAATTACCTTGTTTGGAAGAGAACTCCACAAGATTGACCTAAGCTGAAGGTTGAAAAGTTCTTGTCAGACATCCAATTTCAGTGGGAGAATCCTTATTTTCATGGAGAGGCAGATTGCATCTGTAGAAGGTGTATTCCTTAGGAGGAATATCACAGTGTCCTCAAGCATTGCCACAATCATGAATAAGGAGGACATCATTCACAGATAAGAATGGCAATGAAAGTACTTCAATGTAGCCTCTGGTGATCGACTCTTTTTAAAGATGCAGAAGAATACGTGAAATGTTGTACTGGCTGTCAGATGATGGGTAGAACTAATTGAGAGATATAATGCCCTTGAAATACATTCAGATATCAGACATTTTTATGCTTGGGGCATTGACTTCATGGGTCTATTTCCCAACAGTCGGGGAATTGAATATATCTGCTTGTAGTTGATTATGTTAGTCATTGGGTGGAGGCTATCTTAACTCGAGCCATCGATAGTCGTATTGTATGTTGATTCTTGAAAGAAAATATCATTGCAAGGTTCATGATTTCTAAGATTTTGATATCCTATGGTGGTAGCAACTTTATCAACAGAGAAGTAAGTAAGTCGACCCAAGAATATTGTATTAAGCATCGGGTCACTTCTCTATACCACTCGCAGTCCAATGGCTTGGTTGAATGCTCAATCATGGAGATTAAGACTATTCTTTGTAAGCTTGTGCGACCGGATAGTCACAATTTCTTGACTTGATTCTTTGGTCATATATCACCGTGTACAAGTTACCTTTGGGAATGTATCCCTACCGCCTAGTTTATGGAATGCCATGCCTTTTTCCTATGGAATTAATTCACAAATCTTTCTGGGTAATCAATGTTTGCAACTTGGATTACAATATGGAAGGAAAGAACAAAAAGGTTGATCTGAATCGATTACTTGAATTCAGAGACTATGCATACAACAACAACCTGATGTACAAGGAGAAAGTGATGAAGTGGTATGACAAGCATATTAGCAGGAAGACTTTCGAGCCTGGTCAAAAGGTTAGGTTGTTTGATGCGAAGTTGAAACTTTTTTTTCAGGAAAGTTGAAAACCAACTGAACAGGGTCGTTTGTAGTGAAACATGTGAATGACAATGGTAGTGTGATGATATCTAGTTTGGCACCTGACGCACATCCTTTTGTGATCAACGGACAATTGTTGAAGCCATATTTAGAGCATGATACATTTATGTCCGTTGTTGATTCAATACGTGGTATTTCAAGATGAGCTCAAAGCCGCAACATGAATAGAGTCAGACGAGACTCCCAAAAACATCTTTGATTATTTCTTCTTTTCTACTTTTCAAAATTTATTCTCTCATTATTCTGATTATTTCACTCATCCCATTCATCATTATTATTTAGGATATGCTTCATCCTAAGTATAGGGTGAAGAGTTTATATGGGTGCTCATTCTTTGATCCCTCTTCGATCTCCTTAACTCTTGATATTTTTTCTATACTTAGGGAAATGATACCCTAAGTATAGGGAGACATGTTGATACGATGATTTGTTCCCACCCTCGACCGTACGTGCATTGTACACCGTCTGCTATACTTAAGATCAATTGATCCTAGGTATAGGGGGATGATAGACTTCTTAGTCTTTCATTCTTTCTTCAGTCATTGCAATATAGGCTTCCCTATACATAGCATGAGTTATGTCTTCCTTTTACTCTCTAACCTATGATGACATAGCTCAAGCTAAGTATAGGGGAGTTGTATATATGTTGTATATAATTTAGTCATAACTCGTACTTTCATACTTTTAATAATATGGCTAGCTGATAAAATTAAAACATACGTAAAAATTCTTTGTATAAACACATGTAAAAAACTGGTTAAAATTGTTTTGCAAAATGTTTAAAAATGGTTATAAAATGTTTTGAAAATCTTTTGAACTATTTGGAAAAATATTTTGTAAAATAATTTCAAACATTTTTAGAAACCTTTTGTTCGCAAAAACTTGTTTTATTTGTTTAAATAAAATGTTTTGAAAATCTATTTATAAATGGTTTCGAAAATGGTTGTAAAAATATTTGAAAAATCTATACATACTATTTGAAAAATTGTTGCAAAATGATTTTGAAAGTATGTAAATGTTTGTAAAGTGTGTCAAATTATTTGCAAAATAAATCTTTCAAAAATTATTGTAAAAACTGTTTTGAAAATTATTTTTAGAACCTTGTATTTATTTCTAGCAAAATAGATTCTATACAAGCCTTGTGTACAAAAATATGTAAATAACAACTAAGTCCTATGTAAATTCATCAACCAAATCTTGTAAATAATGATACACTATCGTGTAAATAATTGCACATAATCCTTTCACTAGCCCTTATTTAAAAGTCCCTAAAAATTTCAACATTAGCAAAACGACTAAAAATCCACAAAATGTTCTCATAGTTGCATAGGGATTTGCAAAAAAAATTCAAAAATACATAAAAAGTTCAAAATTAGAAAATCACTTCACAAAAATAATTTCTTGCATTGTACATAATGTTTGTATTTTTTGAAATGATCAAGATAATTTAGCAAGTCTAAATAAAATCCTATTATTGGAACTTAGGATAGACCTTAATACACCTAATTTTAGAGGAACCCATTCAAAACTGGAACTCAGATGCTTCATGTCATCTTGACTTAATTCTTTAGATTACATGAGACTTTGTTCATGAGTTAATTCAATGTGTCTAAATAAAACCCTTCATGTCATGTGCATGACTCTTAAGACAATGGCTTGACTAGAAACCTTGCATGTAACACTTATCTCAACTCAGATGGATTGTTGAAAGATCTTAGAGTCTAAGTCGGGATGATGCTAGGATGCTTCGTCAAGGTTGGCTCATGAACCATTCTTGGGGACTACCGAAATCGGTACTCTAACCCACTTCTTCTAGTAGCATGGAACTCTAAAGACTGGAGACTGGATTGAAACAATGCTTCAGATTAGGAATGATCTACTAGCATAACTTTTTCCAAGACCCCAAAACATGGGCGGACCAAAAGATTATATATCCATCGAGGTACAACAATAATGCAGAGCAACACAAAAATCAAGAAAATATCCAAAAATAAGCCTACACCAAAGCCTTCAAAATATTATACTTCTAGAAAACGCTTGCTTCTTGGTGAATACTCAGCTAAACTGACTGTGCTTCACATGGAAATATGACTACACTAGTCAATTTCCACTTCTTTTCTCAACTCTTCTAGCCTTGTCCTATTTCAGTTGTTGAAAAACTGGCACACACTTGACCTTAGAAGGAAATATCCATCTCCCCAAGTACGAGCTAGTAGAGGAGCAGACTCCTTCATAGTTCAGTAGTTTGTCTGGGAAGAGCTGACAAATTAACACACATGGATATGTTATTTCTAGGTTGCGAGAGTATGCAACTGAAAGAATAGTTATGACTAAACTGTGTACTGGATTGGATAAGGGGAACAAGGAACCTAATGGTTGTTGTGTCACACTTCCTAACCTCAATGTGGTTCCGAACAAACAAGGAATCCGAAGGTCTTAACCGAGCTCCAAACTTTGATTTTATAAAGACATGTTTAAAAGTTAAAAATTATTCTGAGTTATTTCTTTTTCTTTTCTTTATTTTCTTTTTCTGCATTTATAAACATAAGTGTTTGATAGGGACTAGCAAAGGCAACTATAGGGGGTGATGAATCTCCATTTCATCACTTTTATTCTTTTCATTTTGGCCTTAAATCTCTAACTAAATGCATGCATATAGCATTAGTTTGTAAGATACCAAATAAAAGAATACAAAAAGGAAAGAAAAAGAATGAAGTGTCAAGGACATTGAGTGACCCTCGACCTTGAGACCTAGTCATCATTATATCTTCGTCGACAAGGAATAAAGTAAGGGGAAATAGGGCATAGAAACTGTATAGAAAACCACACAAAAGCCATAATTATTTTAGCCCAATAATTGCATTTTGGGAACTATTTTTTTGTTATTTTTATACCTCAAACCAATAAATTTTTTACATGATCATTTGAAAAGTAATAAGTTCACTCGGTCTTGTGCTCCACACAAGGCGGGAACATAGTCATCGAAGCGACCAATGAGAACCTTGGACTAATTCAATCATTAACCCAGAAGTAAATATATAAATGCAAAATAACATTTGGAGTTAAAATTTATTTTATTTAACTCTAAAAAATGTGTGTACAGTGCAAGTATGTAGAGTATCGAGCATAGGGTGCAGATGGTAGATTGGGCAAATTGATGTGTAAAAATTTGTGCTTCATGGCTATGTGATTTTCGATTGGTTTTTATTTTTATATTATTTATGGATATTTTTTAATTTTTTAAAATTTTTTCATTTTTTATTTTTTATATATTCTAATTTTTAATTTTCTTTTTCTTTTTAACTAACTAATATAGGAATCTATATAAGGCTATGTCTA
Source organism: Ottelia alismoides (assembly GCA_037367405.1). Classification (NCBI taxonomy): domain Eukaryota; kingdom Viridiplantae; phylum Streptophyta; class Magnoliopsida; order Alismatales; family Hydrocharitaceae; genus Ottelia; species Ottelia alismoides. The sequence goes on from JAZKJV010011445.1 coordinate 902,860, forward strand.
TAATACAAACAAATATAATTATAAACACAACTAAAATTACTCAAATATTATGAAATGAAATACTTTTAAGTTTTAAATAATTTTTTACTGGTTTTCTGATTTTTTTAATATTTTTGCTAATTTTATGTATTTTTAAAGTAAAAAACAACCCAAAATAGGGATTAAATAAATAGGCTAAAATAATTTGGAAATTAAAAATAACAAAAAGAGTCCAAAAATTTTCAAATCAATTTTACTATTTAATAATTATTATAAAGAAAATTATAGAATAGAAATGAATATTTTTGGAGTTTTTAAGGATTTCTTGTATTTTTATGAAAGATTTTGGAGCTTTTTAACTTTTATGAGTTTTCTTTTTCTATTTTTAGGGATTTTAAGTCTTGAATTACAAAATATATTTTTTATAATGTTTTAAATCATTTTTATATTTTTTGGTAATTTATAATTCAAATAGGGACCAAAACTTGGTCTTTTAGTTTTTAAAAATATTAAAATTATCTAAAATGCAATAAAAATATGACGTGAATGGAGATGCTAACAGACACTTAATCCTATTTTTTGAGATTTTTGTTGAGCATGTATGATATTTTTAATAAATGGAAAACAAGCACAAAAATTAATGAACTTGTAGGGGCACAAATGCGAATAAAAATAAAGGCAAGGGATAAAGTACAAATATCCCAAAGTTTTATAACTAAAAATGAGAGTGTATGGACTAAACTTAAATCACAAAACCCATAATGCTATCCACGTAAAATGCCCACCTCACATGGGACGACATGTGAGATGAGCTAGATAGGGCCAAATTGCAAATAGAGGAAATCTTAGGGACTGACATGCAAAATTTACAAAAATATTAAATGGCAGATGAAAGTTTCTATATTAAACTATAAAATACAAAAATAGGGGAGGTTGTAAGTACAAAATACCCCCACTAGCATGTGATCCAACTTGTGAGATTTGGGATTTATCCATTTATCGTATTACACACGATGACAGTTCGCAGACGACTGGCTGAGATCAGATCTTCGGATGAAGATCAACTGTAGAGGTGTGGGCGCATCCAACGACTGTCGAGCGATCTGGAAGGTGGAGGTGATTGGACGACTATTGCTTCGCACGATGAACATGGAAGAAGGCCTTCTTCCCGGAGCTTCGATCAGTGATTCTAGGCTACCCCGACCGCCTCCCTTGCTGCGAGATGGGTCCGAAGCTTCGTAGAGGTGTTCTTTCTCTGCTGGAAATCTTAAAATGCTCCACGTACCGTCGAAGCATCCTACAGAGGTCAAGGAAGCTTCGGTGACCTGGGCAGCTTCCCTGATTCCAAAATAGACCTCAACTACAGCTCTAGGCTCAAAACCTACATGGGAAGAAAGTGGGTTCAAGGGCACACTACCTCAACCCATTAGCGGGAAAAGTGGGCAGAAGATGGGGTGTAGCAGAGGTTTTCCGGTGAGGCGACGGAGGAGGAACACCCAAATCTTGAACAAGCAAGGACCAAGTGATCTGGAGGCGCATGGGATGTTGGAGAAGCAAAGGGAAAGGAAGTGAGGTGGTCTACGGGGTTGGAGACAGTGAGGTGCAAGGTGAAAAGGTTCATCAGAGTTAAGCTCCGGCAAACTACAGAGGAGCTAATCTACTCTATTATAATTAATAAAATATAATTATAATAATAGGAAATTAAAGTAGAACCTAAAATCTATCTAAAAATCAAAGAAAACAAACATCAAGCGGCGTTGGCCATGAGAAGAAAACCTCATGGCGGCGGAGCGTCGGATACGTGGAAGCACCTTCGACACCTCTTCTCGATCCAATTCAGAGCTGGGCGAACCTCCTGTTACAAGTATCAAGCCTTTGGATGCAAGAAGGGGAGAGAAATCAAAGCAAGTGGGATTCCAATTCGAGAGGAAGGAGGTGCTTGGCTTATGTACATGGCTGGGAAGAATGAGGTGGTCAGATCGATAAAACGGTCCAATCTTCGACAAATAAACAACACGTGAAAGATGGTGGATTGAGGAGGAAAAGTCATCGAAGAATCAATCCTTTTTGGTGATCACATCGATCTGGAGAAAAAGGTGAAAATGAGTCAAAAGTAGGTCTGACAGGGCTACGCGCATGGGGAGGAAAGTTGACTGGGGTCAACTCTTGAGTCTCCCTAGTTGGTTCACATGGACCAACCCGAAAAAGGCAACCCAATACTATTTAAAAACTCATTAATAAATAGTAAATGATTTTATTAAATTAAAGTTATAAATTAAAAGTGTTATTATTTTATGCAGTATTTTAATATTATTTTTATTTTTTTATGGGCTTATTTGTTACAAGTTAACTTTTGGGGTTTACTTACGTATATTTACCAATGTTTTGCATATTTTATTTTTTTTATTTTTGATTATTTTAATTTATTTTCTTATTGTATATATTTATAACTTATTTTTATACACATAAATATATTTTTGTTATATTTTTATGAGATATTATCTACGTTTAAATAAGTATAGGTATATAATATATAGGTATGAGTATAGGTATTTCATGCATATATTTGAGTATAATGTTTTATTTTAGTGTTTTATTTATGGTTTTATTCTATAAAATATGTACATACATTATAAATAATATTTAAAAAATATAAAAATAGAAAATTATAAAAATAGTAAATTATAAAAATAGTAAAGAATAAATAAAATGAATATTTTATTCAAGTATATTGTACAATAGGGGTCCAAAACCTAACTTTTGCATATCAACTCCAAATTAAATGAAACTATTCTCATTAAATAGCTTGTTAAGATTAATATACAATTAAAGTGATTTTGAGGCATATTGAGTTTTAAGTTAGAAAATATGGGTTTGGAAGGTTTGTGTTTTAGATTTTTTAAAGTATAACTTGTACACTTTATATTATTTTTCTATGAAATAAATTTTATATTTTTCTGTATATTATTATCTACAACTTTCATGTCAATGTTTCTTTATTTGAGTTATAAATAATAGAAAATAAAATATGTCCAACATATGACTTATTAATGAATAAAAGAATGGAATTTTATTGTATTTTTGTCCATATCTCCCCCTACTTTATTCCTTTGTGACGTAATCATCAAGATGTCTAGGTCTCAGGCTTTAGGATCATAAAATACCTTTGACATTTTATTCTTTTTCTTTTCTTTTCTTTATTGTACAAGTTTGGCATTAAAAACTATAATATATATATAATAAATGGAATAAATAAATAATGTTATTTTTTACAAAATAATGCCAGTTACATGCATTTATCTAGGGTGTTCAAGGCCAAAATGATAGAATAAAGGTGATTAAATGGAGATTCATCACACCTCCCATACTTGCCTTTATTAGTCCCTGTAAAACACTTACACAACAAGTGTAGAAAACTAAAATAAAGAATAAAAAGAAAGAACTTGGATTGGTTTTACTTTTCAAACTTGTCTTCACAAAATTAAACTTTGGTTTTAACTCAGACCTTTGGATTTTAGGTGCGGTCGGAACTTTATTGGGAATCCAATTTGAAACACAACAGCCTTCGAGAATCACAAATCTCTACTCAAGTCTCCTTAATAGCTAGGTCAGAATAGATCAACTCATACGTGAATCCTTATGACTATGAACCTATCTTGAATAGTGTCTGTGATATGTAGCTCTCCTCGGTTGAAGCGGTAAAAGTCAGTCTTCTCCAACATTGTGACCTTAATTCCCCGCTCCAACAACTCTTTCCTTGAGAAGCGGGATATTCCCTTCTAACTTAAAGTGACAACCAACTCAAGAAGACGAGGTGGAGAGAAGAATGGAAGGTAGCCAGTGTGGCAACCTATCCTACGATGCTTGACTAGTGTAGCCAAGTCTTCCCGCTGCAGGCTCACAATTGTATGACTCTTAAGCTCAAGCTTGCTTATTGACTATACAAACTCTGCCAGGCATTTTATTTTCACTCAAGACTTACCACTTTTTTCGAGTTTTTTATTTTTATTTTTTTGAATATTATATACAACAACATTTACATAAGGACTTCTTCTTCTTGAGCTAGTAGACTATCCCTTTCTTGAAGTTTTATTGCAACCCACAAAATTTGTCTATAGACCTCGTCGCCATTGGATCGGGTTGGGGTACAATGGCCACAATTGTTTGACTTTTGATGTTTGCATTGGCTTGTATCTCATGTTGTCAGCCCTTTACCATTTCAACTAGGTGAGGAAAGTGAAAAGGTACAGGTGTGCAAGCTAGGTCATTATCAACAAGAGCCATGCGTGTGCTGCGAAATACTCTACTTAGGCAGTCAAGACGACATTGAACTAAGTCTCGTGATCTCAAAGAATTAAGTCATCTAGACCTAAAGTACCTCTATTCCAGGTCCTATGATGTTCCCGTGATTAAGTATATTTAACATCCAACCAAGATCCAATCTTCGGATTTTATTTAGATTTGTTCAATTATCGACCTCAATCCGAAAAATGCAAATGTTATACACAAAGCAGAAAGTATTTTTGTTATGCAACTTTCAAATTTTGAACTTTTTATAGATTTTTGAAAAAGGTTTTGAAATTTTTGTGCAATTTTTAAAATTGTTTTTTGCAAATGCTTTTGGAGTTTTTTTGATTTTGCAAATTTTTAGGGATTTTTCAAAACAAAAGATTTTGACAAAGAACTAGGTACATATACTTACATAGGTATGCATCTCATCTTTACCAGAATTTGGATTTTTAAGAATTTACAGGTTAATACAAGTTTTCTAAAGGATTTAGATTATGTATCCAATTCTTAAATATAGTTTGAAAATATTTTACAAACATTTTGAAAACTTTATTTTGCAAACTATTTCGACAAATAAAATTTTGCAAACATTTTACAAATTAGAAAACTTTTTGCAATGATTTTTCAAAAAGTATAAATAGATTTTCCAAACTATTTTTGCAACCATTTTTCCCAATCTTTTAAAAATAAATTTTCAAAAGTTTATTTCAAACAACGAAAGAAGTTTTTACAAATAGAGTATTTTTTAAAAATATTTAACAAAACATTTCCAAATAGTTTTTATAAGATTTTTCAAAAAGTTTTTCATGCTATTATTCAAACTTTTTGCAAAAAAACATTTTTAACATTTTTTATTAATCGTTAAATACAAGAAGTTGGGTATATGTGTGTATTAATTTTTATTAATTGACATATTGATAAAAATATGAAAGCACGAGTTATGGCTAAAGTATATACGACCCCCTTATACTTATCTTGAGCTATGTCCTCATTGATCAGAGAAAAAAGGAGAAGACATTACTCGTATTGAGTATAGAAAAGCCTATACTATAACGAATAAGTAATGAATGAGAAGTCGACCATTCACCCTATTCATAGGATCAATTAATCCTAGGTATAGCAGATTGTCCACAAGGTAGGGAGTGTCAAGGGTGGGAACGAACAAATCACACTTAGATTGTCTTCCCCTCTACTTATGGTAAGATATCCCTAAGTATAAACAAGAAGAGGAGACAATGGAGGGGAGAAAAGAATTAATAACTCTAGGTGCACAACCCCCTATACTTAGGACAAAGTACGTCTTAAGTATAGTAATGAAGAAGGGGTGACACCTTTATGGAAGAAAAAGAAAATGAAAAGTCGAAAAGAAGAAAAATCACTCAACTCATCCACCTCCCCTATACTTAGGGCAGTGTACGTCCTAATCAAGGCAAAACATGCAGAATGAGGTGGACGAGAAAAAATGGTAGATGGAAAGAAATAAAATGAAAGCGGATATACAAAGAGGTGGATATGCACAGATCAAGAAAGTAGAAAGCAAACCTTGTTGTGTGATCCCTGAGGAATGGATCTGGTAAGATGTATGTCGATATCAGAATCATCAGCAGATAAAAACCTATCATGAAAGACCTCATGAAGATCCTCAGCAATCTCAAAGCGGAAAGGCACCAACTGATCAGTGGAAGTAGTTTGGTCATGCTCAGCCTGGGAAGTCTTCGCTAGATCATTATCAGAAGGCCTGAATTCCTTGATAAAAGAAATTAGGTCAAATTCAGCCTTTACAATCTCTACTAAGTCTACCCTATGCTCTAAGGTGTCTATAGTGTAAATACCACAGATGTCATCATTGCATTGCCACTCACCAGAGTGTAAATAACGCAGATGTCATCATTGCATTGCCACTCACCAGAGGAGGGAACTCCAAGGTATACGTTTTTCAGTCTTCCTCACCAAAGGAATCCTTGGGTCTCAGTATCATCCATCAAAAAGCAAACCTCTATGATATCAACATCAAGGTCATAGTCCTTGGGGTCGACTAACACGGGCACACTATCGTGGGATGCAGGTCTCTAGTCAACATTGGGTGAAGTAATCAACACATCGCTCCTATCATCAGAACGAAAGAAAAACTCTCTAGATCCATAGTCAATAAGGGCTCTTGTAGAGGTGAGGAAAGGATGTCCCAAGATGATTGGAAGATGCTCCACAAGGGTGGAGGTATCCATGCGCAATACGACAAAGTAAGTAGTAAATTTCATGCCCTGAATCTGAATGACAGTGTTCGCTACAATACCCCTCAGCCTCTTTATTGATCCATCAACAAATTGATAAATCATCTTAGTTTTCTTGAGAGGTCCTAAGTTAATAGACTGTACCAGCAACAATGATATTAAATTAATCGAAGCATCGCCATCAAGGAGAGTGTTATAACATGTATAGTCAGAGATGGTGCAACTCACAAGAGGTGTGACATTGTTCCCTTTCCTAGTGTGTGGATGGTGAGAGATGGCACGGTCAGTGGCCATGGTCAACATGTGACACTCAGATATGCTACATCGCTTTCTCTTATTGGGTTTATGAGTAGATAATTGGGTCATGGCCTGGCAAGGTGTGGCTTCAGAGATTGATGAATCTATATTTTATCATTTTTATTCTATCACTTTGGCCTTAAAAACCATAGTAAATGCGTGTAAATACTGTTAATTCGGGCATTTTAGCATGCATGCATTATTGTACAAAATGTGTACAAAATACAATTTTTAATGTTAAAATTATAGAATAAAGAAAAGAAAAGAAAACGAATAAAATATTGTAAATATTTTATGACCTGAAATGCCAAGACCTAGGCATCTCGATGACTAGGTCGACAAGGAATAAAGTAGGGGGAGATAAGGGCCAAAATACAATATAAATTCCTTTTAATTCATTCATTCTATATTCATTTTGGGACCCATTTTTTGTTCCACTTTTTATAACTCAAATAAAGAAACTTTGAACATGAAAGTTGTAGATAATTAAATAAATAAAAATATAAAATTTATTTGACACAAAAATAATGTACAGATAAAAAGGTATGATCTGAATAAAATTCCAGAATCCCAACTTCCCAGACATGTATCTCCCAAACAAAAACTTGAAACATGTCAAACTCGCCTTTAATTGTATATAATTTTAAATAAGCTATTTAATGAAGGTGGTTTTGCATTTGGCGGAGCTACGGTTGGAAAGTTGAGTTTTGGACCCCTATTGTATACTTGTACAGATTAAAAAATTCATTTTATTATTTATTCATTATTTTCAGCATTTTATATTTTTATATTTTGTAAATATTATTTATAATATATATGTATATTGAAATCAAAATAAAAACTCAAAGAAAACACAAAATAAAATACTTGTATATATAATACATAGGTATAATACCAATACACAAACCTATATAATTAATACTTATATTTTATTAAGTGTATAAAACACCAAAAAAATACAATAAAAATATATTTAAGTGTATAAAAATATTCTATAAATCTATAAAATATTAAACAAAATATTAAAAGTTAAGTAGATAAAATAAAAATAATTATTAAAGTACATAGATAAATATACCTATATTGGCCTAAAAAGGCAACTTGTTATTTTTGACCTCAAAAAAATAAATAAAATTACCTAAAATAATTCATAAAATAATAAAAAATATTATTTAATAATAAAAAATTAATTAATTCATTTTCTAGTTATAAATGATTAGAAATGATTTTTCCAGGCTTTTTCCTGGTTGGTCCATGTGGACCAACTAGGACGGCTGGAGAGTTGACCTCGGGTCAACTCTCTGACCCAGCGCCTGCCATGCGTCAGACCTAATTTTTTGGCCATTTTTACGGATTTTTCGAGGCTAATCCCTTCACCTTTTTGCGATGTGATCTTCACGACTTTTGATCCTCGAGGATCCCATGATACAGCCCCTTGCAGTTATCTCGATCCCTGGATCATTGACGTGCTTGTGATTCATCGTTCTTTGCGCCGCTTTGGTCACTCTTTCAAAACCCCAGCCGCACCTTCATCCTCCTATGAACCTCTTTGACCCTTGCTTTGGCTTTGCGTTGCTTGCTCCGGATCGATCTCTATGATAAGGAGATCTCCAGCACACGCGCGGAGCCTTTGCAAGGCGTTGAAGGGCGTCTTCCACCCATCTCCGGCCACCGAGGCTGTGAGGTTCCCACCTTGTGTTTTCAACCTTTGAGGTCTAGTTTCCTTCTTATTTTCTTGCATTCTTTTACTTTTCTATAGCCTTAGGATCGATTACCATCGACATCTTCATTTTTCGCCAGTCCCTTCATCTTCATCCGCTGCGCGCCTGAGTTCGCTCCGGCGAGCTCCCCACCTCACCTCCTCCGCTCCATTCAGCCCTTCTAATGGGACGAGGCAGTTTTCCCTCGTCCCCAGTTGCTTCTGTGCAGGTCCTGGTGCCAAAAGAGTTCCCTGGAGTTCGTTTTGAGCCACATCAGTGGAACCGAGAGCCGTCATGCGACCTTGTCCCCGCAGGTGTACCTCGGGTTCTACCGAGGTATTTTGGAGCTTCCAGACGAGAGAGGACATCCACAGGAGGAGATTGAGCAATTTTGTAGCGCCAAATTCCAGCAAGGAAGAAAGATCTGGGCAGGAGAAACTCGCCTCCCCGCGAGTTCCTCCCTGTTCTGCGTTAACCCCAATCCGCTGTCTGATCAGTTCTATCCCTCTAGGCCCGCAGCGGCCGTAGGATCCCGTGCAGTCCATGTCGTTCGATCAATCAAGATCCACTAATCTGAGCCGTCCGTGCGAAGCGTCATCGGCGCACCGGGAGCTGACATGTGTCTTAAGTGAAGAATCCAGAGCCGTCCGATCTCCTTGCTGGGTATTTTGCATTTTGGACCCGGCAAACTTTTGTATTTATTAGTTACTTTATAAACATTTATCTGCCGTTTTATAATTTGTAGAATTTGCACTTTGCCCCTCCCCGGTGTTTGTAATATTTTGTTTGGGTCCCTGCCAGGTCACGTGCGTTGAGCAGGTGATGTGGCAATTTTAAGGGCAACCGCATGGGTCTTTTCATATTTGTCTTTAGTCCCAAAACTTTTCTTTGCAGTTATAATTATTCTGGCATTTTTGCATGTAAGCCCCCGTATTTGTGGAATATTGCATTATCGTCCTCCCCAAGCGCATACGTCGCACGTGCGTGGGCGGGCTTTTTGCAGCAGCACCCTTAGGCTTCTAGCTATTTAGCTTTGGTATGTAACCATTTTTATTGAGTTATAAATTTTGTGAAAAATTGCATTTCACCCCCTGGATGTTTTGCTAATTACGATAATATCCTTAATAGGAATGATTTTTCTTTTTATTTCTTTTATTTGATTCATGAATCTATAAAATTTCAAAAATCACCAAAAAAATACCATAGGTTCCTGTTGCATCATATTATTACTCTATATTTTTATTTTGCATTTTATTGCATTTTAATATTAAGAAAAATTCAAAAACAAACATTTTATTCAATGTTTGCATTATAAAATCCATAAAAATTATAAAATCACCTTAAAAAATTCCCAAAAAATACATTTTATGTCTTTTACTGTGTTTTAACTTCAGTCCAAAAATCATTAAAAAATACAAAAGAAAACCCATGAAAATATAAAAAATATATAAATCTTCATGAAATTTTTAAAAATTCTACAAAAATCATAAAAATAAATCTTTATCTTTGAAATTTCTTTATTTTATTACCTTTAATTTAAAATTAATTTGGAGAATTTTTGTTACTATTTGATATTTTATTTCTCCATTTTAGTTTCAGCCTTTTGTTTTATTCACTGTTTTCAGTATTTTTGACTTTAAAAATACCAAAAAACTTAGGAAATATATAGAAAAAACACAAAAACATTAGAAAAAATAAAAAGGCTAAAAATATTTTATTTCCTGATTTTACTTATTTTTGCCTATTTTTATAAATATTTTATCCTTCTCTTTCTTACTTTATATATATATTCTATTTAAAGAAAAAGAAAATATAGAAAAAAATATAAAATATAAAAAGAAAATAAAAAATCAGAAAATAAAAATCAAATATAAAAATATAAAATCAAAAATTCAATAAAATATAAAATTAAAAACCCACAAAAAATAGCATAAATAGGCAAATACATCACATTCACATTTTGAGCAATATTGCCACGTTCTACCTGTCTGCTCCATGTGTTCGACCTCTACACATAGTTGCACCTATACACATCTTGTTGTAGAGTTATAATAAATTTTTAACTCTGCATCGCTTTTCATTGCTTGATTCTTGTTGTGGGTTAATTGTTGTCTGAAGATTTGATTTCTTGCGGGTTACCTCAGCGACATTGTGATTCCACCTTATGTGGATTACTTTAGACCCGTGAAAAATAATCTTAAACAAATGGCACCGTTGCTAGGGAGCAACAACGCGTAGATCATGTTTTTGTTTGTGCTTGTGATTATTTGTCTATTTCGTGGCTTTTATTTTTGCTTATTTTATTATCTTTATTTTTGATATAGATTGTTGAGCTGTCTAACCTCCCCTCTTCTTGACTTTGTGCGAGGAACCGTGGATCGAGGGAGGCGCTCCACCCTAGGTGCCTATGTACCCACGTGAAGCCAGCATCTGCCAGCCTAGCACCGAAGGAGACGTAGAAATAATTTTGAAGACCGAGCTCCACCTTAGTTGTTGCATTTATTTTATGTATTTATTTTTGAAATTTTAATTGAGAAAAAGACTTTAATTTGTAATAATACAGGTACTCAGGACTTGGACACTCGGGCCTAATTTCCAAGTAATTGTACACTTGGGGGCTCACCGTCGGCTTTCTCGCAGTTTTCATAGGTTTTTTTTTTTATTTTCCGGTTTTGTTTTTTTTATTTGATGTGATTAAGCCCTTAGTTTTAGGAGTTGCTTGTCGTTAGTATTAGGTCCAAACACATTAATCACCATTGCATGATCCTATAGTCTACATTTGGACTTAGTCAAATTGTGAAATATGATTCTTCTCGATAATAACAATTTCTGGACTTAGGGCGTTTTCATCGGCTTGCATTTGCATATAGATAGGTTTCAATTCTGCTGAGCATCCTTGCATGTAGAGAGGCAACATGAGCATTTTCGCTTTAGCATACATCATCGTTTTGCCGCTTGCATTGCTTTCCCGCCTCTCTGCCTATGATTTTGATCACCTAGGTGCTTAAAGGAATTGACTCCTCGTTAGGTTCGTGCATTTCTCACTAAAAATCCAAAAAAGTTACAACCAATAAAATTGGGACTGCTAATATTACTTGACCCTAAAAAAGATCAAAAAGAAAAATATTGTCTTGGGGCGAGTAATCCCCTCATTGTCTCTGTTTTACTTGCTCGCGCATACATTAAGGATTAGTGCCCAAATCCCATTCAGACCCTAAGTGTGTGCGCAACTCTTTTACTTCTCACTTGACTCTAAAACAGACAAGATAAAAAGACCGACTTTTCGATCTCTACCGAGTTGAGTAGGTGAATTGAGGGTTTGTATTATTTTCATTTTTGTTTGTGTGTGTCCTAGATCGCTTTTGCGCACTTGCGCCTTTTTCTCACTTCTCTTGACTTGACCTTCGTGCTCTCCTGATCATTTCCTTTTGTTTTCGAGATGGACCCCTGGAGCATTTTCTATCTAGACTTTGCGGACCCCTCGATCGCTCCAGTCGGTCCACCTCACTTTTTCTAGGAGGACTTTGCTCCTTAGTTTTGTACATATCCGACCAACACACTATTTCAGGATTCAGACTTTGACCTTCGCCAATCATTTCCACCACCATCTCATACACATTTCGACAACCCTCTCTTTCTTGAGTATCCTAATCTGGAATGTGATTTTTGTCTGCACCCACCGCTCACATTCGACACACCCGGTCCTGAGATTTTGGAGTCACCTTTCATGGTATCCACACTTGAGACCTTGACCCAGTTCATGGAGCAAATGAAGTCGAGGATTGACAACCTTACCTGCATGAATAAGAGCCGCGTTGATGCTTCAAGACCTGATGATTTGGAATCATTTATGGATTATCATGAGAGCTTGCAATTGCCCAAAACATAAAAAATGAGAAAAATTTAAAAATCCAAAAAGAATTCGGGTGACAGTTGATTCAGACTGTGAGGAGAGTGCTCACTTGCCAGACCCTTTGACCAAACATCCATTCACATTTTGTCCCACCTTTGACCCCGAGGATGTCGTTGTACAGACTGCTCTTGGCATTCCTCGTGTATATGCTGATTCTCACCTTCTCCCTTCTATGGAGGAGGTGCAAAAATTCAAAAAATGTTGACTGAAACCGAAGTGGTGGCCACCATTCATGAGATTATCCGTGCCCCACTTCAGCAAGCCATGACTGATTTATATGCTCCTCTTCCCAAGAAGAGAAAGCAGAGGAGCTGATATGAGCGTTATATTCTGACCATGGCCACTTCCCACGCCATCACACACCGTCCCATTCCTAGGAAAATGAACACTACCACATCATTCATTAGCTGCACTATCTCTGACCACACATGTGATCACACTCTCCTAGACGGCGGTGCATCTATTAGCATATTACCCTTCTCGCTGGTACAGTCTCTTCACATAGGGCCTCTCAAGAAAACCAGGATGATCGTTCAGTTTGCTGATGGATCAATAAAGAGGCCGAAGGGTATCCTTGAAAATGTTGTCATTTCAATTCAGGGCACAAGCTATCACGTTGACTTTGTCATAATGCCCATGGAGACCTCCACTAGGGAGCATTCTCCAATCATCCTGGGACAACCATTCCTCGCCTCTGCGAGGGTCGTTATTGATTATGGATCAGGAGAGAGTCACTTTCATCCTGCTGACGAGAGCGAAGTGTTGATCACCGCACCCATAGTTGACCAGAGACCTACACCTGATGCGACTTCACCCATCTTGGCTGACCTCAAGGACCATGACCTCGATTATACTATCAGAGAATTTTGTTGCTTATTGGATTCCACTGAAACCCGAGAAATCGTTCCTGTTGAGGAAGACTCGGAAAGCATGGACCTCAGAGTTCCTTCTTCTGGGACTTGGCGATGTGTTGATGACATCCGCGGGATTTACACGATTGATACCATTGAGCGGAGGGCAGATTTAGAGACTAGACAGGATGGATATGACTTGACTTCTTTCACCTATGAGTCTGCTCCTGTTCATTTAGATTCAGAAGAGACCAAGGCTGAATTTGATTTGATTGCTTTTATTCGGGAATTTGGGCCTTTTGATGAAAAAGATGATCCAGTTGAGATTATAGAGGATGAACAAAGTTCGACTACTTCCACTGATGAGTTCGTTCCTTTTAGTTTTGACCTGGATGAGACCTCGCAGGACAACACTGAGTACACTACTTCCGATGATGATGAGTTTGTCCCATTCCACTTCGATATCAGCGAGACTCCTAAGGCTGGGCCTAGTCGTACTTCTTCCACTCACCAGTATGTGCCTTCACACCCTAGGGCCCTTGAGGATCTTCATCATGTCGACCCTGATCGGCTTCCGTCCACTGTGGACCCCGATGTCGACCTGCACCACACCAGATCCATTCCTCAACGGTCCCTCAAGAAGGTTCGCTTTCTACCTTCTTGATCTCTGTACATCCATCCATGTTGTATATTCTCTCTCGTGTATCTCTGTCCATCTCATGTATTCCTCATCCACCCATTCTCGTGTTTGCCTTGCTTAGGACGTACTTTGTCCTAAGTATAGGGGGTGGACGAGCCAAATGTTCATTCGTCGTTCTGTTTCATCACTCCTGTTGTTGCCTATACTTGGGGCTTCTTTTAGCCTATGTATAGGGGGAGTGATGCGTACATCCGCTTCCTTCTTCTTCCAACTTCAGATCTCTTTCCTTCTTTTCTTCTTTTCTTCTTTTCCTTTTCTATCCTCTTTATCTATCAGAAAGGTGATGCCCCTTGTTGACAGTCTTCTATACTTTGGACGTACTTTGTCCTAAGTATAGGGGGGGGTGTGCACCCCGAGTTTTCATTCTTTTCGATCCTCTCCATTTTCTCCTCTTCTTGTCTATACTTAGGGATATCTTACCCTAAGTATAGGGGGAGACAATCTGAGTACGACATGTTCATCCCCTTGACCCTCCCTGCTTTGTGTACAGTCTGCTATACTTAGGATTATTTGATCCTAAGTATGGGGGATGGTCAACTTCTCATTCTTTTGTTCATTTGTTCATTCATTTCTCCATTCATTTATTCTTTAGATTATCCTATACTCAGTACGAGTTATTTCTTCTCTTTTCTCTCTGATCTATGAGGACATAGATCAAGCTAAGTATAGGGGGGTCATATATATTGCGTATATACTTTATCCATAATTCGTACTTCGTATTTTCTTAATAAGTATGGATAATAATTCTTTAAAATTCATTAAAAACCTTAATAAAAAGACGTTTTATTCCTCAAACTCTTTTTGGATGTACTGATTAAATAAATCAGGTGGAAATATTTTTTGCAAAATGTTGGAAAAATACTTTGAAAATCTTTGTGAAAAATCTTTTGAAAAATATTTGGAAAACATTTTATTACATGTTTTCAACCTTTGTAAAAACATTTTTGTTTGTAAAGTTTATTTTTTTTGTGTAAAATAAAATATTTGAAAAATGATTTGCAAATTGTTTGAAAAATGGTTGCAAAATATGTGAAAAATCTATACATACTGTTTGGAAAACCCTTTGCAAAATGATTTTCGAATGTGTGTCCATGTTTGTAAAATTGTTTGTAAAAATTATTTTGGACTATAGTTTTCAAAGTTGTTTGAAAAACCTTTTTCAAATAAGTTTGAGGAATACATACATCACACCTAAAAGTCTTAAATATATATATATATATCTTTATAAAATTGACCACTTACCCTTGTAAATTCTTAAAATCCACTTCTTGTAATTATAAGATGCATCCCCGTGTAAATATGTGTACTTAGTTTTCAGCCAAATCTTTTTATTTTGAAAAATCCCAAAAATATTTGCAAAACTAAAATACCAAAAAAATTCAAAAAATCCTTTTGAAAAATACAAAAAATGCATATGCATCATCTTTTCATAAATCCATAAAAGTTCAAAATATTTGAAAATTGCATCACAAAAATATCTTCTGCATATCATTTGCATAGCATTCGCATTTTTCAAAATGAGTTTGATAGTTGAACAAGTCTAAATAAAATCCAAAGATTGGAGCTTGATTGGACCTTAAAATCTACCTTATAACAAGAACCTTATAGGAACTGGGTTTGAGGTACTTCAGGTCTAGTTGACTTAATTCTTTGACGATCACAAGAATTAGTTCAATGGAATCTTGTCTGCCTAAGTAGAGTATTTCGGAGCACACACACGACTCTTGTTGAATAATGATCTAACTTGGACACATGCACCTTTCACATGGCTCGACTCAGTTGGGGTGGTGAGGGGATTGGATTTGTCGGTATGAGACACACACAAGTGGAAACACTTGTCCTCCTCTAGGGAGGGAAGTGCACCCCAACCCGTCCAGTGATGAGGAATTCTAAAGACAGGAGAGTGTGGGTTGTGATAAAGCTTCAGAAGAGGGATAGTCTACTGGCTCAAGAGGATAAACTCCCTATGTAAATGTTGTTGTGAATAGTATTTCAAAACAAAGAAAAAAAAGAAATTAAAGAAAAAAATGGACAGGCCTGTAAAAAATTAAAATGCCTGTCGGAGTGTACATATGTTGTAAGGTCAATAAGCAAGCTTGAGTTCCAAAGTCAAATCATGTGAGCCTGCAGCTGAATGACTTGACTACACTGGTCTTGCATCCTAGGATAGGTAGCTACACTGGCTACCGTCCATTCTTCTCTTCACCCCTCCTCTTAAGCTGGCTGCCACTTGAACTTATAAGGGAATACCCCGTTCCTCGAGGAAGGAGTATTGGATTGGGGAATCACAACAAACTTGAACATAGTTCCAGTGCCGACCCTCCCCTTTCCAAACCTTGTTCCGGCCAATTGCGGTGGTGACAGCACCAGTTAATCGTCACACGTGGAAGAGGGAAGATCGAGGAGAAGTTCCAAGGCGTCGAACCTCGTTTTGCATAGCCGCTGTGTGCGCGTGGAGCTTCGGGAAGCCGCCCCGTCGAGCGAAGACCTGGAAGTCATACACTTCCAACTCACAGGTAATTCATCCATATTTGCCATTTTGTTTCTCGATTCTTGCATCACGATTAGCGTGGGCAATCACGTCATTAGATCCATTGTTCATTCTTCTTAGATGCATACCAAATCCCATCATCAATTCATTTCAAAAATCAAACAATTTTGCGTCTCAATTCTTGCTATCATTCACGCTTATTTTCATCTATTCTAGAAACGTATATTTGAGCTTGCAAACCTCTTAATTGTTGGCTGATTCTTGAGAGAATCGAGCACCTATATCTTCTTTGCAAGTTTATCTAGAATCTGGAGAAAATACAAGGCAATTGGAGCCTTCAATCTTCATGCAAATCACAATTAAAGATGGCATCATAAACTACTTTGGTCTTCAGGATAGGACAATTGTCCATCTTCATCGATGAAGCCGTGCTGATCGCAACCATCTCCGACCGATCTCAACCGTAGGAGAGCTCGAGGGGTGGAGGAGGCACCCCTCTGGCCCTACAGGAGGCCCAAACGTCACTCCGATCAACGACAAAAAGTCGAAGAAGAAGCCATCTCCGTCAGCCACACAAGAACAAAGAACAGCTCAAGAACATCCAAACGCTACAAGTGTGTGACACATGGCACACATGGACGACCCAGATCGCTTCTGACGTTATAATCCTGGCCGTCAATCCGAAGGGGTGGATAATTTGCATACTAAGTCCTGAGAATCTCCAGAATTTCAGCACGCCTCCAAGCTTTCCAGATATTGCATTTAGGCCCCCATGTGGGGACCTAAATGCAATATTTTCATATTTTCATACAGTTCAGCCCCTGACAGAGGACTATTTTGCAGACTTGTAGTAATTTTTCTTGTATTTATACCCTTAAACAATAAAGCATGTTTGGACACTTTTTAGACATTATTTTTTTTTATCAATTTTTGGGTAATTATGCAACTACCCTAACGAGGTTTTTCAGTATTTCTTGTGTGTTGTCGTCGCTTTCTTGTCGTGTTTTTATTCATTGAATATCGTTCTTTTTTTGAGTTTGTTTTCAATCGAATTTGTTCACCATTTATTCCCTTGTAAATTCAAGAATAAAAAGAGAATTTGTTGGGATTTATTCCTTGTCTCAAAAGCCATAGTTAAAACATTCTGCTTCCTTGTGTTTGACCTAGACATACTTACCTGGATAAATAAATAGTGTAAGGTTAAAATAGGAGAGAAGCCGATTAATCCACTTCTCTCTCTCTCTCTCCTATTTTAACTAACTTCTATTTGATAAACTCGGATCTCTTTGCAGTTCGCTCCACTGACAACACAATCACTTAACCACAATCGGATCCGAGCTCTTATCACTTTGTTAGGATGCATTGCACCCCACTGCATGCCTATAGAGGCATCCCAACCTTAAGGCCCTTTTCTTTCCTTAGAGTCATAGTGTGAGGTCTCCCCGAGCCATGACCACAGACTATCCATGAAGCTTGGTTACTCATATCCATATCAAATAATAATGATTAGAATTTAATTAACTATGTGGACGGTTTACCCAATTGTTTCTTTTACATATTTTTTAATTATATCTTGTTTGTTGTAATTTTTATATCGTACTGAGCAACTTTTATTATAACGTATCTACGTTTTGGATCTACAGGTTCTCAACAGAAGCTACAATAGTGAGCGACACTTGTTTACTTGGAGCTACTTGTTTTTGTGTAGCTACATATCTTCCTTTTTGTAGTACAGTTACTTGTGTCTTCTATTGTTCTTTCTTTACTTGTAGCATTTTGGGAGACATGAGATGTATCATGCATGTATGGAACATTTTTTTGAAACCATACATGTAATATTTTTTTGTGGACATTGATGGAAATGTAATGAAATGCAATGATGGAGTTGTTATGAATGGATGAAAAAAATCTTAGTTCCAGTCTTTCATGCTTTTTTATCATATTTTATATTATTGTGTATTTCTAATGTGGAATGTATGTGCGTGGAATCTGTTTGTCGAGTAGCCGGATCCTAGTAGAACGGTTGTCACAATTTGGCATCTGAGCAGTGGTACTCTATTCCATTCCACACATATTATTCATCATTTGTGTTCGAAATATATAATTGTGTTGGTAGTTTTCTGACCCAATGTGAACCAAAAGGAGAATTACATATTTTATATCCAAGTCCATGTCTCTCTTAAGTGAAGCAAGAATTAACGCTCTGGTTCTTTATGTGGAACCATGCCACCTCGTGTAGATCTAGATCTGGCGTGGTAGCTTGCTTTCCTTGTATAGGCATTATAGGGCATCCAACACTGCCAAGAGGCGATCGAGCAGTGGCTCCCACAACAGTACAACTCCTCCTATCATCCCTCTCACGACAAGGAGGTGTGTTGCCAACTTGTCATTCTCAATAAACTGAGCATATGGAGGGTACTGATGCCTTTTATAGGCATCAAACACATATGTAGCATACTAGTAGGCGATCGTACCATAGTTCTTCGGTACCACCATCCTTGATGATGCAGAGCTATGGATGGCACAAGTGGAAAAAGTTTTGAGGATGATCCATGCACCTGAGGATACTTGGTTATCATTTATAGAGTACTCGCTTATGGGTATGTAGAGAGGTGGTGGAATGCCACAAAGGAGCACCTAACCGAGACCGTCACTTGGGAGGTCTTCTTTGATGAGTTCCGTGCAGAGTTCTACCCAAACCATCAGGTAGAGGAACATAGGAGAGAGTTCGCTGAGCTGACACAGGGGTCGATGATGGCCCAAGAGTGTATGATCTATTTTACAAAGTTGTCTTGCCATTCCCTGTTATGGTAGCTTACCCATCGAAGAACTTGTAGATGTTCATCTGAGGTATGCGCAAGGAGGTTCGGGATAGACTCTCTACTTTGGAAATTACCTCCATCAAGGAAGTTATTGCGAAGGTGATGAAGTTGGAGGCTAGACAACACCGGTCATAGGGAGGTCAATAAAAGTTACCTCTACCCCAACCAATCAGAGTTGCATGTATGGACATGTCTCGATTCCGTAGAGACTGTCGTCGCCACCCGACAACGATGACATCAACATCTAGCAGGTTTACACCATCCCCTACCTTGTACAGGCCTTGGTAGGCCGTTGTTCATTTGTTTCTGGTCCCCCTACATAGACATAGAGTCGTATGCTTGGAGACGATAGTTTTGCTTCTCGAGGGAGCTTGTCACAAACAAGTAGCCCTACATGTTACTATTGCAGATAGCCGGGCCACTTTAGGACCCAATGCCCTTTACGAGCCAACAGCTTGGGCACACGATA
Organism: Ottelia alismoides; assembly: GCA_037367405.1. NCBI lineage: Eukaryota > Viridiplantae > Streptophyta > Magnoliopsida > Alismatales > Hydrocharitaceae > Ottelia > Ottelia alismoides. The sequence continues at coordinate 922,603 of JAZKJV010011445.1, forward strand.
GTAGCAGAATGGAAGGCCAACTGGTCTTCTGGATAGTTTTAGGGATCAAGATCCTGTCATGGAGACCGTGACTTTAAACGAGACCCACAACAAACAGTTAGTGTTGTAGAATCTAGTGCACCATCACGAGTACAACTGAATGCAGTGACACATAAGCAAGCTCATGCTTCTGGATTAGTAGTAAAAGGTATGATTTCAGCTCATGGTATTTCTTTACATGCATTGTTTGATTCAAGGGCTACACATTTGTTCCTTGCAAATCATATGGTGCCCACATTGGACAAGTCTGTGTTGGAATTGCTTCCACGTACTACATCAAGTGTCCAGGGGCCAATTGTTTAGCATCCACTAGGTAGTGGAGGATGTAGCCGTGCAGATAGGTGGGCACGATATGCCCGCTTTCCTATTGTTGGTTCCGGTAGAGGACTTCGACATCATCTTATCCATGGACTAGTTGGAGAGGTACCACACATGCTTGGATTGTTTTGGGAAGACAGTGGTCTTCCATTTACCTAGAGTGTCATCATATTAGTTTGACAAGCGTACATCTGACAGTGGGATCGAGTGCACTTGAGGGCACACAAGTTTCTTAGCCGTGGTTGTGTAGGCTACCTACATACATGGTAGACTCAGTAGCACGGGGTTGGATGATCAAGGATGTCAGAGTTGAGTGTGAGTTTCCTGATGTGTTTTCAGATGACTTACCTGGATTAACACCAGTGAGGGAGATAGAGTTCAAGATCATGCCACTACCAGACATAAAGTCAATCTCTATCCAACCATATAGGTTGGCACCTACTGAACTCAAGGAGCTCAAAGTGAGTTGCGGAAGCTATTGAGAAGGGATTTATCCACCCTAGTACATCACCATGGGGAGCTCTAGTCCTTTTTGTGAATAAGTATGGATCCTTGATACTGTGCATAGACTACATATGACTGAAAATAGAACAATCAAGAATCGTTACTTACTCCCATGGATTGATGATCTCTTCAATCAGTTATAGGGAGCAGTGATGTTCTCCACGATTGACCTACGTTCAGGATACCACTGGTTGAGGATCAAGGATGCAGACTTGATGAAGTCCTCATTTTGTACTAGATATGGTCTCTATGAGTTCCTAGTGATGCCTTTTGGACTTCTGAATACACATGATGCATTCATGGATTTGTTAAACCGATCCTTCCATCTGTACTTGGACAGATTCATTATCGTATTCATAAATGATGTTCTAGTCTACTCCCACGGTGAGTACGAATACGAGTCCCATCTATGCATGATGCTAGAGATACTCAGAGATCACCAGTTGTATGCCAAATACAACAAGTGTGACTTCTGGCTTTTTGAGGTGGCATTTCTAGGCCATGTGGCTTTAGGGGCAGGGGTGTTAGTTGAACTCGCTAAGATTGAGGGAGTGGTTTCTTGGGAACATACCAAGACGGTAATAGAGATACAAAGTTTCATTGGCCTTGCTGGGTATGATAGGAGATTTGTCAAAGGGTTCTCCCAGTTGGCCCTACCCTTACCCAACTAATGTAGAAGGATGTACCATTTGTACAAAGTGACAAATGTGAGTTGAGCTTCCATACACTCAAGGAGCGGTTGACTTCTGCTCCCTTCCTCATCCTTCCTTCCGATACCTTGGACTTCATGGTTACACTGATGCTTTCAAGGAAGGGTTGGGTGCTATGTTGATGCAATGAGGACATGTTGTGGCTTATGCATCATGACAATTGAATAACCATGAGTGTAACTACCCCACTCATGACTTGGAGTTGGCAGCCGTAGTTATTGCACTGAAGATATGACGCCACTATTTTTATGGCATGACATTTGAGATCTTCACCGACCACCAGAGCCTCAAATACATCTTATATTAGAAGAAGCTGAATATGAGGCAGAGGCGATGGATGGAGATGTTGAAATACTATGACTGTACCATCTCCTACCACCTTGGTAAGGGAAATGTGGTGGTAGGTGCTTTGAGCAAGAGGTCACACACATAGGGTTCAATGGCTTGGTTGCAGACTTAGGATGTGGTTACTGCACTTAGTGAGTAGCACCCATTTGAGAGTAAATCTGATGTCGTGACAATACCAGTGAAGTACAATAGCTTGTGGGATAGGATTGTCAGGGGCAACAGACAAATCAAAGGATCCGGGACTTATACCATCGATGCTTGAAGGATGAGTTCAATGGATTATGAGTCCATGAATCCATCCTATGGAAGGGGACCATGTATATGTCCCAGATGATGAGGAACTAAGGAGAGATATCCTGGATGAGGCGTACATATCAGAACTTTCTATACATCCTGGAGTCACCAAGATGTACCAATACCTTCGCCAGCACTTTTGGTGGGAGGGCATGAAGAAGTACATAGAGGATCACGTTAGCCGATGCCTACTTGTCAAATGGTGAAGGCAGTGCTCCAGTGACCCCCTTGTTTACTACATCTCTTTCCATCACAGTGTGGAAATGGGAGGGCATTTCCATGGATTTTGTCACATCACTACCGCACACTACATGTGACATGATGCAATATGGGTGATCGTTGACCGGTTGACCAAGTCAACCCATTTTATTATGATCAATATGACATGTACACCAGTTGAGCTAGCTAGATTATACATCCATCATGTCATTTGGTTACGTGGGTTACCGAATGATCTAGTATCAAACAAAGATTCACGCTTCACTCCACACTATTGGGGAAAATTCATGAGATCCTCGAGGACTGAGTTATGTTTGAGTTCATCCTACCACCCATAGATGGACGGGCAATCCAAAAGGACCTTTCCGATTTTGGAGGATTTACTACAATCTGGCATTTTTTACTGGAAGGGATCTTAGAAGGATCACCTTCCCCTAGTAGAGTTCACATACAACAATAGCTACAACGCCAGCATAGGCATGGCACCTTTTGAGGCCTTATACGAGCGGTAATACACCACTCCCTTGTGTTGGCAATAGGTGGGTGACAACACCTTGTTCACCCCACAGATCATAGATGAGACCTCTAGAGTAGTAGAGACTGCTAGTAAGAGATTGTTGATTGCGTAGAGCCGTCAGAAGAGCTAAGCTAACCAACAACATCGAGACCTCGAGTTTCAGCTATGGCATCTTGCTTTCATTTCTTAAGTGATATGATTCATAACCAACCTTGTGTGTTTAAAGTATTCCTCATAACCACAGGTTGGGGACTTCATGTTTCTACAAGTATCCTCAATGAGAGGCATTCAACATTTCAGTGTCAAAGGAAAGCTTGCACAACGCTTTGTAGGACCGTTTGAGGTTTTCGCCTGACTTGGGAAGGTGGATTATAGAGTGTCCTTTCCCACACACCTTGAGGGCATTCATGATGTATTCCATGTATCGAATCTTCAGAAGTACATCCGAGATCCTAGGCTTATGATCATCTATGAGGCGGTGGAGCCAAAGTTCTCATTCCCTGAGGAGTTGCTTCAGATACTGGACCATGTGGTCAAGAGGCTGAGGTGGAAGAAGATACCTTTGGTCAAAGTTCTATAGAGGAGCAAGATGTCGGGGAGGAATCGTGGGAGCCTGAGGCAGATATGAGTGAGAAGTGTCCTAATTTATCTGCAGGTATGGAATCGAAATTGTAGTCAAATTCTATTTGAGATTTTTATGGGTTTCAATCTGTTTAAGATTATTATGGACTCATTCCTCTTTTAATTTTTGTATGATAAATCGGGGTTAAGGATCAGTTAGGATCCCTCTAAGTCCTGAGGATGAGACTTCTTTTGAGATTTTTATGATGTGAGACATCTAGTAATTTGAGCGTGGACTTCTTCCTAAAACCTGCTTTTACTTGGTATTAAAAAAATTATTTGAGCACTCACTTTTGTAAAACTCGTCGAGACCTTTCTAACGAGTTCAAGAATGCAAAAATCTGAATTCAAGAGTGTGACACCCCTAGGATCCGGGTACTCAGCAAACCAATCCACGCACATACATTCCACATTCGAATACCAATGATATACATAGTAAGCAGGAGAAAATAGCACAACACATTGGAATTTAAAACTTCTGCTTCTCATTCAACATGCTCACAATCACATTCCATTTCCATTGTCATTCATTTCATTGTCCATTACATTTCCATCCATTACCTTAACAATACCCATCCATGTCCACAAAATATACATGTATGTATGAAAGAAATATGTCTTGGAATACATTATACATGCCATGTCTCTCAAAGTGCTACAAGTAAAGAAAGACAGAAAAACAAAACTACTACCAACTGTTCCACAAGGAGTCGTGAAGCTGCACAAAAATGGTGATATCCCCAGAGTAACTCACTATTGCGGACCTGCGGATTCACACATAGGTACGTTATGAGCAAAGTTGCCCAATACGATTTAAACAAAAATATACAACAACAAGCATGATACAATTTAAATGTGTGCAAAAGAACAACTGTGTAACTGGTCTCACAAAGAATTACATCTTTATCATTTTTATTCTTACTAGATCTGGATATGGATATGTGTAACCGAGCTTCGTGGATAGTCTGTGGTCTTGGTCTGGATGAGACCTCACACTATGACTCTAAGGTGAAAGAAAATACCTTAGGGTTGGGGTGCCTCCGTAGGCATGCGGTGGGGTACAGTGCATCCTAACTAAGTTCCCAACACGTCCACTTAGCTCCACTTCACAATTGTACTTCCGATTCACAAATTAGATTACAACCCGCAAATCATCGCGAGAATCCGATCCTCCTTATACATAGGAGATTAGCGTCCCATCACCAACTTCATTAACCACATTTTCCCAGAACTCCCCTCTCAGCGCTCCCACTCAGAATACCGACCAATGTGGCCTACATTGGCCTGTACACGAGTGTTAGTTCTAAGTGACAAGCGAAACACTAGTCGACCAACCATGACTACTTGGCCCGCGCTCGAGCACCGGGCTAAAGCACGCAAGTGCGAGGCCAACACCGTCAGATCAGCACCTCGGTGTGCCAAGCAACATGTCCCCCAACCATCGCAGCTATAATAGCAGTTGGGATCGCGGTCATCTAGGCTTCTACCCAGGGCCTCCAAGGGTGCATGCCCCTCCCTTGGCGGCTCCTAACTCCATCTACCCGAACAACATGATATCTCAACTAATGAATGATAGTATTCTTCGTAATCATGATTATTATTCAATCCAAATCTGAACTCTGAAAACACAACCAATTAAAACTACATCGTAACATTGTAAACATCCTTGATTATACAATGAATACATTAAGGAATAAGTTTTTTAAATATGGTGTTATAAAAGATAAAGAAAACTGTACAAGAGAAAAAGAATCCTCTGCAAGATTTAGCTGGTAAGGCCCAACATTTCCACCATAGATAACCATTATGGTTTAGTTGGGTTCACATAGTTGGGCTCCTCTACTACACACATTGTTTCTCAGCAAGGTAAACATATTACCACTTGAAAACAAAATTTTTCGATCTATAAAGCATTCGAAATGAAACTTTTGGATTTCTTATGGTATCAATCTGTAACTGTGAGCTTGAGCATTGTGCAGATATGTGAATGAAGGTTGACCGATGGATGAAATGCAAGAACTAACAGTAGTGTTGATCTAATGTACCCACAAACCAGACGAAGAGGTTAAGAATAAAAGCTGACACGCTCTAGATATTGTATTCGAACGAACCTCAATACAAGTCTAGATGATTAAATCATACGAAATATCACCCACAGTCTAGTGGCCACCAAGGATCACAACTAAAATCTAATATTTTCAGATTTCAACTGCAGATAAATGACCAATGAGTGGATTTTACAGGAAGTGTATAGCTTTTCGTAGGTGGCAAAAACATGACTATATACCCAACAATCTTTATTTTTGTTTGGTATCCTTAATAAAGATTGATAATAACTGGAAATAAAGAACATGACAATCACCAATAACAATACAGAATCTGAATCATAGGGCTCTTGGGAGTTCCTACAAGTTGATGTCAACATACTCTCTGTACATGAGATTCTCTCCATTAATAACTACATTGATAATGTATTGATTCTTAAGCCCTTAATTACTTCTATAAAATGTTTAGTTACTCTCTATTGGTTACACGTGAGGTATAAAAAAAGTTGCAGATTGAGGTGTTTCTAACCATGTTTGAATAGTTGCTGTAATATTGTTGACTACTTTGCTGGAAAAATTGGGAATATTGGTGCACATGTGAAGTACCTAATGCAGAATTTTACATATTTAATAATGGTGCATATAGTTTTTGAGTAAAGGTATTATGGGTTTCTTACGGATGGGAAGATAGAAGACCATATACATTTGTATACATAACTCATATAGATTATTTCTAACTAACTTTTTACAGCACTAGCTGGAAGAGGAAAATTGTAAGGGGGGACCTTAGTCAAAAGGATCTAGTCGAGGATCATGCTTGTTGGCCATTGCCATTCCTATCCAAAGACATGTTGGGCACATGACCTTCCCAGCTCCATCAAGCTTGAAGCAATAATGACTAAATGCCTTTACTGGAAATATTTTATGTGATGTAATGCAACATTTGTTTCAGCAACCGGATGGAACTTCGTAATAAGTGAAGAGTTGCAGATCTGTACAACACGGGCAATTTGACTTTTGGCATGGATTCAAAGAAGCAAAATGTTACTTCTGTAGGATTCTCATATCGTAGCGAGAGTAAATATAGTGAGCAAAATAAATATAAGACATAAGCAATCTTGAAAGATGAGTAGCTTCTCCTTCGGCCACAATAAAAACCACAGCATATCAGGAACAAAACCAACCCCAAAAGTTGTAACTAGGCCCCTAATGGGTAAGATACATGATCCAAAATCGTGTGGAACCGCATCAAGAGGAAGGGTACATCGTACCTCAAGAACACCCACACCTCGATTTCTCCGTCGGTGAAGAACGACGCGACCGAAGCTTCATTCGCGATGGGAACCGCACGTGGGGATGCCTTGGACCTTCTCTATGCGAGCACGGCTTCGGATCGTCGATCCAAGGTATTACGGAGACCCTTGATGAAGGAGAGGGAGGAGGAAGGGGATGGAGGTCGAAGGGGGAAGGTTTGGGGGCGTTCTGGACGAGGGAAGGGTTGAGATTTAAGAGTTAAACCCGGATTCGGATCCGGGTTCGGATCCGAATAGGACTCTGACCCTTCCTCGCTAAAATGGTCATAACTCGGGCTCCCGAACTCGGATTTTTGTGTTCTTGGACTCGTTGGAAAGCTATCGACGAGCCCTATGCAATGGACTCCTTACTCGAATTTTTTGATCACTGTACAAGTACAGAGTTTACAATTAATTCCAGACTCAGTCAAGATTTACATCTTAGTCCATGTTCGCTATTCGGGGTTTTCACATCATAAAAATCTCAAAGGAAGTCTCGTCCTCGAGACTTAGGACGACCTTAATCGATTTCAACTCCCGAGCCTCATTGTATCCAAGTCTCCCAGAGAAATGAGCGCATAAAAATCTCAAAGAGAGCGAAACCCATAAAAATCTCAAAAGGAACTTGACTATGATTTCAATTCCATACCGGTGAACAGATAAGGGTATTTCTATCTCATGTCCGGCTCAAGTTCCCATGTCGCTTCCTCGACTTATTGACTTCGCCACAGGACCTTCACCAAAGGGATCTCCTTCTGCCTCAGTCTCTTGACCGCGTGGTCCAAAATCTGCACTGGCTCTTTTGGGAAGGAGAGATTTGACTCCACTGCCAAGTCCTTGTAGCTGATCACGTGTCGGGGGTCTCGGATGTACTTCCGTAGATTCGACATGTGAAACACGTCGTGGATTGCCTTGAGGTGTGGGGGAAGGGCCATCCTGTAGGCTACTTTCCCAAGACGGGACAAAATCTCGAATGGCCTCACAAAATGCGGTGCTAGCTTGACTTTTGCACCGAAACGTTGTATGCCCTTCATTGGGGACACACGTAAGAACACCAAGTCCCCAACCTGAAACTCATGTTCTCTACGTCGCCAGTTGGCGTAACTCTTCTGACGGCTCTGCGCATTTAACAATTTGCTCATAGCAGTCTCCACCACCCTGGAGGTCTCCTCCATGATCTGCGGGGTGAACATGGTGTTGTCACCCACTTGCTGCCAACACAAAGGCGTGGTGCAATGCCTCCTGTACAATGCCTCAAACGGTGCCATGCATATACTAGCATGTTAGCTATTATTGTATGTAAACTCAACTAGTGAGAGGCGATCCTTCCAAGATCCCTTCCACTCAATCGTGCTTGCTCGTAGTAGATCCTCCAAGATCTGAATGGTCCTCTCAGACTGCCCATCTGTCTGTGGATGGTAGGCTGAACTCATATGTAGCATTGTCCACAAGGCTCTCATGAACTCTCTCCAGTAGTGTGATGTGAAACGGGAATCTTTGTCTGACACTACTTTCTTAGGTATCTCGTACAACCGAATGAAGTGCTGAACATATAACTTGGCTAGTTGCATTGGTGTATATGTCATGTTGACAGGGATGAAATGGGATGATTTGGTCAACCGATCAACGATGACCCATATCGCATCATGCTCTCTAGGGATGCACGGCAATGATGTGACAAAATCCATGGAGATGCTATCCCATTTCCACATGTGAATTGGAAGAGGCTGCAATAAACCAGGAGGCCTCGGGTGTTCTGCCTTTACCATCTGGCAAGTAAGACATATGCTAACATGTTTGGCTATGTCCTTCATGCCTTCCCGCCAAAAATGTTGGCGAAGGTCCATGTACATCTTGGTGCCACCTAGATGTATGGAAAGTCTCGAGCTATGTGCCTCATCCAGGATCTCTCTCCTCAGCTCCTTATTATCTAGGATACACACACGGTCTCTATTCCATCAATGGATTCACGGATTCGAAACCCGTTGAATTCATCCTTCAAGCACATGTTGTACGTCTCCTGGATCTTGAATCTGTCATTTGGCCCTGAACAATCATGTTTCACAAGTTGCTATAAAGGGTGGGGCTGGGTGCAGAATACACTCGCTACTTGAGCGTTCGGAAGCTCAACTCGCATTTGTCACTCCAGACAAATGGGACATCCTTTTGCGTCAACCGAGTGAGGGGTAGAGCCAACTTAGATAACCCTCTAACAAACATCCTGTAGTACCCGACGAGGCCAAGGAAGCTGCAAATCTCTATAACCGTCTTGGGATGCTTCTAAGACACCACTGTCTCTATCTTGGAGGGATCAACTGACACCCCCGCCCCAGACACCACATGGCCAAGAAATGCCACCTCAGAAAGCCAAAACTCACACTTCCTATATTTTGCATACAACTGATGCTCTCGAAGTGTCTCTAGAATCGTGCACAGATGGGATTCGTGCTAGTACTCATCACGGGAGTAGACTAGAGCATCGTCGATGAATACAATCACAAATCTAGCCAAGTACGGACGGAAGATTCGATTCATCAAATCTATGAATGCGGGTGCATTCGTAAGTCCAAAATGTGTAACCAAGAACTCATAATGGCAACATCTAGTGTGGAATGCAGACTTCGTCACGTCAGCTTCTTTGATCCTCAACTGGTGATATGCTGAACACATGTCAATCTTAAAGAGCAATGTTTCTCCTTGTAACTGATCAAAGAGATCATCAATTCATAGGAGTGAGTAATGATTCTTAACTGTTCTCTTGTTCAGTTGTCTGTAGTCTATGAATAGCCTCAAGGTTACATCCTTCTTATTCACGAAAAGAACCAGCGCTCCCCATGGTGACGTGTTGAGGCGGATGAATCTCTTCTCCAACTACTCCTACAACTATATTTTGAGCTCCTTGAGCTCAGTTGGTGCCAACCTGTATGGGGGAATAGAGATCGGTTGGGTGACTTGCCAGTAGCATGATCTCGAACTCTATCTCCTGTACTGGTGGTAATTTAGGAAATTGGTCTGGAAATATATTAGCAACTCGTGCATAACTCTAACATCCTCTATCATCTGATCCTAGGTCGCTGAGTCTACTATGTAGGCAAGGTAGCCTACACTACCCTGACTGAGAAACTGGTGCCCTCAAGGTGGAGATGCACTCAATCCTACGATCATATGTGTTTCTTGACTTAAGAGAGACATATGGACATGGATGTAAACATGCTATTCTCCTGTGGACTCGTGTTGGGTCAGAAGACCTTCACACTATCCAATATTCGAAAACGAATGAGGAATGGTATGCGTGGAATGGAATGGAGTACCACTGCTCTGATACCATTCTGTGACACCCCTAGGATCCGGGTACTCGGCAAACCAATCCACGCACATACATTCCACATTCGAATACCAATGATATACATAGTAAGCAGGAGAAAATAGCACAACACATTGGAATTTAGAACTTCTGCTTCTCATTCAACATGCTCACAATCACATTCCATTTCCATTGTCATTCATTTCATTGTCCATTACATTTCCATCCATTACCTTAACAGTACCCATCCATGTCCACAAAATATACATGTATGTATGAAAGAAATGTCTTGGAATGCATTATACATGCCATGTCTCTCAAAGTGCTACAAGTAAAGAAAGATAGAAAAACAAAACTACTACCAGCTGTTCCACAAGGAGTCGTGAAGCTGCACAAAAATGGTGATATCCCCAGAGTAACTCACTATTGCAGACCTGCAGACTCACACGTAGGTACGTTATGAGTAAAGTTGCCTAATACGATTTAAACAAAAATATACAACAACAAGCATGATACAATTTAAATGTGTGCAAAAGAACAACTTTGTAACTGGTCTCACAAAGAATTACATCTTTATCATTATTATTCTTACTAGATCTGGATATGGATATGAGTAACCGAGCTTTGTGGATAGTCTGTGGTCTTGGTCTGGATGAGACCTCACACTATGACTCTAAGGTGAAAGAAAATACCTTAGGGTTGGGGTGCCTCCGTAGGCATGCGGTGGGGTACAATGCATCCTAACTAAGTTCCCAACACATCCACTTAGCTCCACTTCACAATTGTACTTCCGATTCACAAATTAGATTACAACCCGCAAATCATCGCGAGAATCTGATCCTCCTTATACATAGGAGATTAGCGTCCCATCACCAACTTCATTAACCACATTTTCCCAGAACTCCCCTCTTAGCGCTCCCACTCGGAATACCGATCAATGTGGCCTACATTGGCCTGTACACGAGTGTTAGTTCTAAGTGACAAGCGAAACACTAGCCGACCAACCATGACTACTTGGCCCGCGCTCGAGCACCAGGCTAAAGCACGCAAGTGCGAGGCCAACACCGTCAGATCAGCACCTCGGTGTGCCAAGCAACATGTCCCCCAACCATCGCAGCTATAATAGCAGTTGGGATCGCGGTCATCTAGGCTTCTACCCAGGGCCTCCAAGGGTGCATGCCCCTCCCTTGGCGGTTCCTAACTCCATCTACCCGAACAACATGATATCTCAACTAATGAATGATAGTATTCTTCGTAATCATGATTATTATTCAATCCAAATCTGAACTCTGAAAACACAACCAACTAAAACTACATCGTAACATTGTAAACATCCTTGATTATACAATGAATACATTAAGGAATAAGTTTTGTAAATATGGTGTTATAAAAGATAAAGAAAACTGTACAAGAGAAAAAGAATCCTCTGCAAGATTTAGCTGGTAAGGCCCAACATTTCCACCATAGATAACCATCATGGTTTAGTTGGGTTCACATAGTTGGGCTCCTCTACTACACACATTGTTTCTCAGCAAGGTAAACATATTACCACTTGAAAACAAAATTTTTCGATCTATAAAGCATTCGAAATGAAACTTTAGGATTTCTTATGGTATCAATCTGTAACTGTGAGCTTGAGCATTGTGCAGATATGTGAATGAAGGTTGACCGATGGATGAAATGCAAGAACTAACAGTAGTGTTGATCTAATGTACCCACAAACCAGACGAAGAGGTTAAGAATAAAAGCTGACACGCTCTAGATATTGTATTCGAATGAACCTCAATACAAGTCTAGATGATTAAATCATACGAAATATCACCCACAGTCTAGTGGCCACCAAGGATCACAACTAAAATCTAATATTTTCATATTTCTACTGCAGATAAATGACCAATGAGTGGATTTTACAGGAAGTGTATAGCTTTTCGTAGGTGGCAAAAACATGACTATATACCCAACAATCATTATTTTTGTTTGGTATCCTTAATAAAGATTGATAGTAACTGGAAATAAAGAACATGACAATCACCAATAACAATACAGAATCTGAATCATAGGGCTCTTGGGAGTTCCTACAAGTTGATGTCAACATACTCTCTGTACATGAGATTCTCTCCATTAATAACTACATTGATAATGTATTGATTCTTAAGCCCTTAGTTACTTCTATAAAATGTTTAGTTACTCTCTATTGGTTACACGTGAGGTATAAAAAAAAGTTGCAGATTGAGGTGTTTCTAACCATGTTTGAATAGTTGGTGGAATATTGTTGACTACTTTGCTGGAAAAATTGGGAATATTGGTGCACATGTGAAGTACCTAATGCAGAATTTTACATATTTAATAATGGTGCATATAGTTTTTGAGTAAAGGTATTATGGGTTTCTTACGGATGGGAAGATAGAAGACCATATACATTTGTATACATAACTCATATAGATTATTTCTAACTAACTTTTTACAGCACTAGCTGGAAGAGGAAAATAGTAAGGGGGGACCTTAGTCAAAAGGATCTAGTCGAGGATCATGCTTGTTGGCCATTGCCATTCCTATCCAAAGACATGTTGGGCACATGACCTTCCCAGCTCCATCAAGCTTGAAGCAGTAATGACTAAATGCCTTTACTGGAAATATTTTATGTGATGTAATGCAACATTTGTTTCAGCAACCGGATGGAACTTCGTAGAAAGTGAAGAGTTGCAGATCTGTACAACACGGGCAATTTGACTTTTGGCGTGGATTCAAAGAAGGAAAATGTTACTTCTGTAGGATTCTCATATCGTAGCGAGAGTAAATATAGTGAGCAAAATAAATATAAGACATAAGCAATCTTGAAAGATGAGTAGCTTCTCCTTCGGCCACAATAAAAACCACAGTATATCAGGAACAAAACCAACCCCGAAAGTTGTAACTAGGCCCCTAATGGGTAAGATACATGATCCAAAATCGTGTGGAACCGCAGCAAGAGGAAGGGTACATCGTACCTCAAGAACACTCACACCTCGATTTCTCCGTCGGTGAAGAACGACGCGACCGAAGCTTCATTCGCGATGGGAACCGCACGTGGGGATGCCTTGGACCTTCTCTATGCGAGCACGGCTTCGGATCCTCGATCCAAGGTATTACGGAGACCCTTGATGAAGGAGAGGGAGGAGGAAGGGGATGGAGGTCGAAGGGGGAAGGTTTGGGGGGCGTTCTGGACGAGGGAAGGGTTGAGATTTAAGAGTTAAACCCGGATTCGGATCCGGGTTCGGATCCGAATAGGACCCTGACCCTTCCTCGCTAAAATGGTCATAACTTGGGCTCCCGAACTCGGATTTTTGTGTTCTTGGACTCGTTGGAAAGCTATCGACGAGCCCTATGCAATGGACTCCTTACTCGAATTTTTTGATCACTGTACAAGTACAGATTTTACAATTAATTCCAGACTCAGTCAAGATTTACATCTTAGTCCATGTTCGCTATTCGGGGTTTTCACAAAGAGTGATAAACCCGTAATTCAACCCTTTAATAGTGTGGAATTAACACTTATAATGTCATTGCAGTTGGACTAAATTGGATCTATCAAAGATCGTTTAATTAAAGTAACAATTCAATAAACAGTCGAATTTATATTTTGCTTGGGCATGCCAAAGGTCGAACTCAGGGACACGAGCCACTTAATAGTACATTTAGACTCTTATTATTTGAACTAAGTGTTGAATTAATAATAATGCATAGGTCTACCAATGCATGAAGACACGATTCATAAAAAACGTGAACATTTTTTTCTATTTTTTTAATATGCAAGCAACAAGATGCAAAGAAATGAAATGTGAATATGCCCTAATTCAAAATATTTGAGCCATTTAATCACGAGTCAAATCAGGTTCAATTCATGAAGCTAGTCTCATTGATGTAAAAACACAAGGCATGTAAAGCATTATAATAGAGACACATAGGTATTAAAACAATGCATCATAATTCGAAGTGTCAAAATAGAGAACTAACCATTCCATTAAGACAACAAAACAAGCTTCAAAACGAAACCAAAATCAACTAAAATGGAGCTCGGATACTCAAGATATTCATAAATGAAGTCAAGGACATAAATGCAAGAAAACATGAAGATAACTAGCAAACAGGTCTCTGGGAGGGACTAAAATGTAAATAAAATTAATGTGTGGCCTTCCCAGTAATTTACCCACACGCGTGGGGGTATTTTTGCAATTACTGAAACTTGCGAGGGCTTGCATGCACAATACCTTAGACACACGTGGACACACGTGATGGCATGGCCTTTTTGCAATTTGGAGAAGTTCCAGGGGAGTCCCTGCAAATTATCCGACCAGTCATGTGACGGGCACGTGATGGCAGGTTCGGGTGTTTTTACAAGATTGGACCTGACTCGGAGTCACTCTGGTGCTTCGGCTAAGGCTTGGATTGTGCAAACCTGCAAGCTTGAATAAAAGGCTTAGAGGCTTGCTTGGAGTCATACGTGGACGCTTGTGATCTGTCAGATCACGACGATCGTATGGTCGCTGTAGTTCCTGATAAAGATGACGTGGCTCCTCGTGGTCCGTATGATCAAGACGATCGAACGGCAACAGGAAAGCATGGAGATATCAACGTGGCATCTTGTGGACCGTTGGATGAGTACCGGGAGGGTGCCATCCAATGATCACTGTATCATCCTCTCTTCTGTGACTAGCGGTGAACTTGAGACTCCAGCAATGAGTTCCGAGCTCCGAGCATCTGGGATGACCGTCGATGAAGTTCGAAGCACGGGCGAAATGTGGCAAGCTCTGGCAGAGGCCATCATCCCTTGGATACTGGAGTTGGAGCTCGCCAAAGATGCTCCGGTGAAGGATCCAATCATTGACTTGCGAGACATCCATATGTTAAATCTAGCCGAAGTGTGTGACGGAGGATGCGAAATGGGTGGAACGAGAGCCTATGCGGATGGAGGAGTGAATGCTCAGTGCTTCTCTGCCATGAACGGCGGAGGAGATTGGTCGACGATGACTAGGAAGTGGAGAAGGTATGGTGGATCTCTAATGGATGCGCGAATATGGTGAGGGTGTGACGAAATTGAAGGAATGATAATTGGACGGTGAAGATGCATGGATTATCCTAATTAATTGCGAGAAATTAAAGGAAAAATAGACGAAGATCAGAAGGCTTACCTGGAATAATGGCAGAGCGAGGGCTGGGCTCGAAATTTCTTGGAGAAGATCGGGGTCATCGTTGGACTACCATGGCTACGGGGAGCATCTTGGCGGGGCGGAGCCACCACGATCCTGGCCTACCATGGCCAGGGGTCGACGCTCATGAATCCATGATTCATTAACTTTTCTGTCGCATTTTGTCTTAAAACCCTTAACAAATACATGTAATTATTCATTAATTCCCACATTTTATTCAAATTCCAATCATGAATAAAAATGTATTTTTAAGAATCAAAAACAAGTAAATAAATAAAAATCAAAGAAAAGAAAATAAGGCAGATTGTAAATATGTATATATGTACAATATGACTTATAAATATAAACATAACTACAAGGTATATTTATATAACCGAGCCCCTAAGACCAAGTCAGCATGGATTGGTCGACAAACCAATAAGTAGGGGGAGATATGGAAAGAAAACCAGAAAAATAAATTAAGACATACTTCACACACTTCTCACTATTTATCAAATAAATACAAAATTTCATTGATTTTTAATTAATTCATATGTAAATATTTTTCACCAAACTCTTTTCCTAATTATTGTTAAAAATATATATAAAAATATAAAAATAAGTTAAATATATTATATTATATATATACTAAGAAATCCTACTTTTAAGTTGTCAAATTCTCAACTTCTGAACATCATAACTCCTTCATACGAACTCTAATTTCTCTCTACTCACCTTTAAAGTTCATGAAATAATATTATCTAATTAATAGAGATGGTTTCATTGAATTCGGTGTCCGTTTGCAAAAAGTCGGTTTTGGGACCTAATGACAACGGGGTTTTTGGGCTATTTATTTTATGTGGAACACACTATGTATAATTTTATTAATTTTATAATTTCTAATTATTTTCGTAATATTGTATTTTCATCATAATTTATTTCAAAATTTTTGGAGCTTATTTATTATTTTAATAAAATCCAAAACCCTAATTTAAAGATAAAAAAGAACTGGTTCACTTATACCTATATTTATTAATATATCTAAATTAATGTATTAAAATTTCTAAAAATTCACACAACCTTTCTTTATTATTCTAATAATTAAAAAATACAAAATTAATATTTAATTATTTATTTATTAAATTAAAAATCCAAAACCTATTTATCTTTACCTATTTACTAATATAATATTTATATTTCGTATTATAATTATTATTTATAAAAAGTAATTATTCTATAATTTAGATAATTAATTTACTTACATTTCTAGTTTTTATACCTTATTAAAATAAAGTAATTTAATATTTATTATTGAATTTATAAGACATTCACGCATCTGGCCACCCAGGTGTTGACACGTGTCAGCAACTGATGCATCTTCTCCAAGAAGCCGGTTCTACCTTCTGCTCCAACCGGCCATCTTCACCAAATTTTCACACGCGCTCTATAACCTCTTCAGGTAATCTACTCCATTAAATCTCTTCTCCTAACAACCACCTCACTTGGCCACCCTTGGATCAAACTTGAAGCCCACGAAATCTCCCTATAAATACCCTCAAAGTTGGAGGATTCCAACTAACTTTTCCACAACCACCTGAATCTCAGATCCAGTGGTCGATCCCCTCTCTTCCCAACCTTGCTCCGCTCGCTCAGGAGGTGACAACTCCGACCAAGGAGGACCGCGTGGAAGGAGGACCATCGATGAGGAGTTCCAAGGCATCATCCTCGCCTTGCATCATCGCCGCATGCACGTGGAGCTCCGGGAAACTGACCCGTCGAGCGACGACAGCAGTGGTTTTACACCCTGCGCTTCACAGGTAATTCATCCATCTTCGTCGATTTATTTCTCGATTATCGTGCTTCCATTAGGGAACTTAATCACATCATTAATTCACCTAAGCATTCATCGTAGAAGCCCAACCTTAGGTTCCTTGCAAACACACTTGAATCAACTTCGATCTCATCTTTCTTCTTTCTTATTATTTACATCTATTTTCATATATTCAGGAAATGCAACATTTGATCTTGCAATTAATACTTTGTTGGACGATTTCATCGCATATCGAGCACATATACATCTTCTTTACAGGTTCCTCTTGAATATGGAGCAATTTCACGTCATCTGGAGCCCTTAATTATCACGTAATTCGCCATAAAAGAGGGAACAACAAACACAACCCCAGGAGCGGAACAACATGATCGTCATTTTCTTTTGCCTTCATCAGCTGATCTCAGCCATCTCTGACCGTTGTCCACCGCGGGCGAGCTCGAGGGTTAGAGGAGCTACCCCTCTGGCCCTGCCGGAGGCCCAAGTGACACAACCACCGCCTGTGATAATTCGAAGAAGGAGGCGTCTTCACCGGCTGTTCAACCGCCTGAAGAAAACCTCAAGAACAACCGGGCTACAGTTGAGCGCCACGTGTCCTGGAGTAGACGCACCAGATCAACCCGCACGTTATAATCTTGGATGTCCAATCTGAAATGGTGCAAATTTTACATACTAAGCCCAGACGATTTCCAGAGTTCCAGACCACCTCTAACATTTCCAGAAATTACGTTTAGGTCTCTTGCGGGGACTTTAATGTAAACTTTCATATTTTTTGTTACAATTCAGTCCCTGATCGTGGACCTATCTGCAGAATTTTGTTAGTTTTTCTTGCATTTCTACCCCTGTACTGTAAGGTGATTTTGGACACATTTTTACACTATTTTTTCCTAGAACTTTTTTGGGTAGTTACACAACTACCCCAGCGAGGTTTTTCAGTAATTTTTGTGTGTTTTCATCGTTTTTTCGTTGTGTTTTGATTTGTTGAATACCACTTCCATTTTGCTTTGTTTTTGAGTCTTTTTCGAGCTCGTTGCTTGCTCGATTTACCTATAATATAATATCACCTATATTTCATATTTCTCACATATTATATTACAGGTAAATTGTTTGAAAAATTATCACTTTGAAAATTTAATAAAAATTGAAAAAAAACTAAAACCGACAAAAAACATAAAATCAACTCGTTTCGAAAAGAGAAAAAAATCACAAAAAGAGAGTTTTCACACAAAAATCAAGATACCTCTATTCTTCATCCTTGGGTTTGCCCCATGCACACTTATTTGGCTAAAAATAAAGTGTAAGGTTTAGAATAGGAGAGAAGCCTATTGATTCACCTTTTCTTTCTCTTTCTCCTATTTTAAAACCGAATTTGTGTTTGATGTAAAGTTCGGGTCTCTTTGCGGTTCTCTACACTGACAACTCAATCAATTCACCGCAATCGGATCCGAGCTCGCATTAAAATGGCACCGTTTTTAGGGAGGCGTTTGAGTTATTTAGATTTTTGACTTTTTCTTTTGATTTGTTTTTTTACGGTTTTTGACATTTTTTATTTTTCATTCGGTTTTCGATTTACGATTTTACTTTCATTTTGTGGTTTTATCGTGTTTCTTTTTAATCTTGTTACGGTTTTTTGAGTGTTTTCTTGTGTTGTTTCTTAACTAATTCTTACAGGGCCTACAGGTTCAATCGGCTTTCTCAAAAGCCGCAACACGGTTGAAAGTGCAGAGACCGAGTTTCTCGGTTGCAGAGGGCAAGAATAGTTAGGGTGTGTGTTGTAATTTTCTTTTTCTTCTTGTATAAAAAAGGGGCTCTTGCCAGTGTTTTTGTTTCGTAGAAAACCCCCTAAGGGTATCCCGACTTGTACCTTCCCTCCCACTTTCTTTCGGGGTCTGATTCGTCGAGTACCATGTATTCGGGGGATCAAGGCACCCACCGTAGATTTTCTCACATCGACAGTTTTTCCGCAGCTTTTTCTCGAGGCTAGGTGCTTGCTTAGGATTTTTTCATATCTGAGTGCGCTTTCGTAGTTAGTATTAGGACTCGCCACCTAGGTGCATGATTTTAGTATTTTTTATAAAATCAATAAAGACACTCAGTAAAAGTTTATCTGAAAAAACCCAGAAAAATATAAAACCTCAAAAATAAAATCGAGACTGCTAACGTATCTGATCTAAAAAATGTAAAGATTCAATTGATTTGGGAGAGTAATACCCGCACATTTTTCTCATAGTGCACAAATGAGAGACTACCCGTAAGGTTAGAGCCACAAACCCATATTTCTCATGAAATACTACTTAGTCTATGCACCTAATCACTACTTTTCAGTTGGTACGCTCGGGTAGCCGAAAACTGTCTGGGTTTACTTAGCAGAGTTGGAGGTTTAGAGGACACTGCGTAAGGCTCAGTCCTCAAGTAACACAGGTAGCCGGAAAGAGCAAGTAATTTTCTGTAAAGACTCGGGACAGTGTTTCGAGGAAAACATCGGGCATCTATCAGCCCGCATAACCGATATTATATTTGTTTGCTAATACAACACTAAAACCGACAAGATAAAAGAATGAACTCTTACGGTCATCATTGGGTTGTGTTGGTGAAAACGGGGTTTGCTTTGTGTTTCTTTGCAGGGCGTGAGTTACCGTGGCTTTATGCATTTTCCCATCATTCTTGAATCGACAATCGTGCTCTCCCGATCATTCTCTTGGCATCGAAGATGATGACTCGATGACTTTTCTGCTCAGACTCCGTGAGCTCTCGACCGTCCACCGTCCGTCATATATCTTCACAAGCTCGGGATGACCCTCTTCCCGAGTTGGTCCCATCTAATCTCGAGGAGAGTCAGACCCAGACTCCCTTGCCTCCTGGCCAGTCTATTGAGGCAGACCCTTGCCTCAATACATAATCAATATATCCAGCTGAATTTTCGCTGAGTTCTTACGAGACTTTTTCTTTCACAGTAGACTTGAGACAAATGGCTCGTGGTAAAGGACCAGCAGAGGAGAGGCCACCAACTGAGGATCTCCATGATAGAAGATCAGACTCAACCGTAGATATAACGACAGGAATTATCGATACTCTACAACAGATGAATTTACATATCCGAGAACAGTTTAGAACTCAGAACAAGTTGCGAGCTGAGATAGCTATGTTGCAAGTAGGGGCCGAGAACCCTTTACCGCCTCCAGTGATTCCCGCCACTTTGCGAGATGAATATGACCCGGGCGCGAGAACGCTCCATCATTGGATTCGGCTACTACAGAGGCAAGGGCCATATGAGTTGAGGCCATCCATCATCTCATTGCTTCCTAAGTTTTATGAGAATGCTAAAGAGGAGTCATTTACCTTTTTGCAATAATTCAAGATGATTTGTCGTACATCTAGTTATCCAGGTATTTCGCAGGAGGTTGTTCGCCTCAATGCCTTTCCCTTTGCCTTAGCCGATAAGGCACTTTACTAGCTGAGCCACCTGGGAAGGGAAGTTTCTACATGGGACGATCTTAAGTCAACATTCATGCGTAAATATTTTCCTCTAGGGAGGACGAACATGATGAGGGGTAAGATCTCCAATTTTACGCAACTTCCGAATGAATCTTTCCATGAGGTATGGGATAGATTCAAAGATCTTACGGAGAGATGCTTGCATCATGAGATACCAATGAAGGTGCTAGTACATAACTATTTCGGAGGACTCCAGCCGGACATTCAGGGGCTAGTGAGTGCCGTATGTGGCGGTAGCTATTTGAACAAGGACGTCGAGTCAGTCTAGTCTATCTTCCAAGGAATGGCAGAGAACTCAATAGTCATCGACTGTACTCGGGCATTTTAGAAAGCCCCTCAGCCACCACATCACCAGAGCATCATAAGGTGGCTAATATCTCAGATTCTGAATCCAACACCAATATGGGCTTCATTAGCGAGAAATTAACGTTGATGGATGTGATTCAGAAACAAGTTCAGGACTTACAGCCGCTGTGAGAGTTAGAGAAACTCTCATCTCTACTTCAGTAGCTGAGTGATCTTACGAAAAAGGTTTTAGAGCTCCAACTTCAGTATCAACATGCCCAATCTTCTTCGACTGCACAACTTGCACGGAGGACCTTAACCGCTCCACCCAACCGACAGATTCATTTTGTACAGAGCGAGCCCGAAACTCTGTAGATTGATTGGCATGAGGATCAGTCTCATGCCAATCCCGGCCAGATCACCAGTGCTGCATACATGGATGTTGAGCCTCAAGCCACTCTTGATATCAATGGTATTTGGTATACTCCGATTCAGCAATCGAGTATACTGCATCATAAGGAGCAACAGTACAACCAACCGCAGCATGGATGTCCACACTTTCAACACCGATAGAATTTCACGCAGCAGCAGTCTCACCAGCATGCCTATCAGAGACCACATTCTTACCAATATCTTGCTCACCATTCATAGTCATATCAGTATCAGTAGCACCAGCAACAATCTTCCTTTACACCACAGAAATCCTCTCAGCCTTCCACCTCACAGCATTACACGCCAAGGCAGGAGAGAATAGAAAGCCAGGGCCACCCCACCAATCATGAGATGTCTTCACAGGCCCAGGCTCTAAATCAAATCATGGATATGCTGAGTACACTCCAAATTGCACACAAGACAGAGATGGAGCAGGTTAACCATCGTCTGGACGAGTTAACTGCATCAAAGACCACTCTCCCAGCCCAGCCTCAAATGAATCCGAACAACAAGAGGAGGCATCCAGATCAGGTAGACAACACTACAGGTACGATCTCATTTCCTGAATTTTTATCTAACTTCATTCGTCTCAGGAGCGGTAGATCACCACAAGCACCTGCTGGAGTAGAGGAGAGGGCACTTGATGAGGAGCAGGAGCAAATCCATGAGCGACCAAATTCTGATTCTAAGGAGGAGAATCAACACAATGATGAGGACTATCGTGATGATCTAAGAGAAGGGAGCGATGCCTATACAGTTGACATGGACACCAGCGAGTCAGACGATGGCATCATGCCAAACCATGCAGATACTCCTAACAAAATATGTCTTCTCATGTTTTAAAGAGTTTTGTACATAGTTCTAAAACTCTCGATGTACAAACTAATTCCGAAGGTAATAAAAGTATGATTTTTTTATTCCTGATTTTGTTCCTTTTACCGATGCTTTATTTGAAAAAGGAAAGAAAAATAACAAAAAGAATGTTGTGACTCCAGAGACAGAAGGTTATTGAAAGATCACATCTTTTGAAGATCCCACTTCACGATGCCTTGGATCATTTTCCTATGCTCAAGAATCAGTTGAGGAACAAATGTACTAGACGTAGAAAAAAGAGAACACGAGTAGAGAAGCATATATTGACCAAGGCAACTTTGTGTGCGATTCGGAACAAGGTACCTAAGAAGAAGAAAGATTCCGGAGCTCACTATGTCAATTGTCAGATTGAAGACACTACATTCCATCGTACTCTCTTAGATAATGGTTCCTCGATCAATCTGATACCATTTTCTCTGCTTGATAAGCTCAAGCTAGGTCCTTTCTACAAATCACAAGCGATACTTCAGTTTGCGGATCGATATGTGAAGAGACCTAGAGGTGTGCTGAGGAACATTATCGTGACCGTTCAGAGCTTGCAGTTTCCAGTGGACTTTACTGTCTTTGACATGACATGCCCTACACAGTTACACCTTGCTCCAATCATTCTCGGGAGGCCCTTTTTGCAGACAGTAGAGCACTCTTTGATTATGATGCTGGGAGAGTGTCATTCCGCACAGACAATGGAGAGATACACATTGAGATGGAGAGTGGATGTAGCAGTCCCATATCAGTATTGTCATTTACTTAAGAGAACACAAGTCTTGCAGAAGATTGCCAGCACATAGATGAGACACAATTTCCTGATCTTGAGAGCATTTATTTTGATACCCACAATATCCTACATGAGGATAGGGTAGATCACCTGGTACCTAGTTCTTCAGATGATTGTTCACATGCAGAGATAGATTTCATATCAGATTCAGATAAGCAGTCACTTGCAACAGACATCTCAGTGCCACAGATTGAGAGTACACATATTACAGTATGAGAGTCAATTGATTACATTTCACAGATCAAACAGTCTATTCAGCGTAGAGAGTCGGATGGTGTGATTCTTACACATATGGACACCTTCTGTAGTCCGATTCCAAAGATGCATACTTCAGAAAAAAAGAGCTATGCCACGTACAGAGTTCATATACAGAGAAGGCTCTACTTGCTCAGCCAAGGATCGATATGCACATAAAAGCAAAAGATTCAGTATAACCCTGGTTGAAGTGATCTATTTTGTACAAGACTTATGATCATTTTTTCACTTCATCTCATCCTGTACAAAGACTTTTGAACCATTCAATTTCTGGATTTCCGCAACACTTGTATATTCTTCGTAGACCACAATCGTCCTCATTTTTGCTCGTCTTCTATGCGTAGGATGCCTTATCCTAAATATAGGGGGATCGGGTGATTTTGATGATTTTGTTTTCTTTATTTATTTTTGTTCATTCGTTGTATATTCTTTTTACTCAGTCACCTCATTTTTTCTCTTTCGTTATACTTACGATAACCTGATCGTAGGTATGGGGGGGGGGGGGGTGACAGACTTGGATTCTCTATTCTGTTTCACCGACTTTTACTTAGCACGAGTTATGTCCTCTTTTTTCTCTTTTGATGATATGAAGACATAGTACAAGCTAAGTATAGGGGGTGAGTATATATTGTATATATACTTTTGTCCATAACGCGTACTTTTTTGTATTTTCTATATCTATAAAATCCATAAAAGTAGGTGAGGGGTAATTTAAAATCCATTTATACCTTTATTTATTACTTATAAAACCCTTGTAAATAAGTAAAAATATGTCTAAAATCTGTATTTAAAATCCGTAATTAAAATATGTATTTAAAATAGGTATTTAAAATTTGTATAATACTTATTTAAAACCCTATCTATTAAAGCATGTGTAAAAAACATTTAATCCTTGTGAAATTCTCTGTAGATAAAATCTGTAAAATACATTAGACATGTAACTCAAATAAAATATATCTTGTATAATTTGTGTATAAAAACTTGTTAATAAAAACTAGAAAATCCATAAAAAATAAAAAAGTCCTAAAAGTCATAAAAAATACAAAAGCCTTAAAGATCATAAAAATGAGTAAAATTCAGAAAATGTACTTCAAAAAAACATGGTTGCATTTACATTCGCATTTTTTAGAATAAGTTTGATTTCTGGAATTAAGGATTGAGTCTAGTCTAAAGGATATAGCTTGATCATGGCCTTTAACTTTCGTTGTAAGGAGCCTAGTTAGGATCTGGAATTTAGATTCTTCAGGTCTTGTGACTTAAAATCTTTGGGTTCCATAAGACCATATTTGGGAAATCAATTCATATGTGCTTAAGTAGACCACTTGGTGTCATCCGTACAGCTCTACATCAGTGAACCAATCTTGAACAAATGCACTCTGCACTTAGCTCGATTTGCATGGAGTTGCGAAGGGCATTACATCTTGGTAGTGGGTTTTCGATCCTTATCTTTGCAGCATTGACGTCTAAATACGAGATAGAGTGGGGTTGCGATAGTCGCTTCGGATAAGGGAAGGATCTGCTGACACAAATTTTTCTAAGACCTCAAAAAGGGATGGAATAAAAGATGCTATATCCATCGAGGCACAAAAAAATGAATGCAGTGCAAGCAAATTACAAATCCAAATCAAAGAAGAACCCACCGAATACAAATACGACCACAATGGTCCAAGCTTCCACCAAAAATACCTGCACATCTTAGTGGAGACTTAGCTATAGCGGTTGAGCTTCACAAGGAGATACATCTACACTGGTCGCACTCCACTTCTTTTCTCATTCTTCTACTTTCTCTCTATACTCGATTGTGGACATAGCACGAACTGACCTCAGAAGGGAATACCTCCCTCCCCGAGGAAAGAGTAGCTCGATAAGGAAGCAATAGAAGTGTATATCCAAGATGGACGGTTTGTTCGTTTCTTTAAGAAGGGAGAGCTAAATCAATTCACACACTGTACAAATTGACTTCAAGGATGATAAAGTTTGCGATATGAATAAGTGAGTCTGAATTAGCTGATGAAGTGATCTTGAATAAGGATTTGTGGAACTTGAGGGCTGTTGAGGATAAAATCCTAATCCTAGTTAAGGATCCGACAAAATGCTTGTTTCAGGGCCCGATGGAGTTCTGTCCTTTGTCTGTTCTCATGAATTGGTTTAGGAAAACAAATTCATTCTAACTTTCTTTTTCACTTACTTTTTTCAAATAAGTGTTTGCTAAGGGACTAGTAAAGTTTAAGTATAGGGGATTGATGAATCCATGATTCATTAATTTTTCTGTCGCATTTTGTCTTAAAACCCTTAACAAATACATATAAATATTCATTAATTCCCACATTTTATTCAAATTCCAATGTAAAAATGCAATTTTAAGCATCAAAAACATGTAAATAAATAAAGAACAAAGAAAAGAAAATAAGGTAGATTGTAAATATGTATATATGTATAATATGACTTATAAATATAAATATAAATGCAAGGTATATTTATATAACCTAACCCCCGGGACCAAGTCCGCATGGATTGGTCGAGAAATCAATAAGTAGGGGGAGATAAGGAAAGAAAACCATAAAAATAATTAAAACACACTTCACACACTTCTCACTATTTATCAAATAAATACAAAATTTCATTAATTTTTAATTAATTCATACATAAATATTTTTCACCAAACTCTTTTCTTAATTATTTCTAAAAATATATATAAATATAAAAATAAGTTAAAAATATTATATTATACATATACCAAGAAATCCTACTTTTAAGTTGTCAAATTCTCAACTTTTGAACATCATAACTCCTTCATACGAACTCCAATTTCAATCTACTCACCTTTAAATATCATGAATTAATATTATCTAATTAATAGAGGTGGTTTCATTGAATTTTGGAGTCTGTTTGCAAAAAAGTCAGTTTGGGACCTAATGACAATAGTGTTTTCTAGGCTATTTTTTTATGTAGAACACACTATATATAATTTTATTAATTTTATGGTTTCTTATTATTTTTGTGATATTGTATTTTCATCATAATTTATTTCAAAATTTTTGGAGCTTATTTATTATTTTAATAAAATCCAAATCCCTAATTTATTGATAAAAATCAACTGGTTCACTTATACCTGTATTTATTATATATCTAAATTAATTTATTAAAATTCCTAAAATTCACACATCCATTATTTATTATTATAATAATTAAGAAAATGCAAAATTAATATTTAATTATTTATTAAACTAAAAATCCAAGACTTATTTATCTATATATTTTGTATTATAATTATTATTTATAAAAAGTAATTATTCTATAATTTAGATAATTAAATTTTTTACATTTCTTGTTTTTATACCTTATTAAAATAACGTAATTTAAAATTTATTATTGAATTTATAGGATATTCACGCATCTGGCCACCCAGGTGCTGACATGTGTCAGCACCTGGTGCATCTTCTCCAAGAAGCCGGTTCTACCTTCTGTTCCAACCGGCCATCTTCACGAAATTTTCACACACGCTCTATAACCTCTTCAAGCAATCTACTCCATTAAATCTCTTCTCCTAACAACCACCTCACTCGGCCACCCTTGGATCAAACTTGAAGCCCACGAAATCTTCCTGTAAATACCCTCAAAATTGGAGGATTCCAGCTAACTTTTCCACAACCACCTGAAGCTCAGATCTAGTGGTCGATCCCCTCTCTTCCCAGCCTTGCTCTGCTCTCTCAAGAGGTGACACATCCGACCAAGGAGGACAACATGGAAGGAGGACCATCGGGGAGGAGTTCCAAGGCATCATCCTTGCCTTTCATCGCCGCCGCGTGCGCGTAGCGCTCCGGGAAGCCGATCCGTCGAGCGACGACAGCAGTGGTTTTACACCATGTGCTTCATAAGTACTTCATCCATATTCGTCGATTTATTTCTCGATTATCGTGCATCCATTAGGTAACTTAATCATGTCACTAATTTGCTTAAGCATTCATTTTAGACGCCCAACCTTAGGTTCCTTGCAAACACACTTGAATCAACTCCGATCTCATCTTGATTCTTTCTTATTCTTTACACCTATTTTCCTATATTCTGGAAATACAACTTTTGAGCTTGCAATTAACAATTTGTTGGCTGATTTCATCGCAAATCGAGCACATATACATCTTCTTTGCATGTTCCTCTTGAATCTGGAGCAATCTCACATCATCTGGAGCCCTTAATTATCACGTAATTCGCCATCAAAGAGGGAACAACAAACTCAGCCCCAGGAGAAGAACAACGTGATCATCATTTTCTTCCGCCTTCATCAGCTGATCTCAGCCATCTCCGGCCATCGTCCACCACAGGCGAGCTCAAGGGGTAGAGGAGCTACCCCTCTGGCCACGCCGGAGGCCTAAGTTATGCAACCACTACCTGTGATAATTTTGAAGAATGAGGCGTCTTCACTAGCTTTTCAACTGCCTGAAGAAAACCTCAAGAACATTCGGGCTACATTTGAGCGCCACGTGTCCTGGAGTGGACGCACCAAATCAACCCGCACGTTATAATCTTGGATGTCCAATCTGAAACGGTGCGAATTTTACATACTAAGCCCATACGATTTCCAGAGTTCCAGGCTGCCTCCAACATTTTTAGAAATTACATTTAGGTCCCCTCACGGGGACCTAAATGTAAACTTTTATATTTTTTGTTACAATTAAGTCCCTGACCGTGGACCTAACTACAGAATTTTGTAAGTTTTTCTTGCATTTCTACCCATGTACTGTAAGGTGATTTTGGATGCATTTTCTACACTATTTTTCCTAGAACTTTTTAGGGTAGTTACACAACTACCCCAACGGGGTTTTTCAGTAATTTTTGTGTATTTTCGTCGCTTTTTCATCGTGTTTTGATTTGTTGAATATCGCTACCGTTTTGCTTTGGTTTTGAGTCTTTTTCAAGCTCGTTGCTCACCTGATTAACCTATAATATAATATCACCGATATTTCACATATTTCTCACAAATTATATTGCAGGTAAATTGTTTGAAAAATTATCACTTTGAAAATTTAAATAAAATTGAAAAAACTCAAATCGACTAAAAACTTAAAATCAACTCGTTTCGAAAAGAGATAAAAAAACCACAAAAAGGGAGTTTTCACTCAAAAATCAAGATACCTCTATTCTGCCTCCTTGTGTTCGACCCAAGCACACTTACATGGCTAAAAATAAAGTATAAGGTTTAAAATAGGATAGAAGCCTATTGATTCACCTTTTCTTTCTTTCTCTCCTATTTTAAAACTGAATTGTTGTTTGATGTAAAGTTTGGATCTCTTTGCGGTTCTCTACACCGACAACTCAATCAATTAACCGCAATCGGATCCGAGCTCGCATCAGGTGCCAGGGTCTTCGTCATCGTCGCTCCTTCATTGGTCCTCCCACTATTACAGGGAGGAGGAGAGGGGTTGGGCGAGGCCTTGTGTAAAGGCGGATGAATGTGGAATGGGGCGAAGGTGACATATTTAATGAATGGGATATGTCAATTGAGATGGCAAAGGCCGTGGCTTGAGTGGGTGATATGGAGCGATGGAAGGGGAGATATGGCGTGTTTGGGCGCCCCCGAGGATGAGGGAAGATGTGGCCTCGACGTGAGGTAGTTGGCGAGTGGAGAAAATGACGGAGACAGTGGGGGAAATAGAAAGAGGGTGAGGTATGCGAGAGGTTGGGAACGTGGGAGAGAGGGTCGTCTGAGGTATATGACGAAGCTTTCACCATTGGATCTCATGATCCAATGACTGAGAGGCTAGCGGTCAAGGACGACTAGGATCAGATCTGTGGATTTGAAGTGGAGGGATAAGATGGGGCCACGTGTCTTGAAGATAGGAGGGCGCTAGCGAACGGGTGAGATGAGATTGAGCCTTGAATCGAATGGTGATAATCAAAGCGTGAATGAGCGATAGAGATGGAAGCAACTGGAGACGATCGAGCTGTGGAGAATGTGACATGTTGGAATTTAGTTAGGATGCATTATACCCCATTGCATGCCCACTGAGGCACCCCAACCCTAAGCTAAGGGCCTTTTATTTACTTAGAGTGATAGTATGAGGTCTCCTCGAGTCAAGACCACATACTATCCATGAATCTTGGTTACTCATATCCATATCAAATAATAATTATTAGAATTTAATTAACTGTGAGGACGATTTACCTAGTTGCTTCTTTTGCACACCTTTTAATTATATCTTGCTTGTTGTAATTTTTATATCGCACTGAACAACTTTGCTCATAACATACCTACGTGTTGGATCTACAGGTTCTCAACAGAAGCCGCAACAGTGAGCGTCACTTGTTTACTTGGAGCTACATATTTTTGTGCAGGTACACAACTTCCTTTTTGTGGTACATTTACTTATAGCTTTTTGTTGTTCTTTCATTACTTGTAGCATTTTGGGAGACATGAGACGTATCATGCTTGTATGAAACATATTTTTTGAAGCATACATGTAATATATTTTTGTGGACAGGGATGGGATTGTAATGAAATTTAGTGATGGCCATGTTATGAATGGATGGAAAAAAATTAGTTACCATCTTTCATGCCATTTTCTCCAGATTTATATTATTGTGTATTTTGAATGTGGAATGTATGTGCGTGGAATTGGTTTATCGAGTACCCGGATCTTAGGGAGGGCCGTCATCATAATGGCTTCATCTGATGAATCAAAATTTCACCTTTAATAATAATAATAATAATATATTATAGTATAAGAGGTGGAAAATAATTCAACAAAAATCATAATTTTGTATATGTGGAAAATTTTAACTCGATAAGCTTACCAAGGTCAAACACAGGGACACAAGCTATCTTAGTGATTAATCAGATTTCAATGATCAAATTAAGTGATTAAATCATCTACATAGGTCTACATGTACAGAAATGACATCAGTCAAATAATGCAGACCAAATGCAACATAACGAGGAGACAAGACTATGATGGAATGCAAAATAATAATTAGGCAAATCATGCAATATAAAATGCAAAACATTAATAATATAATGCAAAATGATGAAACAATACAAAACAGATCAATGAAGAAGCAAACAAATATACATGCAAACATAGAATGCAAATATAATGTCTTTTTTATTTGATTGTTTTATGCAATGAAAAAGGATGATACCATGTTACAGAATGATATGCAATGCAGATAGATGAAGATGCACAAAGATGCCCCTAATTCTATCAGATAATTAAGCAATAAAGATTAAGAATCAATTTCAAGAGTAATTGATGCATCAATAAATCCAATTTAATTTTAAAGGTATTTAAATTAGCAAGCAATATGACTCAAATTAAATATGTTGTTCCATGTGTCATATCAGGAAATTAGTCATGCCAATAGATATGTAATGATACATGCATTAAAATGAAATTGAAATCAACCGAGTAGGAGTTCGGATGCCAAAGATTTAAGCAAAATGGTCCAGGGGAATAACTGTAAATAAAAAATAGAAATAAATATAAAACCTTCCCAAACAGGTCCCTGAAGTGGTATTTTTTTTAATTACGGAAATCTAGAAGGGCCCCTATGCAATTAACCTAGGCATGCCATGCGACGCACACATCTGGACCTTTCTGCAAATTTGTAGAAGTTGTGGGCCGATGATGGAAATTTCCAGCTTGCACGTGCCAAGCATGTACGCCCATGCTTGGCCTAGGTCTTTTGTCCTCTACAAGTTCGGGGTCTCGTGGAAGGCCTCTGCATCTCAAGAATGGCTTGGCCCCACCGAGTTTGTTGCCTTGTGGTGAAGGAACATGTGTCAACAAGGACCGTCAGATCGTAAGATCAAGTGATACATGTGCTCCATCCCGGGTGGCTCCTTCATCGCATAAGGCTGAGCGTGGTTGGGCTCCAGCGGGAGCTTGCTTCCTCCCCTACGATCATGGTGATCTTCTGGACCTCCCTTCACCTTCGTAAGATGCATGCAAAGATCCTCATGGATTACTAATGCGTTGATATTGCATAAGTAACGTGGTCGATGAGGCTTTATTGCAAATTAGGCTCTAGAATGAGCTAACTCGAGATCTCCAACCAATGGTGATAATGCACCTACAATTAGGTTAGGCATAACTGATGTGGTGTGTTCGTGCGATCAATGAATGAGATGAGGGTCAGGTAGCGAAGATGGTGGCGACCATGTGGGTTCTTCTTCGGCATTCTGGAGGAGAATGGAGTGAAGGGGAACAAGCTATCAAAGAGGGCAGGAGGTGATCGAAATGACTCATATGAAGGGTAGAAGTGCAATTAAGGTGGATAGGTTATTAATTGAGGACAAAGGTGGCTATGGATTTCCAAAAGAAGAAAGAAAATAGAACAAAAAGAAGAACACCTTACCTAGAAGATTGAAGACTAAGTCATGGTGTAGCGAGACCTGGGCTGAGATCATATGAGCTCAGGGCGTCGCTAGACATGCTCGGCTGATGCACACGACCTAAACAGACGACTTAAGATCGTAACACTATCTTCCAACCATGGGTCAGCACTGTCGATGAGGGCCATTATTGCACATTGCCTCCCTCCTCCCCTATCACAGGAGGATGATTTCTAGGTCTTCATGCCTACAAATGGTGGAATGACTAACTGATGAATCGCTAAACCCCTTTCTTAGTTTGTCATTTTTATCTTTTAGTCGCGCAATTAGAGATCAATAAAAAATAACCATTTAATTATTTAAACTAATTAATTTTGAATGATATTTATATTTATTTAGCTTGGGAAAGCCCTAGAGTCAAACTCAAGGAGGAAAAGAAACAACTAAGTTAATGTCTGTCAAATTTAAAGCGTGATTTTTGAGGCGGATATTTTTGGTATTTTCTGTATTTTTTTAGTTTTTTATGGATTTTTATTTAAGAGTGTAATAATTCAAAGAGGAAACATGGCACATGAGTTTTGCAAAAAAAATTATGTGGGACAACAATGCTATGCAATGTTGTGATGAGAAATAAACAAATGCATTTTTTTATTGATTTTTAATTGATGCAATTATATGATGCAAAATGATAATGCAAAATGAGCGGACAATCCAAGCAGCAACCAAGCAAGTCAAGTCAACCTCCCCCTTAATTTATCTTAGAATTAATTTGCCAATTAATTTTAGATTAATTTCCCAAAAATATCCCAAAATCAAGGCACTAGTTGTTGAGCAAAAGAATCAATGAAGATAAATATAGGTGCTCAAACTAAACAAAATAAAGCCTTAATTAATTTCTGACAAATAATATCTCAAAAATAGAATCTTAGTGTTCAATATGATAGAGAATAATTCGAGGTTCAAAATGACACGAAGAACATAAAAAATCAATCAAAGATGCTCAAGATATGATCAAAGATATAGTCAGGGGAACACTTGTAATAAAGGTAATTGAAATCTTGCAATTATACCCTTGTAGAGGGACTGCTCTATAATTACACAAAGCCACTAGAATCCTTTGCAAATTACCCTAGGCGGGGATCCTCTTGTGAACTTCAGGAGCTGGAGGGGGTCTTTCGAAAATCCCAAGTCCCCTGGGTGGTTGGACTTCTAGTGAAATAAACAAATCGCCAGGAGCGGTTTGCAAATCTCACCTCCCCCACGCGTGCGGATCATGTGAGGGGGAGGGGCTTCCTATTGCATGCCTGGAGAAAGGGGGTGAGAGCGGTGGCCAGGAGGGGTCTCTAGTTGTCGAGGAAGCCGGAGTGTGCACGAAGGCGGAGGGTCCCTCCGGTTTGTCGATGGCGTGCTGTGGCGGAGTGGCGAAGGCTGCACTCCCAGGAGTTTATCGATGAATCTCAGGCCACGCATTGACTGTTGGTGTCATGGTGGACGAAGCTTGCTTGTCCATGTGATGAAATCTGATGTAGATGCGTGGAGAGAATCCAAGTGGCGGTGGTTATTGGAGAGTAACGGTTGAAGCGGTAGTGGTCGAGGAGTATGACGAAGGTGGAAATGATTATCAAGGCGAGGTGGAGTAGGGGCTTGGCGGGGAATATGCGGAGGATAGGACTCCACATCTAAAGCCGGAGCGGAAAGCAACTACGAGGTGGATGCTTCAACGAGGCTCCGCGACCTCGAATATCACCACTAGATGGAAGCATATTGGCACTGTCACCCCCGCATGCTCCTTTGTCTACATGGATGATCGACAGATGGAGTTCAAGAGGGGCAGCAATGAGGTATATATAGGGGGGAAGGTGGCAACAGATTTGGAAGGGACCAGAGGCGATTACCGATCAGTGATTGGAGATTAATCGGATATGGGGGTCGGATTTATCAGACGAAAGGCAGTGGCGGAATTGGAGGAGGGGATGAGATACGCGGGCGATGAAGATATGGAAGGTGGCCGACGGCGAAAGTGGGGGAGAGATATAGAGAAGTGGTCATCCGATCGGTTGAGATTGAAACAAACATGATCGCGTTATGTGACATTATCTTATTTATATTATTATATTAAATGAAAAATTGGAATTTTAAAAATCCCAAAAAAGGGTGACACATGTCACTCCCAAAAATTTCACAAATTAAAAATAAAGAAAAATAGAAAGGAAATATTAAACAACATCAGATCAAAAATTTTACTTTACAAAAGTTGCTCGTCTTGATGATACCTATAACTTTCATGAAGAGATCAAAACCAAAATAAGTCATTTGCACAAAGTGATAATTTTTGTGGCACTCTATGTACATAGAATACCTTGATTTTTGGGTTTTGTAATTTATTTTGTCATTTTTAAACAAGATAAAAATTAAGAAAAAATACGATAAAATAAAAGACAACTATTTACACATTAATTCATTTTTTTTTGGAATTATACATCATAAGTGAATATTGTATTTCTAAAGGCGGCGGAAGCTCTGGCGATTTTCTAGGCGATTTTGGGGCGATTTTGACGCTCCTCTCTTTGCAGGTCATTTCATCATCTTGAACCGATTTTTAGCCTATTATTATGGGTTAGATCGTCGATGTATCTTGTATATGGCTACTGGAAACTTCTTTCTTGGATTTGAATCCATTTTTGCATGGATTTGAATCTTCGGGATAAAATCTGTGGCCTGGAGCTATTGCGGGGTGAAGATTTTTTGGGAATTTTCGGTGAAGAGGAGAGGTTTTGATCGAGAAAAGCATAGGTTCTCTTCTTCTTTGTGTTTGTGGTCCCTTCGATTTTTCCTCAACAAATCGCTGAAGGACGCCTGGCCTTTTTGGTTGGGATATTTTGGTAAAAGCTGATACGGGAACAGTCTCTGCAATATTGGGGAACATTCTCTGCTTTCACTTTTTATCCTCCTACTGGATGCACGTACTGATGGAAGGAGGTGTGGTCTCAGATTTTGTTATTGGGGATTCTATTTCCTCTGGCGAGCCATCTAATGTTCTTACTGTTAAAGATTCAAGTTTTCCGAGTTTAACTCCAATCATGTTTGGGAAAACAAATGAAATCAAGAGGCTGGGGTCTGAAGTTAAAAAAACAGAAAAAGATGATATCAAGATTTCTTTTGCTAATGCGATGAAAGGTCTGCATAAGGCTCCTGTTTTTGAGTCAATCCCAGTTAGGGATGCTTCTCTGATTGATGGAGAGTTTGTAATTGAGATTTCTGAGGCTGAAATTGCTCAGTTGCAGAAGCCCTTTACTTAGAGCCTTATTGCTAGATTTCAGAATTCAAGGGCTGATTTGCTTAACTTCAGAAGTTTTCTTAAAGCAAGATTCTCACACTGTGGGGAAATCTTTCTTGGTGCTATTGATTCCAAACACATCCTGATTAGGTTTGAGGATGAAAAAGATTTTGTACAAACCTATGCAATGGGAGATTTTAAATTTCAAGGCTCTTGGGTTTCTGTGATAAGATGATCTCCCTATTTCAGACCTAATCTTCGATCCACTAATGTCCCAGTTTGGATTGGGCTCCCTTACCTTAATGTACACCTACATAACCCAGGTGTAATTAAGTCTATTGCAAACACTCTGGGAAGGTACATTTGTGTTGACAAGGATGTCAAAGATTTCACTAGACCTAGTTACTTGCGGGTCTATGTGGAGATTGATCTGTTGAAGCCTCAAATTCCCTTCATCATGATTAAAAATGGGGCTCAAGTTTTCAAGCAACGAATAGTTTATGAAAGAATTCCCAAGTCCTGCCATCATTGTTGTGTTCTTGGACACAATGATGATGATTGTAAAGTCAGGAAAAAAGTCAAAGATGATGGTGAAATACTGAAGAAAAAAAAGGAGGATGAGATGGTCTGGAAACCTAAAGAAAATCAGACTCAAATAAAGGAAGATGCATCTCAGAAGCAACAGGTTCATGAGGATATAGAACATCCTTTTTCACAGCAGCAAGTGCCTCCTGTTTTGCCAGAGATCCAACAGGCACAGGCGCATCAGCATGGGAAAAGTTTGAATGATGATCCAAAGAACTTTATGATTTTGGATAAAGTTATTGAAGGGCATTGCAGTTTGGAAGAACTGAGATGGAAATCATATAGAGTATCTATGAAGAAGCCACAGTTGCAGCTTGCAGATCAGACATCAAAATCCATTATGCAAGATTTTGAGCAACAAGATCAAAATGTCCAGAAGCAATACCTTGTCCCTGATTCTGAAAGTATATCTGAGCTGAAGGATGCTGCTACAAGTGTTAATATTTCAATTCCTTCAGTACCTCTTCCGCCTGGACTCCAACAAGATGCAGTATCAATTCAAGCAACTCAAGAAATAGTACAGCAAGAGAGGCAGTTTGTAATTGAAGAAATAGAAAATGAAAAATTACAGAAATTGATACTTGATGAAGTTGAGCAATATCAGTTGTCAACAGAAGCTAAAAGTGCAAAACCTTTGTCCTCTGATGCTAAGAAGAAGTTAGTAGCCGATTTAGAAGTTGCCTTGTTGCATAAGTTCCAACAGGATTCTGTAAGAATTCAAACTCCTGATACAAATGAGAAACTTCATCTGAATCTAGGGCAAATCAAGTTGAGATCTCCAAAGTACAGAAAAGCAAAGGTGAAAGCCCTGAAATGACTTTTTCTTTGACATTTAGAAGACCATGTTGGTCATTTTGCATAGGTTTGTATGAAGGCCATGTTGGCCACATTTAGTTTGGATAGTGTTCATTGTAGAGGCTATATGCCTCATATGAGCGTCATTGTAAAATCTTTCTTTGATGAATGAGAGGGGATACCCGGACCCCCAAAATAACCGGGCTTATAATAAAAAAAAACATTAATTCATTTTTCAGATTTTTAATAATTAACAAAATAAAGGAATAAAATAAATGGGACTTATTGTATGGACTCTCAATGAAGACTCAGACTTAGTTAGCTTCTTTGACTTCAAGCTCATTTTAGGTTTGGATTTTTGTGCATTTTAATAAAAATTTTGTCAAAAATAATAAATCAAAAACAAATCAAAGAAAAAGAGTCAAATATATACATAAAATAATATGTCCAAAT
Source organism: Ottelia alismoides (assembly GCA_037367405.1). NCBI lineage: Eukaryota > Viridiplantae > Streptophyta > Magnoliopsida > Alismatales > Hydrocharitaceae > Ottelia > Ottelia alismoides. The sequence goes on from JAZKJV010011445.1 coordinate 959,361, forward strand.
AAGGTAAAATACACAATGTGCAAAAGAGGCCCAAAACCCAACTTTCACATATGAGTCCGATTTACTTGAACTTGGTCTTGTTTTGAAGGTAGTGGAATGTACATTAGTTCAAAAGTGAGTGGGATCTAATTGGACACTGTATGAGGAAGATATCAACATTTTAGTGTGGAAATTCTGAAATTATGCTTTCAGTTTGTGTCACTTATTTTTGTTAGTGATTTGTTTTGTGTTTTTTATTTATTCTTGTTAATGTTATGTACGTGATGGAGGAGGTTAAGGTGATTTAGAGTTAGCATGAATTAATTAAAAATTGGGGAAGTTAGCTTATTTTATAGGTCAATTGGGCTGGGAATTTTGGTTTCTCATTTTATGCAATTATGCATGATAAAATGCAATTATTATTTATACTTGCATGAATGTTAATAATGCGATTTAAATGATAAAATGCCAATAAATTGTGGGGAAAGGAGCTTAATTAATATCTTTTAGAGTGATGAATCATAGATTCATCAAACCCCTATACTTAAACCAAGCTCGTACCCAAGTATCTAGATAATGAATGAATTTGTCAGATTAATCCCTTATTGTACATGTGGAGTACAAGACTCAATTAGTTGAAGAATTCTCGATTCTAGTGATCCCAAAATTCTAAGCTAAACTAAGCTTTAGTAAAAAGTATCCAACTTCTCTATCTCTGAGACTCTCTTTGTTTAAATATATTGTAGCGGTATGACTTTTAGTGTGGATTGTAGTCACACGAGTAGAGTCGAACCATCACTCAATGTTCCAGTCCAACAGACTCTCCTAAGGACCCAATCCTCAACACACAAGGAATAAATCGGTTCTTGCAAATATTCCACCATCTCTTTAGTTGCCAGTCTTTAAAATATAGATGGAAGTCTAGTTGATGGAGGGCATATGATGGTGTAATTTCTTCTCTCCCTTTCATTGGAATAAGGATCCACTCAAGTGCCTTATTAGCGCAACACATGTATTTTAGGTTATTGACCACTGCGTCCATTAAAATAGTTCGGAGTCGTATGATTTGTTTTTCTAGGAGTACATTGGAGAGTATCTCTTTTAAGTACCTATCATACCTTCGACAATCATACTTATATCACTATTCGATGCAGGGCCCTTTTTGGGTGCTAGCTCGACTCCTGGTCCTAATAGCTTTGGTCCAAGTGGACACATTGAAATGGTTGGGAGTGCTTGCCTTTGGTGGAAGCTCTTTGAGTTTATATTTGTAATGAGATGACTTTCTTTGTACTTGAATGAGAGAACTTCTCTGAAAATTTATTTCATTGATGGTTGTCTAGCTCCACTACTTTTACTAGGTTGGTGCGTACTGATCAACTATTTATTTAGTTTCATCACACCCTTGCACATTAGCTTTATATCAAAAAATTAGTACAAGAACCTTGTTCTTATACTGGTTTAAAGGTGCTGACTCTCAGGTTTCATAAATCCTTCATTGATTTTATCCCATCCTTGAGCATCATAAAATCATATCCGAACTAAGATCCCTCGTCCCAGTTCTCAAATGAAATCCCAATTCATCTCATTGTAACTGCAATCATGCAAGTGAGGTGCTAATCATATTCTTTAAGGTAGGGACTAAGTATGCAAAATAACACACACATCTTTCAAATTAGGTAAGTTAAATAATTAAGTTGTAGACCCTATTGACTAAGGTTGGTTAACTTTGAATCTTAGAACCTCATAAATTAAGTGTCCTTGAACTTGTTAGGTCTTGTGTGAGTGTGTAATTGTCAGTGATGCATCCAACTAAATAATGCATGAATGAATGAAATGTTGAATGAAATGCAAGTGTGCAACATGATTTTTTCAGGGTTTTTTGAGAGATTTTTTTCTTTGAATGCAAGTTTTTTTAATGCAAAAATGAATGAGGACAATTTTCAGAAATTTGGTTGCACAAACAATTGGACACAGGTAATGTTAGTTTCAAAACTCTCTTTTTTGTGATTTTTTAGAAGTAAGTTACCCACTACATAAATAAAATTTAGACTTATGTGAAAGTATGAGCTATGGGTAAAATATATAGAGTATATACACACCCCCTATACCTAGTGAGTGCTATGTATGTGAAAGTACAAGCTATGGGTAAAATATATAGAGTATATCCACACCCCCTATACTTAGTGAGTGCTATGTCCACAGAGCACAAAATGTGTAGAGAAGACGTAGATTAGGCTAAGCATACGATAGTGAAAAAGGAAAGAAAAATAGAAGTTAGCCCACCCCCTATACTTAGGATGTGTATAGTCTAAGTATAGAAGGAGGGCGAAAATGCAGTGCTCGAGGGAAGAAGTGGACGAGGAGAGTGGTATATACAGATGGCATTGATCCCCCATATACTTAGGCCTTAGCCTAAGTAGAGGAAGAAGAAGTACAAGGCAACCGATGGAGTCAGGAGGGAAGGTTGCCATTGATCAGGGAGGTTCTCGACAGATCTTTTTGTGAGCCTGTGGTGGGAGGTCATAAAGAGAGGAAGAAGATGAAGCAGGTGATTCCCAACCATCATTGGAGTTCTTCTCGTAAGAATAGTATTGGGAGGTATATTGATGGAAAGAAGACAAACTAGGCGATTCCCAACCATCGTCGGAGTTATCCTCAAAAGAATAATACTGGAAGGTAGATGTACACCAAACATTCTTATTTTTAAGATGCTTTCTCAAGATGTGCTTAGTCTTTTGGTCAATCGACTCATCCTCGGATGATGAACACTCTGAAGCACCAATCTTAGTATGGTCATATGAAATTATTCCAGTAAATCTAATGAGACCAGGAGATTAGGTTCTAGAGAAATAGTAGTGAGGGGCAGGAATCGTCCAAAGGGGGTTGATATTTAGCTACTTTCTTAGATAGGGCATCAGAGCTGCCGAACTGAGCTTACTTATAAAGATCACCTTATCCGGACCTGATGAGGAATCATCAGAAGGTTCCTTTTCTGGTTTGTTGAAGGTAACTTTCTTAATCGGTTTCCTAGAACCTGAAATATCAAGAAGAGGAGGAGATTGATACATTTTGAGGTGTTCGGGGGAACACCTCGAGGAATCAGTACTCTTCTTCTCACCAGATAACCGACTAGAGTAAGGAGCAATCGAAATTGGCAATTTAGTTCTTGTTGTCTATGAAGGTGCATGTCCTAGGGATTGAGCATTGCCCATTGGTTCGTTATTAGATGAATAATCATTGTAATAACCCTCCATGGTTAGCGGACGTCCCTCATGTTTGTTCTCAGTTGGCTTATCCTTGGTGAGTTCCTGCATCGGATCATTAAACAAGTCAAGGCGTTCAGATAAGATCTCATCTAACTCAGTGTTAGCCCTTGATTATGTATCCTCCTTAGAAGCTGTCACAATATTAGTGGAGGTGCAAGCAACAGGAAATTGGAGTGTGGGGTGAGTCTATGATCGAATGGTCGGCTCAACAACCGTTATCTCAGGTGTAGCAGTGGTGTAGGGCTCTTCTACCGCTTGATGGTTACAATTGTTGACGGATTTGTGGGTTACCTAAGAATATCGTGTTTCCTCAAAGACTGGGCGAGGTTGAAGTGCCCACAATGCGGTAAAATGGATTTCCTGAGTCTCGCAATCTATAGTTGCCTTAGCCAAAGCTAAGAATGGCTTTCCGAGAATTATTGGAGACTTGGTGAAATCTCCTTGATGCTTAATATCAATGATCATGAAGTCCACCTTGAGTAGAGCACATTGGAATGTAATGATGATTGAAATAGTTTTCTCAACCATTTTGTAGATCGGTCAGCCAACTGAATGATCTCTCTTGATTTCCTGATTGGTCCAAGTTTGAGCTTGTCAAACACGGAGGTCGGGAAGATATTGATTAGTGAGTCGCCATCGATTCGAGCATGGATGAATGTGGTGTCTTTGATTTCTCAGTCAAACCTAGGAAACCGCTTTACTCTGTGTCTCTTGGTCTTTCTCCTCATTACCAAGGAGGTGGCCATTGGCAATATGTGCCTTTCAGTTCTTGTTCTCTTCCTGCATTCAAGGTCTGGGAAGTGTTCAATGGCCTTTATTAAGGCAAGCTCAAAAAATAATCTTTGATCCAATGCTTCCCTCAGAGTAGGATCTCATTTCTTCAAATCTTCATCACTTTCAATTTTTATGGTCTTTTTCAAGTTTTTCAATTTTTTTGGATGTTTTTGAAAATTTCGATTTTTGGGTCCTTTTGATGTGGTATGTAGATGTGATGCTTTCCACAATTGAGGAGGGCCTTTGATGTGCTGAGTCATAGTCATCCCTAAGGAGTAATATGTAGAGGTGTCGCTATCAGAGATGTAACTAGGGTGTATAGAGTTTGGGGGTTTCTGAGTATTCTCTGGGTTTTCCACTTGAGATCCAATCATTTTGTCTTCCATTTTTATCCATGAGCTAGATGGATTTTTTTTCAATATATTCTATATCTGTCTTAACTTGTCATCCTATAAAAACTTTTCATGATTAATTATAGGTGGAGTCTGCTCTATGGAAGGATTCTGCAGAAATTTGTAGGTCTCATACTCAGGATATCGTGTCTCAAGCATGCACTGCTGGGTTTTGTAGAGTTTATTTCCATGGTCGAGAATGGTCAGATCCTCATATGGTGGAGTCTATATACAGGGTTCATGTGTGTCGATATCATGAGTCCAATCCTTTGTATATGCAGGTTGTCTTAAGGAGTGGTCTACGGGTTGTTCAATAGGGATTTGATCATTAGGGTTAATCTAGTATGGATGATTATCAAGTGCGAGATGCTTCATCTGGTTTGGTTGGATACCATGTTATTTCCAAAGGTCAAGGCAAGATGTGGATTTGTGAAGTGTTGTCCTATCCCAACAAAATTGTGAAGTGAAAATGAAGTTGGTTGGGATTGGTGTTTCTACTAGTCATTTGTCTCAATAGTAGATTACTCTTCAAATAGTTCATGAGTTCTAGTGAGAAATCAGGAAAAAGATGGGTCAACCCAGGATGGAAGTTGATCATGTGTAGAAAATGGTGGGGGAGGTGGAAAATATGAAATGAAGAATTCGATCGATGTGTGACTTTATGATCAGAATATATTTTTTAAAGGATTGGAACTCATAGAGTTGAATGGATTCATCTGTGGGTGAGAGTCTCCCGCGAATGTCGGTGGATGTCTAGAGGAAGACGGTTTAGATGATCAAGGTTTGATAGAGAGGAAATAATTTGGTGGGTATGAAGACCAATCTCCCGACATCTTCAAACAAAGTTGATGTGATGAAAGAATGGATCGTGGTTGAAAACGTGTGAATGCACAAGATACTCACAAGAGAAACCCTATTTTATACAAATCAAGAATGGAGAGTGATTGCATGTGTGTTTTTGATTATGCGAACTCGATTCACACATACCAATGCAAACACAATACAAAACCAGGTTCACCAACTCACACAGTGGAGGCTGTAAGAGTTTGCCAATTATCTTTTCATTTTTAGTTGGTGATAATTTCAATCTTAAGTCCTTTAAGCAAGCTGTTAGGTGTCAGAAATTTTCCTAAAGACTATCCTGAATTTGTATGGCTAGTTGCATCGACTTTCATCCAATCTGGGTGTAAGTACGAACCGTAAAACAACTACCCATATTACTTAAGGATGATTACAATCGCATTGTCCGTTAACCACCCACACTGCTAAGGGAGACCGTAATTCCCTCACTGAGAAGTGTCTAGTCATTTTTCGAATCAGTAGTTTGAATGAAGATTTTGTATCTTAGTTCTATCCTAAGTGTTCGTCCCTTACTCACTTAGAAAGATAATTTAATCCAATGTTGGGGTTATTCTCCCATAATAATTATGGATTTTATGGTTTAATTAAAGTTAGCCTTGTTTGGTAGGCTCAAATTCAAATTAGGTGATCACTGAAAAAATAGATAAGTACAAAAACACGTCTACCATCCAGTCCTGATTTCCTTTAAATCTTAATTTATAAAACAAGAGGGAGAAAATTTGGGAAAAGCCGATGCACACAAAAAATAATGATTAATGCTCAGTTAGAAGACTTACATTTAGTCCTCGCAATCTCTATGTAGGATGTAGTACAAGAATTGAAAATCATTATATATGATATGTAAGCAGACAAAACCACACCTAGCAGAAAGTTCTATTAGCCGGGAAGAATTGAGTTAAATTTTGACTAGGTTGAACGATCTAAAAGTGAGTCTCAATTAAGTGCAGTGTTGTCCTAGGTTCTACTAGAACAGATAAATAAATCCGAGAAGCTCTAATAGCTGTGTGCATGTCTAACCTACAAGCCTCTCAAGTTGGGCCTCACACGCACAAAAGAGTGAAACAGGCCCAACAACACAGAAAAAGAGTTCAAGTCTTGATTATACATGTAAGATTCCAAAAGGAAGCCGTTGTATATGAGCAATTATTACAAATAATTACAAAAATTAAAATGCTGAAAATAAATACTAGACTTTATGCTCTCTCATGACTCGACTCGATCTTAATTTTATGCATATTTTTGGTGGGTTGTAGAGATGCATATGTTTCCTTGAAAACTGATCCAAGTACGTTGGTACCTCGTGCAAAAATAAGAGAGAAAATGTAAGAGAGTTGACACAAAAAATATAAATAAAAAATAAGAGACAGAAAATGAATGTTGAAAAAGAAATAAATGCTGTAAAATAAAAAAATGGAAAATTTACAATGAAGGCATTAGGATCAGACTACCAAACTGTATGGAAAATTTAACACTAAATTTATAGAAAAAAACCTAACCCAATATGTTATTCATCAATCTAAAAGAGAATAATTTAGCTTGGTTCTCCAAAATTCATTAGCATTTCATCATTTAAATCATATTATTAACATGCATGCATGCATAAATAATAATTGGATTTTGTCATGCATAATTCTATAAAATAAGAAGCCAAAAATCTCAGCCCATTTGAGCTGTAAAAAAGTTAACTTTTCCATTTTTTTATTAATTCACGCTAACTCCAAATCACCTGAAACCACCTCCATTGTTTACATATCACTAACAAGCATAAATGAAAAATACAAAAAAATCACTAACATAAATAAGTGGCTCACAAATTGAAGCCCTAATTTCAAAGTTTCCATACTAAAATACTGATATCTTCCTTATACAATGTCCGATTTGATCCTACTAACTTTAGAACTAATGTACATTCAATTACCTTCAGAACAAGACCAAGTTCAAGTAAATCGGAGCTCATATGTGAAAGTTGGGTTTTGGGCCTCTTTTGTACATTGCGTATTTTACCTGATTTTGACTTATTATTTTATGTACATAATTAATTCCTTTTATTTTATTTCTTTTTCATTTGTTTTCTTTGACAAAAGTTTAAATGCTTAACAATCCAAACCTAAATTGAGCTTGAAGTCAAAGAAGCTAACTGAATCTGAGTCTTCACTGAGAGAATGTTCAATAAGTCCCCTCAATTTCATTCCTTTATTTTCGTAATTATTAAAAATATAAAAAATTAGATTAATGTGTAAATATTCATCTTTTGTTTTATTTGGACATCGTACGACCATGATCATGCCACATGGCATTATCCTATTTATGTTATTTTTTTAATTTTTTAAAATGAAAAATTGGAATTTTGAAAAGTCCAAAAATGGGTGACATGTGGCAGCTCCAGGAGCTGCCAAATGTCACTCCCAGAAAATTCACAAATTAAAAAGAAAATAAAAATAAAAAAGAAACGACCTCAGATAAAATATTTTCTTCATAAAAGTTGCTCATCTCGATGAGATCTCCAACTTTCATGAAGAGAAGAAACCAAAATAAGTCATTTGCATAAAGTGATATTTTATGTGGCACTCTATGTACTTAGAATACATTGATTTTTTTGATTTTGTATTTTTTTTTCGTTTTTAAATAAGATAAAATTTGAGAAAAAAATATGATAAAATAAGAGACAACTATTGACATATTAATCTAATTTTGGGATTTTTAATAATTAAGAAAAACGAATAAAATAAAGGGAACTTATTGTATAGACTCTCGATGAAGACTCGGACACAGTTATCTTCTTTGACATCAAAGCTCAATTTAGGTTTGAATTTTTATGCATTTTAATGAAACTTTTTTCAGGGAAATATTTGAAAAAAAAAATAAAAGAAAAAGAGTCAAATATGTACATAAAATAATATGTCCAAATTGTGAAAAATACACAATGTACAAAAGAGGCCCAAAACCCAACTTTCACATATGAGCTCTGATTTACTTGAACTTTATCTTGTTTTGAAGGGAATTGAATGCACATTAGTTCAAAAGTGAGTAGGATCAAATCAAACACTGTATGAGGAAGATATCATCGTTTTAGTTTGGAAATTCTGAAATTAGATTTTTAGTTTGTGAGCCACTTATTATTGATAGTGATTTTTTTTTATTTTTTTATTTATTCTTGTTAATGATATGTAGACGATGGAAGTTGTTTCAGGTAATTTATAATTAGAATGAATTAATTAAAAATTGGGGAAGTTAGGTCATTTTAGGTCTATTGGGCTAGGATTTTTGGCTTCTCATTTTATCCAATTATGCATGATAAATAACTATTATTAATATTAATACATGCATGAATGTTAATAATGTGATTTGAACGATGAAATGCCATTGATTCTTGGGGAACCGAGATCAATTAATCTCTTTTAGAGTGATGAACACAGAATCATCACTAATCGAGGGGCGGAAATGGAGATTGTTTAGACGGTGGTCAACGATTACAGAAGGTGGAGGTGGTGCATGTAACGGCCACGTGACGACCACAAATTTAGGGTCATGAGTGAGTAATGGTTGTGTGAGATAGCTGGGAATTAGGGCATTGACGTAGAGATGGTGGTGAGGGGAGTGATGACATGTAGAAAGTTAAAGAAATGGGGGATGGTGGAAGTTGACGAGGGTGTGGGAGGAGAAGCTAGGCGACGAGCGTGGGCCATTGGATCTAGTAATCCAACGACTAAGAAGAGGGCATACATGAGCAGGTGCGAATGGATCTGATGATTAGATCGAAGTGCTAAGAGCGAGGTGGGCGTGGATGGTGGGGATGAGATCCCCTAGAGGTGATCTGACGACGGGAATAGGAGGCGGTATTAGCAAATTGAGCCCAAGGCGAACCATTCCTAAAATAAATGTTATTGTAATGTCTGATATATAAATAAAAGTTCTTGGTTTATTTTCACTATCTGTATAAGATTTTTTGAATGAATGCACTATAAGGTCCCTTAGTATAATTAGGGTTATGTATTATGACCATCTTGATGATCATACAACTGTTTATTCAATTGTTGAATCATAGAGACTGGTGCTTGAATGAATATATAAAGAGTTAGATTGTGGAATCATCAAGCACCATCAAATGACTGTTAAGAGATGATCTCCAGCCTGAGTAGGAGATGTCAATCCTTTCTCATTTGGATAATATCTCACCGACCTCTTGATATAGATCCTCTACATAGGAATAGAGATTCAGAGGTGCCAGATAAGTTAGGTCAAAGAGTTGACTTAGCGAGATAGAGATAACCAAGTCCTACGTCGTATGCTGTCGCAATATAGGCATGCCTCCTCTGACCATAGACAAATGTATTGCTATATGTCTGAATATGTACATTTGGCAGACCGTTACGTTGATGGCCTAATCAAGGTCTATGCACCGACAAGCTAGTGTGCATACAAGGGCATATAAGTAGTACGATCTCTTAAAGGGATCATACTGATTCACTTCCGATTCGGAAGACATGAGTTCCCTCCGAAGGTATTGGGATCGATCAAATTTCGTTCATGGTTGCCTTCTTTAGAAGCATGACAATAATTTGTAGGTAGGATATATGCTTTTGGAAAGCATATGATCGATACCAACTCGCAATGACCGAATGAAAAACTTAATGATACAACCCTGAAGATGACAGTATAAATTGATTTATATCTTTGGGTTTATTCTAGGTCTTCCCATATGTAGGAAATACACGTATGAGGAATACCTGAGGTTGTTGTGATCATTAATGATTGTATGACCATGATTCTTCGATTCCAAGGGAGTGATGAAACAAGTATTGATTTTAGAGACTCCTCTTATTAGAGAAGTGGTCTGATCTTAGTCCAAGAGTTGGACATTGTTCTGAATGTGATTAAGATGCAATGAGAAGATTAAATCTATGGCTTTGATTAAATCAAGCATCTATGAGAGGCCCTCAAGATCTGGATTTCAGATGTGATCTCAATATCCAAGTCACTATACGTGGATTGTACAATCGTCATGTCCTTATCTCCAAGTATCCGTGGAGGAAGCAGATTATTCTTGAAAGATTTCAAGAATATTCCATTGTTGAATTAAATTTCTAAGTATTTAGATGTTGATAAATAAATGTGTTTTAATTATCATAAATAATGTCAATGCGATTCGCTATTTAATGACATGAGAATGATGATCCAAAATAACTAAATGTGATTTAATTATCAATGATATGAATAATGTGGATAGTACTATCTATATTAATTGTATATATATTATAAATGTGATTTATAATATATTAGAGCGAGCTTGATGTAACAAGTGTTTTCAAATTTATTGTTGATGTGTATTGGATTCACATTGAAAATTAATTAGAAATACAATTTACATTTTATTTTGGGCTGTGAATATGATTCACATTTATTTAATGATATGATTACAGTATTCACATAATTAATTTGGATTTATGTTTGTGAATTAATTTACAACCAATGTTGTTGTAATATTTAAGGGATTATGTGAGATTAATTAATCTAATACAATTGGAAGGGCAACCACCTTCTATATGTGGATGGTAGATGGCCACCTTGACTTGATCAAGTGGCCATCCCCATTATATGTGGAAGGTGGGTTGCCACCTTCCTTATTCATTGATTAATTAATGATTTAATTAAATAAAATACATTTATATTATCTCTATATTTAATTTTATTTAAATTTTATTTTGTGTTGTGTTTTTACAACATCATGACCATTGAATAGAAACACAAGTCAATCTCAACATTGATTTTGTGTTTCACATGGATTGTGATCCATGGACTCCCAAAATACTATAAAAGAAGTGGCAACCCTAGTTCTTCTTGATATAACACTTTGGAAGTCAGTCTCTCTTCTTTCTCTCTCTCTCTCTCTGTCTCATTCTCTTTATACATGCCTCATCTCTCTCCCTCTTAATTGTCGTCCCCCTTGTGCCCTAGAGAGATTCACCATTGATGCCACATCATTGTGTGCATCTCCATCTTCTTCGGTGTGTCTCACTCGTGAAGAAGACATCGGATCTCGTGGGATGAGATCATGAGAATCACCGCTTGGATCTTCAACTCGGACTGCGAGGAGCACACGTCTCATCAACGCGCTCACAAGCGTCTCCTCCATCAGATCGGACTTGAGACAAGAGGTCTTTTGGTTTAGAGACTTGATCGTAATGACACTTCAAGAAGTAATAATAAATATTACATGCGGTTAGATGAAACGATCCAAGATGTGTTCTTTGATCATGTGGTTTTGTCACATTTAAATTTTTTAAATTCCGTTACACTGAGCAACTAGTGGACTAGTCGCTCCGATAGCATAAGATGTGATCATCATGCTTCCATGATGCGCATAATGATCTTTCCCTCTTTCAAGTGGTATCAAAGCCTTAGTCGAGACCAAAACCCTAGGTGATCATGGTTCATGTTTTGGATGCCCGAGAATCATTATTTTTGCATTGGATGCAAGAATCGAATCTGTTTTTGATGAAATAAAAAACATGCTATTTATGCACTGTTTGGATGTGTTTTTTGGTTAATAAAATGTATATAGAATTTCTAAATATGTCCCCAAAAATAGTAACCTTTAATTGGCACCAAAGTGCATGAAAATTATTCAAATAGTCCCTACTATGGAAAATTGTTTGCATGCATTTATGAATCTGTAATAAAATCATTTTTGTTTACTGTTTTTCCATCATGAAATATGAAATCAAACTTTAATTAAGTATAGAATCAAACCAACAAATCTCTTGAATTTTCTTTGCACGATTTCGACTCTGTTTGCCCTAGATATTCAATATTTAGTAGAGATGGGTCAAAAGATGATTAGATCATCAAACCTCTTTACTTAATGTGTTTATATTTCAATGGAAATCATGGAAATTATGAATTTGCCCTGACTAAATATGGTGCCTAATAATTATGAAAATAATTAGTTAATCATCATAGGCCATTGATACATGTTTCATGAAAACCCTAGTTCATCCTACAATAGTTGTAGGACAATCTCTACATGCAAAACATTGTTACTAAAATAGAATTGGGGATTTGTTTAGAAAATCTCCTTATAATATTAATAAAATTTATTTTGATAAATATTATATGGTATAACTACGGTTGAAAGACCAATTATCATCTCAAATACAAAATGATTAAATCGTATTATCCTGACCTGAGGTGGATATGGTGTCTAGTTGGGGATCGTTGGGGTAGCAGGTTGCTTCGTGAGCGGTCTGTCCGACTCTTGTCGGTACTGTCCATGACAACATGTAAGGAAAGTATAATGCTTGAAGCGAACATGATGTATTTTACTAATTATTAAAATTCGAATAATACGTATTTTGAGATTATACCATCCTTTCAAGTAACAATCAAAAATTGTTTGTTGGTTGAATAAATTCGATTAATAATTGATTTAATATGATTAAATCAATTATATCTAATTGAAAATACTATATTATGAATAGAGTAGTATTTTCCTTGGAAGAATAAATTATATGAATATGATTCATATTAATTAATTAAAATTTTAATATGAGGTGGAGGATCACACAAGTGATATCCATGGTATCCCATCAAGGCAAAGGGTTCCGTCGCCAGGGATTGTATGCAGGAGACGCATGTTCAAAGTGATAGCTCCTGCATACAAGTGCATCAGGATCATAATCTTTGCTTCTCAAAAGAGTAAGGTTGTATGCGTAGTGACCCCAATATTGGTTCCACATTTTATTGGGGTGATATTAGATTGTGCACGACGAGTTCTAATCCTGTTGACGGTTGGTTCAATTAACGATGGGACATCATCACCTTAGGGGTGGTGGGCACGAATGTTTATGATCAAATTTGGAATGCGAGTTGGACTTGCAAGGCAGAATATGTTCCTACTTCTTTATACCCGAGTTACAGTTTCTCATATTATTAGGATGTAATTAAGGTAGAAAAGGAGATCCTAGTTCTTCCTAGAGATATAGCGGTAAGTATATCTCTTAATTTTAAAGTGATTAAGGGAATGAACTTTCAAAGTTGAAAAGGCAAAACTAATTATTAAAAATCCTTAATCAAAGATTTAAAATTGAATATATAATTATTCATATGTTCTAATATAGCGCATTCTTAATTTTAGATAATGAAGTCCATAAATCCACTCAGTAGGCTTCTGGAGGTCAATGAATTGACCGGACAAAATTACATGGATTAGATCCGTAATTTGGATCTTGTCCTATCTATGGAGCGCATATCCTATGTGTTATCCCAGGACAAGCTTGAAAATCCTAAGACACCGACAGATATAAAATACAATGAAAAATACGATGAAGATCATACATTGGTCAGATGTTATATTCTGGGATCTCTCTCCAATGTGATTTAGAAGCAACATGTTGAGATGGAGACCAGGAGGGATATAATGCTTAATCTCAAGGAGATGTTTAGAGATGTCAACCTAACTCAGCATTATAATGTTATGAAAGAGCTTATTCGCTACAAAATGCAGGAAGGGACTTTAGTTAGAGAACATGTACTCAAAATGTTTGGGTACTTGTTTGAACTCGAAACTCTCTGGGTAAATATGGACACAGATATGCAGTCTAACTTCATTCTGATATCTCTGCCCAAGTCTTTCAATAACTTTGTGGTATCATTCCACATGAACAAGTTGAACTTGTCTGACGCTGAGCTATTGGCTTCATTAAAGTCTGCAGAAGATGTAATGAACAAAGATAATTCCTCTAACAGTGCAATGGTTTCATATGTCAAAGGGAAACACGGTCAGAAGCAAGGATCTCAGAAGGGCCTGACCTAGAAGAGAAAGATGAAGAAATAAAGTGTTGGCTCATCTTCTACTGCTTCCGTACCAGTGACTGATGAATACTCATTCATCACTCTTTATTATTTTATTTTAGCTAAATATCTTGGGAAAATACCATGTAGATAGTTTTAAATACAATAAGTTACCAATAAGCATGCCTTTGTTAAATATCAATAATTAGCATGTATTTGTGCAAAAACAAAAGAATAAAGAATAAAGAAAAAGAATGAAATATTTAGAAAAAATATTGAGTGACCTAAACCCAAGAGAGGGCCCAATATGGGCCTGATCACCAAATAAAATAAGTAGAGAGAGATAGGGTCACTCAACCTTGTGTATATTCCTTCTATATGTACATATTTCATGTTCACAAAATAAAAATATACATGTGTTTTAGCCCCTTGTACATATTTCTTAAAATAAAACAAAAATAAGAAAAACAAAATAAAAATAAAATAATTTCTCTCTCAACTTGTACATATCACATGTAAATAAGTACCATATACCTATTTATTTACCACTTGTAAATAAACAATAAAAATAAAATAAAAATTATTTCATACTCTAAATTTTATGTGGTAAATAAATAAAATATACAATTGGGGTATTTGTATAAAAATAAGAAAATAAAAATATAAAATTTATAGGTATTTTATGCCTTTATATAATATAATATATTGTATATATCATAATTTATTTTTCATAAAAATAAATAAAAATCATTAAAAAATAATTTGAAAATTAATAAACAATTTTCATTTTGAAAATATTTTAAAATAAAATCGTTTTCTATTTTTAATTTATTTTACAAATCTTTCCTATATCCATAATTATGATTGGTCTGGGAGGATTGTTGACCCTAGTCAACTCCCCCTCCCGGACCAGTCGTCGCCCGAATCCGAGTTTCGCCCCGACTTCTCAAAATTTTCCCACTCGGATCTTGGCCCCTCCTGCCCCGATTTCTTTGCCTGCTTCTTCCCTTGGGATCCACGACCCTCGCGGATCCCTAGGGAAGAGCGAATCACCTTCGGTTCATGTGCCCATGCCCGATCTTCTTCACCACCTAGGAACGAGTATAAATCCTTCATTCCATTTCCCAGCTCCGTAGCTCATGTCGCACACCTTCCTTCTGCCCTAGTTTCCTTCCCCTTGGCGACAACATTTGGCCAGAACCTTTGGTGGTCAGAGTAGGCTATTGCAGCCGACACTCAAAGCACGTGGCTAGAGTTCCGCCGTGTTTAGGTCTCCCCACCTTCCGCAGTGTGGTAGAGGCGACGATCAACCTCGACGCCACCCCCTGGAGCTAAGGATCAACCTTGGACCTTCAGGTAACTCCCATTTTCTCCTCAGTTCTAATTATTTTGATGCTTCCATTCATCGCTCCTCCAGCTCCGACCCGGTGGTCGGAGCTCCATCAGCCACCCTTAGCCGCTTAGATCGATTCCCTTGTTCACCATCATACTTCCCCCGCATCCTGATCATCCAAATCTTGGCTATCCGAGCCAAGATTAGGCTTAGGTTCCATCCTTTGCATAGCCGGAACCTCCCTCCGCCTCCCACCGTCGCTTCTCTTTATCTTTACTCAAATAACGTTGACCGGAGCACTACTCCGAGCCAGAGCTTTATCCCGCAGGTCTTCGTGCGCATTGTCACGACCTAGGTCGACTTCATCCAGCCTCGTCGGAGGTCGCCCAGGTAACGCACCCCGTCCAGGAGATCCGACCGGTGACGACTTCATCCGACACCGCCACCCGGCACGGAGGGGCATCGCGAGTCGAGACCCGCTGCCCGATCGTTCATCGGACGATTACCATCAGTTCCCCGACGAACTTCACCCAGGCGGAGTTCTTCCACGACCCTCCTCCACCTTCGGATCATCACCAGTCGCCAGTTCACATCCGAGCCGTCCATTTTCTGCACCTGTCAGGCCGTTAGATTAGGCATCTAACGCCCCCCGTACGCCCCACGTTTACCCCTTCGTCAGACCGTTGGATTCACCAGGTGTCAGCTCCAGATACATACGTGGCTAGCCATCTAGAGCGTGCCACGTGTCACCTCACGTGACCCGCACGACCTACCTTGGTAATTTGCTCCATTTCCCTTGCGTTTACTTCTCTTTATAGTTTAGTCTGTAAAATAAAAAGTGCAATGTGGACTATTTGCATTATTGCCCCTGCAGTTTTTGTTATTTGCATTTGGTTCTTCTTGTATGGTTGCACGTGCTTTGTCATGTGTATTTTTGGGATATTTGCAGATACTGACATGAACTTAATGGATGTTATGTTCTAATGTTTTACTTTTAGTATTTGCACTTATACGCATGTGTGTGGTGTTTTGGAGATGTGCTTGAATTAATGGAAAAATTGCAGGAGACCCCTTGGACTTTTGACGCGTGTTCTTATTAAGTCCCTAAAACTCATTTTTCTTTGCATTTAGGTCCCTGTGTGCTGTGCCTCTTTGATTGGATTGAATAAATAGCAATGTTAGTCCAAAAATTATGAAATTTTGATACATGGCTCCTACCATGTTGTAGGAATTTTATAAATTTTTGGGTTCATTTTGTTTTTATTTTCTATTTTTAAAAATTCAGAAACTCTAAAAATTGTTACTGTCTAATTTGAAAAATCAATTAATAATATTAAAACTCTTCTAAAAACTTTATAAAAAATCAATGTTTTCTTGCTTTATTGTGTTTTTTATTCAGTCTAATTTTTGTTGCATTTGGATTTATAAACCTAAAAATTGTAAAACACTAAAGAACTTAGAAAAATCATTAAAAATTCACAAAAAATAAAAAAAATACAATTTCTTTTTCGATAGTTAGATTTTTATTTTTAGTTTTTCATAAAATTGTTGTTGGAATTTTACAGGCACTTCAGGTATTTTTAAAGTGCCATTAGATTCTTGTTGCACATTGTTTCTTGTTTTTAGATTTATATCATTTTTATAAAATTAATTAAAAATCATAAAAATCCAAGAAAAATATCAAAAACACTTGAATATTTATAAAAACCAAAAATATTTTTACTTTAATTTTCTAACCATTTTTTATGTCTTAAATAATTGCTTGATTGTTCCTTTTTGAGTTCTTTTATTCATTTTCTTAATTTTAAAAATCATAAAAAAATTAAAAAACCAAAAATCCACCAAAAATAGTTTATTTCTTTTTATTTTTGAATCCTGACTATTTTGTAGGTTTACCAAACCGTGGTCCTTGTGTTCGACCCAGGTAGCTATACCAAGTAAAATAAAATAGCGAGACCACTATTTCTGTGCCTGATTGATTTACTTGATTTGTCTCCTTGGTGGTCTTCGGTTTTCATTATTGACTTAGCCTTGCGATTCAGGTCGCAACGACCTGATTATTTACACCTTAACTCGATCGCAGGATTTTGAATCATCAGAATGGCGCCATTGCCGGGGAGCATGGCTTAGTAGTCGGCTTTCTTTTTCGGCTTTTCTTTATTTTGTGGTTTTTCTTTTTATTTGTGTTTTTTTATTTGTTTGTTTTTATTTGTGTTTTTATTTTTGCATTTCATTTCATTTCATTTTATTTTATTTGATTTTTCATTATTATAATAATTTTGGTCTGATACATCTCTTGTTTTACTTTTCTTGCGAGGGTCTGAGGATCGCGACAACTTTCTTCGGGAAGCCGACGCAATTGCGGGATTCAGAGGCGACTCTTTTCTGCATAGAGCCATAGGAGAGCGTGAGATAGGAGAGCAAGAGTGTGGGGAGTGTTAGAGTAGCATAGTTAGTTTTATTTCCGCATTTTATTATTGTAATAATACATGAAAACACAGAGACTCTCTATCAGACTTGGTGATTTTCAGGGTCTGTTTCACCGAACACCGGTGTGCTCGGGGGACCTCACCGCGATTTTCACCGGATTTTTGATTTTATCATTTTTATTTTTCTTTGATTTTTTAGGATTTTAGCCTTAGCTTAGGATTTTCTATTGCCTTGTGATGTAATTATTAAGTCCCAACCCTAATTACATTTTTGTTCGTATAGATCGTAATTGGACCTTATTAATTAAATCACTAATAAAAAGCTAACCTAGTCACTTGTGGGGTCACGTGCCGCTAGAGGCCGTATACAACGCTGGCAGGATCCATTGTGGCGGACACCGATCGGCATCAGAGATCGGACCCCGATCCCTCCTGTTGACCCGTTAGCTATTGTGCTTCACATGTAGAAATTTCTGCTTAAAGCCGATTTTCTCGTTGCATCATTTAGATTAGATTTATTTCTATCATTCAAATTATGCGCATCATTTTGCATGTAGAGTGCTGGAGGCAAGGTATGCATTTCTTACTTAGCATGCATCATCGTGTTTAGTCGCGCATCGGATTTTCGTCTTCTCCCCCTGTTTTTGGACTTAATAAAAATCAGGAGAACTGAAATATACGTTAGGCGTTGTTTGCTTTGAAAAATATCTAAAAATACAATAACTATAAAATTGGGACAGTTTAAGCAAACTTGATCTTAAAATACACTTCACCAAAAAAATACTATCTTGGGAGAGCAATCCCCTCATTGTATGGTTTTGATGAGCGAGAGAGTGATCCGCACCCTAGGCTAGAGCCATATCTGACCTTCTTCAGACTACTGGCCTTGAGTTAGTCATTCTGTAGTGAGGATCGCTCCGGTTTCGCTGTAAAGCGGGCCGCAATATCCTTAACAGAGCGAGTCGGTCGGGTAGCTGGTAAACGATTTGCGACTTGTACTGGCTAGGAAAGATCTAGCTTGGGATCGGGACAATCTCCTGGGGGCGTTGGATTCCCAATAACTTGCTTAATCGCTCTGATAGACTGTTTTGATCACCTAATAAAAACGACAAGATAAAAGACCGAACCTTCACGTTCATCAGCTATGCGTGCGTAGGTGAATCAGGTGTTTGCTTTACCAATCCTGTTTGCTATTCAGATCTCATCTGCCTTACTCGCCAGATAGAGATGATGGGTCAGAGGTCCCTTTGGCAACCTCTGGTTGCACCACTTTTGAGCACTTCAGCCCGCTCATCTACGTTGGTTCGTGAGAGTCGAGACCCGCTCTCTAAACCCGAGTTCGATTCCTCCCTGTTCCCCTTCGACCACCCTTATACCAGCCCTGAGGTGCCTGATTAGAGACAATAGCAACCAGTTGATTTATCGGCACCTGAGTTTGGGTCTTTTGCCTTTGTTGAAACCATGGCCAGCAGCGAGGAGCGCACCGATGGTCCCAGAGGATAACAGACTTACATATTGGACTAGGGTACGATCAACAACACCCTGTTAGCCTCCCTTGAGATGATGCAGCGACAGATTTGGGATCAAGGAGCTTTCATGGTAGATATGCGCTGGGAGATGGAGTAGATGCGAGCAGATCGAGAGCAGCGTAAACCCGGTAGAGGAGATATTCCCGAGGGAGAGGAGCCCGCACAACCAGTTCAGCCAGCAGAAGTAGTGCGCCCGATGAGAGAGTTGCACAACCATGGTGCAACTCTGGCCCACAGATGGATTGTGTTGCCGGCCATTGCGGGAGACTTTAAGTTCCCGCCTCAGACCATTCAGCTCATTCCTCTCTTTCACGGACTCGCCACCGAGGAGCCACACCTTCATCTCCAAGAGTTTGAGATGATATGCAGCACTGTCCACGATCGCCTCGTGGACGAGGACACCATCAAGATGATGGCTTTCCCCTTCTCCCTTATCGACAAAGCAACCAACTGGCTGAAGCATTTAGGGAGATTCTTCACTACATGGGAACGACTCCGGAACAAGTATCTCAACAAGTAATATCCACTCAGCTGGACCATTGAATTTAGGTCCCTGGTTATCAATTTCTCCATGCTCCCCAATGAGCAGTTTCACGAGGCATGGGATCGCTTCAGGGAGCTCACAGACTGGTGCCCCAATCACGACATATCCAAGACCAGTCTCGTCCAGAGCTTTTTCTGCACGCTTACACCGGAGCTGCAGGGTTTAGTGAACGCATCCTGTGGGGGCTCGTATTTCACCAAGGATGAGGATCAAGTTTGGGCCATCTATGAGGAGATGGATGAGAACTATACAGTTATGTCCCAGACCCGACTCTACACTCAGGGGAAGCCCATGCCACAGATCGTGTCCTATTAGAGGATAGTATGGGTCGATACCGGTCCTTCTACATCATCAGTGGCAACGGCACATACATAGTCGACAAACGTTGACATGGGGATCATCAGCGAGAAGCTGGACCGGATCGAGTTGATAGATAAGAAGCAATGCTAGGGAAGGATGCAGATTGATCAGATGGAACAGACGCTGAGTGACCTGAAGACCTAGATCATGTGTCTCCAAGAGGCATAGACAGCTTCTCAGCCCCGTCTCAGGTCATGGACAGATACCGACAACAACAACAACAACTCGTCACAGCCCTCTGCCCAGTACCGAAAGGTTCACCATATTCAGGCGGAGCCGTTAGCCGCAACAGTAGTACGTTTAGCCACCACTATCTGAGGATAGCTAGATGGTGGTGTATCAGGCGGACCAGCCCCTGGCAGTACTCCCCCCACCCACCTACAAGCAGAAGTTGTTGATGAATGTCAATGGGATATGGTATGACCGCCCCAGCCTGGGATCTGATGAGACCATCCCGGATTCCGTTGGTCGACCAGAGGTACAGGTTCCCAGCAGCAGCCTCCAGTTCAGGATGGCCAGTACAATCAGTAGCGAGAGCAGCCCTAGCTCTCACACCAGCAACATGCACATTCCCAGTCTTACCAGCAGCATGGTCCTCATCCCTATCAGTAGGGACAGTCTTGGAGGCAGTCGCAGCAGCCTCTGCAATATCAGTCTCAGCCCTAGTATCTCTCTCACCAGCTGCAGCAGCCTCACTTCTGGAGAGGCCACCCGTCGAGTTCTCAGGGGCCAGCCTATCAGAACCCAGCCTTGGATGATTTAGCCCACCTCATCTCCGAGCAGCAGACTACCTTTAGGCAGGAGATGGATGAGTTCCGCCGGGAGATGCGAGAGATAGTGAACGGAAAGGCCGCCATTCCTGCCCAGATTGAGCTGAACCCGAACAACCTCTAGAGGAAGTCTGAGCAGATAGAGTTTACAGAGGTTACCACTCCTAGTGATCTACTTGGTGATATTTCTGCATAGATGTTTGATGCTGACCTTGTTACACTTAGGAGTGGTAGGATGCCAGCCAGTGGCACCTCGTCTGAGCGACGGCCACATGCAGCTTCAGGAGCGCCAGACGAGGAGGAGAGCGGTGTTGATGCCGTTCGTGATGATGATGATGGTGGTGCTGACACCACCAAGGATGTTGATCTAGATGACAGTATTGAGGCCATCACTTCACCAGATGGAGGTGGTGGTACTGATGCCACCAGAGTTGCTAAGCCAGAGCGCGGTACTGATGCCACGAGTCCAGACGCCGTAGGTGGTACTGAGACCACCAGTTCTTCTCTTGTTGCATTTCCTGCTATTCATGTATCTATGGATTGTTTTGAGAATAAAGGAAAGGGTTTATCATTTAAGAGTCCTTCTGTGTTTCTTGATGATTTATGTATGGATTCTACTTTGCTACAGTAGCATAGACCTGATCCTAGCCCTTCATCTGAGAAGGGCGCAGCTGTCCCCTTTCTCCAAGCACCCCGCTTGGCTAAGGGGACCAAAAAAGATCCAAAAAAATCCCATCAGTTAGAGTTCAGCCAGTAAATGATGGATATATTTCATATACAACTGACTCTACAGGAGGACTTGGAGCACTTCCCCCTCTATTAGAGGAAACCCCAGAGACAGGACTACTATTCACAGGAAGAGGAGGAACCACAATTCAGAGATCCATGTGCTCACTTGCACCACTTGCTTCGCCATCCAGAACCGTCTGCCAGCCAAAGGCCAGATGCAGGAGCTCCCTATGTCAAATGCCATATTCATGAGCAGAAGTTCGATTGGACTCTATTAGACAGCAGTTCGTCTATTAACCAACTTCTGGCAGCCTTACATGATCGATTCGAGTTTGGCCCTCTACGATAGAGAAGGACGGTCCTTCAGTTTGCTGATTGATCTGTCAAGAGGCCGAAGGGGTTGCTGAAGGACGTTGTCATCACGATTAAGGGCCTGAAATTCCCCATGGACTTTATTATGTTCGACATGGAGATCCCTGAGTCCGTGACTGATACCCCCATCATTTTAGGATGCTTGTTCTTGGACACAACCAAGGCAGTGTCCGACCATGATAGCGTGAAGGTATACTTTCACGTCAAGGGTGAGAGTATACAAATAGAGACGATCGAGGAGACTAGAGTCAGAGAATCAACTTGCTCATACCCGCCTACAGATACCGAGCAGATGACAGAGGCAGAGCGAGACGACCACTAGGAGTGTGATTTTGTGATCACAGATAATGAGGCAGTTTGGTCAGACCCCATTTCACGAGCCATCCTCTCACCTTCAGATCCTGCTGATGTGCAGATTCCAATAGAGGAGAGCTTGGAGAGCACATTCCTTGTAGAGGACACATATGAGGTAGCAGATCGCATTCCCGATAGCGAGGCAATTGATTTTTGTGATACTGATTCATATCCCTCGAAGTCAGACATAGACTGGGCAGAGTTTGATGATATGATTCCTTGTCTGATGTTCATAAAGCCTGCAGCTAGGGTGGAGACTGATTCCATGCAAAGCAGAGACATACGAGCAGAGTAGTCTTCACCAGATTCAAATTTTCAGCGAGAGTTCTCATTCTCCCATGCAGATTTGGTCGCATTCACTCAGACTTTTCAGAGGCCAGATCCGCCAGCACCCAGTTGTGCAGAGCTGGAGCCCTTACCGTCATCGCTGAAGTATAGGTTCCTTGCTGGTGAGCATGAGATGTACCTAGTCATTATCTCAGCGGATTTGACTGGAGAGCAAGAATCCCTTCTGATGGGGGTTCTTATAAAGAACTGCAAGGTGATAGGATGGAGCGTAGCTGATCTCTAGGGGATAAGTCTGACTCTGTGCTCCCACCATATCTATCTCTAAGAGGACGCGAAGCCGTCACGTGAGTTCTAGCGGCGGCTGAACCCGAACCTTCGAGAAGTTGTCATGAAGGAGATCTCAAAATGGTGGAGTGACGATTTTATCTACCCCATCTCCGACTCGAAATGGGTCAGTCCGTTACATGTGATGCCCAAGAAGATGTGCATCACCACAGTTGTTAGTGAGTATGGAGAGGAGATCGCTACCTGGGTACCCACTTCTTGGAGGGTCTGTTAGGACTACAGATGATTGAACTAGGCCACCAAGAAGGATCATTTCCCGCTGCCTTTTATTGATCAGATTATAGAGAGGCTAGTAGGGAAGAGTCATTATTGCTTTCTTGACGGGTACTCCGGATACAATCAGGTGGCCATTGTGCCCTAAGACCAAGACAAGACTACATTCACCTGTCCCTTTGGGACATATGCTTTCAGATGGATGCCCTTTGGTCTATGTAACGCCCCGGCGACATTCCAAAGGTGCATGTTGTCCATCTTTTCGGACATGGTGGGTGAGTGCTTGGAGGTCTTCATGGACGACTTTTCGGTCTATGACGATGGGTTTGATGCTTGTCTTGACTACCTATACTGCATCCTCCAGCGATGCATTGAGGTCCATCTTGTTCTTTCTTGGGAGAAGAGTCAATTCATGGTGACTCAATGGATGGTGCTTGGCCATATCATCTCCAACAGGGGCATGGAGGTTGATCCGGCCAAGATGGATATCATTAGGAAACTCAGTCCACCGTCCAACTTGCGACAGTTACGGTCTTTTCTGGGGCACGTCGGTTTCTACCAACGATTCATTCATTATTTCAGCAGGATTGGCTGGCCATTGACTGATTTGCTGATGAAAGACACCAAGTTCATTGTGGATGATAAGTGTCTAGCATGATTTGAGACTCTTAAGAGTCTAGTTGTTGAGGCTCCTGTCCTCCACCCGCCTGATTGGTCTCTCCCATTCGAGATCATGACGGATGCCTCTGATTTTGCCGTAGGGGCCATGCTGGGACAGAGGAGGGATGGAGTACCATTTGCCATACACTACGCTAGCCGTATTTTGGATGCCGCTCAGCGGAACTACACCATCACTGAGAAGGAGATGCTAGCAGTAGTGTTTGCCCTAGATAAGTTCAGATCATACATCATTAGATCTAAGGTGACCATTTTCACATATCATAACGCCATCAGGTACCTCATGCAAAGAAGGATGCCAAAGCTAGATTGACCAGATGGATCATTCTACTCCAGGAGTTTGATATTGAGATTAAGGACAAGCCTGGAGTAAAGAATGTGGTGGTGGATCATCTCTCCCGATTAGAGCATCTTGAGGATTCTGAGCAGATTGAGCCTATTTCTGAGACCTTCCCAAATGAGGCTATCCTTGCTATCGCCTCTCTCCCGTGGTACGTAGACGTTGTAAACTATCTTGTTTCCAAGAAAGTTCCACAAGGTTAGCCTAGGGAACGACTTGAGACCTTCCTTGCGAAGGCCAAGTTCTACCATTGGGAGGATCCCGTCCTTTATCATGAAGGAGGGGATAGCGTATGGCGTCGGTGCATTGCTCAGGAGGAGCACCATAGCGTCCTCACTTACTGCCACAAGCTTGAGGCAGGAGGACATTACTCTGGGAGGAGAATGGCACAGAAAGTGCTCCTATCCGGCCTATGGTGTCCTACCCTCTTCAGGGATTCTGATGAGTTCGTGAAGAGGTGTACTGACTGTCAGAGGATGGGCACTTGTGGACAGCGTGATATGATGCTGATGCATCCCATTCATTTCTATGAGGTTTTTGACTCATGGGGCATCGATTTCATGGGTCCATTCCCTAAGAGTCAGGGATTCGAATACATTCTGTTGGCCATGGATTATGTGAGTCGTTGGGTTGAGGCCATCCCTGCCCGAACCGCAGATGCTAGGACTGTATGACGATTTTTTTGAGGAAGAATATCATTTCACGGTTCAGGGTGCCTAGAGTATTGATATCTGATAGGGGGGTCTCATTTCGTCAACGACAAGGTAAAGGCCCTTGCTAGCAAGTTCAGCATTGACCATCGAGTAGCCACACCGTATCATCCTCAGACCAATGGTCTTGCTGAAGTGTTGAACAGGGAGATCAAGACTATTTTGCAGAAGGTCATCCACCATGACCGAAAGGATTGGTCACAGCTTTTGTACTCGGTCTTGTGGGCATATCGAACGTCCTTCAAGATGCCTTTGGGTACATCTCCCTTTCACCTCGTTTATGGCAAGCCCTGCCATTTACCTATTGAGCTCAAACATAGGTCACTTTGGGCAGTCACAGATATACTTTTGGATCCAGTGAGTGTAGGAGACCAGAGGAGGGCAGAGTTGGCAGCCCTGGAGGAGCTTCGAGATGAAGCCTCTTCGAGCAGCCTACAGTATAAGGAGAGAGTGAAGGAGTGGCATGATTCTCATATCAGCTACAAGCAGTTTGAGCAAGGATAGAGAGTGTGGTTGTTTGATGCCAGGCTTCGATTATTTCCAGGGAAGTTACAGAGCAAATGGAAGGGACCATACCTAGTCCGAAAGGTACACGACAATGGAAGCATCGACATATCTGAGTTGTCATCTGAGTCTACCTTTCGTGTTAACGAGCAGCGGATCAAACCATATCTACATCATGAGCCGCTGGTCGTTGACATCGCCCCTATTCATTTTGCATGAGATGTGGTCTCTTGATTCACATCTATTGCATCTCACGCCTGATTATCACTGCCATCTACCTTGTATAGAACCAGATGTCCATATCACACTATTCTTCAGTCCAACACCCCATTTGCACCTTTGATTATGATATACTTAGGGTGTGCTTTACCATAAGTATAGGGGGCGTGTGAGACTTTTGATTTTCTTTTGATTCTTTTCTACCTTTGTTTTGCTGCCTATACTTAGGGATATTTTACCCTAAGTATAGGGGAGGAAGACCATGTACATACTATCACTCGGATTTCCCTTTGTGTACATCCTGCTATACTTATGATTACTTGATCCTAAGTATAGGTGGAAATCCCGAGAGCCTTTTTCATTTTTGTTCTTTCATTTATCGTTGTAGTATAGATCTTCTTTTCACTCTCCTATACTAAGCACGAGTTATGTCTTCTTCATCGCTCTTGATTCACTCTGAGGACATCGTTCGAGCTAAGTATAGGGGGTGTTGTATATATTTCATATATACTTTAGCCATAACTTGTACTTTGTGTGAGTGTTTTAATAAATAAAATGGCTAAAATTCTTATAAAATCTTTAAAAATCAATAAAAAATTAAAAATTTTCTTGTACATAAAATTCTTTTCTGCGCATACATAGCTATTTACAAAATTATTTTTGTAAAAATGTTTGTAAAAATGTTTTGTGTAAAGAGCTTGTAAATATTTTGATACCAAAATTATGTATATAGTACAAAATTTTTGTAAAATGTTTGAAAAACAAAAGCTTGCAAAAACCCTTGTGTAAATGTGTGTAAATATTTTGCAAAGCTTCTGCATTAATGCATACATCCATGTTTTCAAACATTTTCATAAATTTTGCATATTTTTTAAAATTTTCAAAATTGCATTTTTGTAAATATTTGTATAATTTTTCTGAATCATAACTGACATTTAAACTAGAGCCTGGAATTAAATTTAAAAATGGAGCTTGGTTAAGACCTTAATCCACCTAATTCTAAGAGGAACCTTAGAGGGCTTAGGGTTGAGACTCTTCAGGTCCATGGTGACTTAATTCTTCGAGTCCACTAGGCTATGATCATATGTCATATTGATGAGCCTAAGTAGAACACTTAAAAACACACACATGACTCTCACAGACAATGGCTTTACTTGGACTAGCACTTTACATCTAGCTCTCTACGGATGAGGTGGTTAGGAGGCAGTCTTCTTTGACTTGGGGTAGCATATGAGGGTAGTACTTCTAGGCAGAACCTCTCTTCTTCTTATAGTGAACGATGTGTGTCTCAACTTGGTCTGGTGGCAGTGATGTCTAAAGACAGGAGTAGTGGGTTGCAATAATGCTTCAAAAGAGGGATAGTCTACTGAAAAGAAAAACTCCAAAGAATTTGGTGGGTCTAATAGAAAATGAAATACCCACCGGAGTGTATATAGTCAAATAAAGCAAAGCTAATGTTACCCATGCCCATCTCATGAAGCTTGCAGCAGGGAGACTTAGCTACACTGGTTAGGCTCCCAAGGATACATTGCCACACTAGCCATGGTCCATTCTCTTCTTCCTCCTTTTCTTGAGCCGGTTGAACTTGAACTTAGAAGGGAATACCCCGCTCCTCGAGGAAAGGGTTGCCAGACTAGGGTATTAGAGTTACCTTGTTGAGGGGGGTTGTCACTTTGCCATTTCTGAGGTGGGGAGCTACATATCACTTACACAGTACAAGAAAAAATTCATAGTCATCAGAGTTTGTGTATGTAGACTTGTTTTGATCTGGATTGTTGAGGAGTCTTGACCATAGATTAGTGGAACTTAGAGGTCGTTGAGTTTTAAACCTAAGTCCAAATAGGTTCCGACAAACTAATAATCCAAAGATCTGATAGAGCTCCGTACTTCAATTTAATGAAGACATGTTTAATAATCAACATTGATTCATCTTCTTTCTCTTCTTTTTCTTTTTCTTTCTGTTTTCACTTCTTTTTCAAATAAGTGTTTGCTAAGGTACTAGCAAAAGTAAAGTATAAGGGGGTGATGAATACTCATTCATCACTCTTTATTCTTTTATTTTAGCTAAATATCTTGGGAAAATACATTGTAGATAGTTGTAGATACAATAAGTTACCAATAAGCATGCCTTTTGTTAAATATCAATAATTAGCATGTATTTGTGCAAAAATAAAAGAATAAAGAATAAAGATAAAGAAGGAAATATTTATAATAAATATTTAGTGACCTAAACCCAAGAGAGGGCCCAATATGGGCCTGATAGCAAAATAAAATAAGTAGAGAGAGATAAGGCCACTCAACCTTGTGTATATTCCTTCTATATGTACATATTTTATTTTCACAAAATAAAAATATACATGTGTTTATATCCCCTTGTACATATTTCTAAAAATAAAACAAAAATGAGAAAAACAAAATAAAAATAAAATAATTTCTCTCTCAACTTGTACATATCACATGTATATAAGTACCATATACCTATTTATTTAACACTTGTAAATAAACGATAAAAATAAAATAAAAATTATTTTATACTCTAAATTTTATGTTGTAAATAAATAAAATATAAAATTTAGGTATTTCTACAAAATAAGAAAATAAAAATAAAAATATAAAATACATAGGTATTTTATATTTGTATATAAAATAATATATTATATATATCATAATTTATTTTCATAAAAATAAATAAAAATCACTAAAAAATAATTTGAAAATTAATAAACATTTTTTTGAAAATAGTTTAAAATAAAATCGTTTTCTATTTTTAATTTATTTTACAAATCTTTCCTATTTCCTTAATTCAGATTGGTCTAGGAGGATCGTTGACCCCGGTCAACTCCCCCTTCCGGACCAGTCGTCGCCCGAATCCGAGTTTCGCCCCGACTTCTCAAACGTTTCCCACTCTGATCTTGGCCCCTCCTGCCCCGATTTCTTCTTCCGCTTGTTCCCCTTGGATCCACGACCCTCGCAGATCCCTAGGGACGAGCGGATCACCTTCGGTTCGCATGCCCATGCCCGATCTTCATCGCCACCTGGGAACGGGTATAAATTCTTCGTTCCATTTCCCAGCTCCGTAGCTTGCGCCACACACCTTCCTTCTGCCCTAGTTTCCTTCCCCTTGGTGAAAGCATTTGGCCGGAACCTTTGGTGATCAGAGATCTACCGTGTTTGAGGCTCCCCACCTTCCGCAGCGTGATAGAGGCGACGACCAACCTCGATGCCACCCCCTGGAGCTAAGGATCAACTTCGGACCTTCATGTAACTCTTATTTTCTCCTCAGTTCGAGTTATTTCGATTCTTCCATTCATCGCTCCGCCAGCTCCGACCCGGCGGTCAGAGCTCCATCAGCCACCCTTAGCCGCTTAGATCGATCCCCATGTTCACCGTCATCCTTCCCCCGCATCCTAATCATCTAAATCTTGGCTATCCAAGCCAAGATTAGGCTTAGGTTCCATCCTTCGCATTGCCGGAACCTCCCTCCGCCTCCCACCGTCGCTTCTCTTTAGCTTTACTCAAATAACGTTGGTCGGAGCACTCCTCCGAGCCGGAGCTTTATCTCATAGGTCTTCGTGCACATTGTGACGACCTAGGTCGACTTCATCCAGCCTCGTCAGAGGTCGCCCAGGTCATGCACCACGTCCAGGAGATCCGACTTGTGACGACTTCATCTAACACTGCCACCTGACGTGGAGGGGCATTGCTAGTCGAAGCCCTCTGCCCGATCGTTCATCGGTCTCCCGGATTACTGCCGGTTCTCCGACGAACTTCACCCTGGCAGAGTTCTTCTAGGACCCTTCTCCACCGTCGGATCATCGCCAATCACCAGTTCACATCCGAGCCTTCCATCATCTGTGCCTGTCAGGCCATTAGATCGGACATCTAACAACCCCCACACGCCCCACGTTCACCCCATTGTCAGACCGTTGGATTTGCCAGGTGTCTGCTCCAGATCCACACGTCGCCAACCAACCAGAGCACGCCACCTGTGACCTCACGTAACCCGCACGACCTGCCTGGGTAATTTGCTCAATTTCCCTTGCGTTTACTTCTCTTTATAGTTTAGTCTATAAAATAAAAAGTACACTGTGGACTATTTGCATTATTGCCCTGTATTTTTTGTTATTTACGTTTTGGTCCTTCTTGTATGGTTGTACGTGCTTCGTCACGTGTATTTTTGGGATATTTGCAGATACTGCCCTGAACTTAATGGATGTTATTTTGATGTTTTACTTTTAGTATTTTCACTTATACCCATGTGCGTGGTGTTTTGGACATGTGCTTGAATTAATGGAAAAATTGCATAGACCCCTTGAACTTTTGACGCATGTTCTTATTAAGTCCCTAGAACTTATTTTCTTTGCATCTAGATCCCTGTGTGTTGTGCCTCTTTGATTGGTTTGAATAAATAGCAATTTTAGTCCAAAAAATATGAAATTTTGACACATGGCTCCTACCATGTTGTAGGAATTTCTATACTTTTTTGGTTTCATTTATTTTTATTTGCTATTTTTAAAATTCAAAAACCCTAAACATTGTTACTGTCAAATTTGAAAAATAAATTAAAAATATTGAAACTCCCCTAAAAAATATAAAAAAACACTGTTTGCTTGCTTTGTTGTGTTTTTTAGTCTAATTTTTGTTGCATTTGGTTTTATAAAAACCCTAAAAATTGAAAAACATAAAAAACTTAAAAAAATCATTAAAAATACAGAAAAATAAAAAATATGCAAACTCTTTTTCTGTAGTTAGATTTTTTTAGTTTTCCATAAAATTGTTGCTGGAATTTTACAGGCACTTCAGGTATTTTTAAACTGACTTTAGATTCTTGCTTCACATTGTTTCTTATTTTTAACCTTATTTTTTTTTTTAAAATTAACTAAAATTCAGAAAAATCCAAGAAAAATATCAAAAACACTTGAATATTTATAAAAACCAAAAATATTTTTACTTTAATTTCATGACCATTTTTGATGCCTTTAAAAAATGCTTGATTGTTCCTTTTTGAGTTCTTTTATTCATTTTCTTAAATTTAAAAATCATAAAAAAAATTAAAAAACCAAAAATCCACTAAAAATAGTTTATTTCTTTTTATTTTTGAATCTCGACTACCTTGTAGGTTTACCAAACCGTGCTCCTTGTGTTCGACCCTGGTAGCTATACCAGGTAAAATAAAATAGCGAGACCGCTATTTATGTGCTTGATTTGATTTGAGTGATTTGTCTCCTTGGTGGTATTCGATTTTCTTAATCGACTTAGCCTCGTGATTCGGTCGCAATGACCTGATTATTTACACCTTATCCTTATCACGGGAATTTGAGTCATCATTGACATCAAAGAAGATCGGTGTGTGTCATCACAACAAGAAGCCAGGGCACTAAAAGCGTAATTGTTTAAATTACCTGAAGTCTATTGAGAAAGATAAAGCTCCAACATGTATGATGTCTACTTTCATCATTGAAACCACTTTTCTTATAGGACAAGAAGGTAGTTGGGTCATCGATTCTGGTGCTTCTATTCATGTATGCAATATGTTGCATCTGTTTCAAGATACTATGAGTCTTGGTGAAGGGGAGATGGTCATCTAGATGGGATCTGATGCAAGTGTTGCAGCAGTTGCCATCAGAAGCTGTAAAAATCATTATATAGTGGAAGAGTCCTAGTACTTAAAAAGTGTCTTTATGTTCTAGATATCATAAGGAACTTAATATCTATATCTAAATTAGTTAGAAGTGGATATTCGTTTTTTCTGTAGAAAACTTATCATTAGTCGTAATGATAAATATATTGCGAATGGTGTTCTGACTTCTGGTGGACTCTATAAATTGAGCATTGATGAATCTGTCATGAATGTTACTACCACTAGTAAAATACCTAAAAGAACCATGGAGGATGAAAATCATTTAAATGTGATTTCGCATCAAAGGCTTGGCCATTTGTCTGTTGATAGCATCAATAGATTGATAAATGACGGACCCTTAGATTTTCTACAGGTTCAGTTTTGCCTACCTGCGAAGATTGTATTCGAGGTAAAATGACTAGGATGCCTTTCCATAACAAGGTCATGAGATGCAGAGGAATTCTTGACCTACTATATACTGATGTATGTGGTCCCTTTAGTACCATGACTCCAAATGGATATAGATACTATTTGACATTTACTGATGACTATTCATGATATGGGTTTTTCTTTCTATTACATCATAAATATGAAATCTTTGAAAATTTCAAAGAGTTCATGGCTTTGGTTGAGAACCAAACCAATAGGAAGATTAAATGGATTCGATCTGACCGAGGCAGTGAGTACCTCTTAGTTGAATTCAAGGAATGCATTAAAGAGAAAAGAATTGTCTCCAATCTCACTCCTCTTGGAATTCCCCAACATAATGGTGTTGCTGGAAGACGCAACAGGACCATCATGGACATGGTTCTCTCAACGATGTATAAAGCACATTTACCACTTAGTTTCTAGGGATATGCAGTAGATATTGTAATATATATCTTGAACAAGATTCCTAGAAAGTCTGTATCAAAAACTCCTCATAAGCTTTGGTATGGAACCAAACCTAGTGTTAGACACTTAAGGATTTGGGGTTGCTTGGTCCATGCAAAGAAGGTGGACGCAAGTAAGATAGAATCTCGCACTCGTGAGTGTTACTTCATTGGGTTTGGTAGGGATGGTATTGGATATCAACTTTATGATGATGAGACTCAGAAGGTCTTCATATCTAGAAATGTAAAATTTCTAGAGGCGGATCCTTAAGAGTCAAGATGAAATGGAAGTAAAGGAACTCATTGAATCCTCTCAGGACACTGAGTTTTCTGAACCAGAAACTAAAGAAGTAAATGAAGATGAAACACTTGTACCTCTTTGAAGGAGTTCGAGGGTGGTTGTATCACCTGAAAGGTTCAGATTCCATGTGTCAGGTGAAACTGACATTGATCCAACTTCATTTGATGACGTACTCTCAGATCATGAGATGGATAGATGGATGCTAGCAATGAAGTTGGAAATTGACTCCATGCATAAGAATGGTTTATGGACCCTAGAGGATCCACCTAGAGGGGTAAAAACCATAGGGTGTAAATGGATCTTCAAGAGAAAGAGGGGGCTCGATGGGAAAGTAGAGACTTTCAAAGCATGGCTCATAGCCAAGGGCTACACTATGATGATACCTTCTCTTCTGTGGCTATGCTTAAGTCCATTAGGGCACTACTAGCTATAACTGCATATCTTGACTATGAAATTTGGCAGATGGACATCAAGATGGTTTTCCATAATAGATACCTCGAAGAGGATATCTATATGGAGCAATCCCAGGGATTCATAACTGAGGAAGGAAAAGTATGCAAGCTGACTAAATCCATCTATGGGCCCAGACAAGCTTCTCGTAGCTACAACATCATATTCGACAAAACCATAAAGAGCTATGATTTTGTGCAGAATCCTGATGAATAATGTGTGTACAAGAATCTGAGTGAGAGCGCAATTGTGTTCATCATGCTTTACGTAGATGACATCCTTATCATTGGGAATGATACATGGATGATGACCAGTGTTAAGATTTGGCTATCCCATACCTTTGAGATGAAATATCTTGTAGAAGTCTCTTACATCTTGGGTCTCAGGATGTTCAAAAACTGAGAAAAGAGGATATAGGATTATCACATCATGGATATATTAAAAAGATGTTGGAGCATTTCCATATGGCAAACTCCAAGAAGGGTTTCCTTCCCTTAAGACATGGTATCCACCTATCTAAGGGATGGCCCCTCAAAGTGTTGATTAAAAGAAAGCCTTTTCAAGATTCCCCTACGCATCAGCTGTAGGAAGCTTAATGTACACCATGATGTGTACAAGGCCAGATATCTACAATGCACTGGGAGTGGTAAGCTATTACCAATCCTTCTATGGAGAGCAACACTAGAATGCAATGAAGAAAATCTTCAAGTATCTAAGATGTATACAAGATTACATATCGGTTTATGGAGATGATGATCTAAAAGACTTAGGATATACATATCCCGACTTCCAGTCTGATATTGATGATCGAAAGTCAACATCAGGGGTTGTGTTCCTATTGAACAGTGGTGTTGTGAGATGGAGAAGCAAGAAGCCAGACACTACAACTGATTCAACAACAGAAGCTAGATACATTGTTGCATTAGATGTTGCAAAGGAGGAAGTGTGGTTGCACAAGTTCATCTTGGATATTGGCATGATACTTCCATCCCGCTACTCTACGATAACACGAGAGCCGTAGCTCTAGAGAAGGAATCCAGATGGCATCAAAAGAGCAAGTATGTTGAAAGGAAATACCACATCATTCGAGAGATTCAAAAGCATGGTGACATCATCATCACCAAGGTAGCCTCTATTGACAACGTTGCTGATCTGCTTACCACCTTTGACACAAAAGGTTTTCGACTAGCATGTAATGAATCTGGGTTTAAGGATTGTTCCTAAATGATTTTGAAGGCTAGTGGGAGGCTGTTAGCAATGTGATCCTGAGGCAAACCATTCCTACAATAAATTCTATTGTATTGTATGATATATCAATAAAAGTTTTGGTTTATTTTCACTACCTATCTAAGATTAATTGAATGAATGCACTATACGGACCCTTAGTACAATTAGGTTATGTACCATGGCCATCTTGATGATAATATAGTGTTGATTCAATTGTTGAATCATAGAGGTGGGTGCTTGGATGGATATCTAAAGAGTAATATTGATGACTCATCAAGCACCATCAAATGATTGTTAAGACATGATTTCCATCTTGAGTAGATGTCAATCCTTTCTCATTTTTCTGATATCTGAATGACCGCTTGATACAGGTCCTCTATATAGGAATAGAGATTCAAGGTGTCAGATAAGTTAGGTCAAAGAGGTAACTTAGCGAGATCGAGATAACCAAGTCCTATGTCGTATGCGTTCGCGATATAGGCATGCATCCTCTGACCGGAGACATATATATTGCAATATGTCTGAGTATGTAAATTTGGCAACCGATAGGTTGATGGCCTAATCAAGGTCTATACACTGGAGAGATGGTGTGCATACAAGTGCTTATGACTAATACGATTTCTCAAAGGGATCATACAGATTCACCTCTGAATCGGAAGACATGAGCTCACTCATTAGGTATTGGGATTGATCAAATTCCAAGAATGCATGGTTGTCTTGCTTTGGAAGCATGACGAGAATTTGGAGGTTTGATGTATGCTTTTGGAAAACATATGATCGATACTAACTCCCAATGTTTGAATGAGAAACTTAATGATAAAACCCTGAAGATGACAATACAAATTTATCTATATCTTTAGGTTCATTCTAGGTCTTCTAGTATGCAAGATGTGCATGTATTAGGAATACCTGAGGGTCATGTGATCATTAACGATTGTATAACCATGAGTCTTCAATTCCGAGGGAGTGATGACACATGTCTGGATTTTAGTGACTCCTCTTATTAGAGAGGTGATATGATCTTAGTCCAAGAGTTTGACATTGATTTGAATGTGATTCAGATGCATTGAGAAGATTAGATATATAGCTTTGATTTAATTAAGCATCTACAAGAGGTCCTCAAGATCTGGTTTTGAGATGTGATCTCAATATCCAAGTCACTATACGTGGAACGTACAATCACCCTGTACTTATCTCCAAGTATCCGTGGAAAAAGCACATTATTCTTGAAAGAGTTCAAGAATAATTCCATTGTAGAATTAAGTATCTAAGTATTGAGATGTTTATAATTAAATGTGATTGAGTTATCATAAATAATGTGAATGTGATTCATATTGACAAGATAATTATGATCCAACATAATTAAATGCCATTTAATTATCAAGGATATGAATAATGTGGATAGTACTATCCGTATTAATTGTATATATATTATAAATGTGATTTATAATATATTAGAGAGAGCTTGATGTAATTGATGTCTTCAAATTAATTGTTGATGTTAATTTGATTTACAATGGAAATTAATTGGAAATACAATTAACATTTTATTTTGGGTTCTGAATATGATTCACATTTTATTAATGGAATGATTGCAATATTCACAAAATTAATTTGGGATTATTTTTATGAATTACTTTACAATAAATGTTGTTATAAATAATTAAGGCATTATGTGAGATTAATTAATCTCACATAATTGGAAGGGCAACCACCTTCCATATGTGGATGGTGGATGGGCACCTTGACTTGGTCAAGTGGTCATCCCCAACATATTTGGAAGGTGGGTTTCCACCTTCCTTATGCCTTTATTAATTATTGATTTAATCAAATTAATTATATTTATATAATCTCTATATTTAACTTGATTTAAGTTAATTATTTGTTGTTGTGTTTTTACAACAACATCATGGCCATTGAATAGAAACATAAATTAATCTCGACACTGATTTTGTGTTTCACATTGATTGTGATCCATGGACTCCCAAAATACTATAAAGAGGAGGTAACCCTATTTCTTCTTGATACAACACATTAGAAGCCTCTCTCTCTATCTCATTCTCTTTGTACACACCCCATCTCTCTCCCTCTCAGTGGGCATCCCCCTTGTGTCCTTGAGAGAGTCATCGTCGACGCAATGCTGTTGTGCCTCCACTTTAACCGCTTCTGGATCGCCATCTCCTTTGGTGTGCCTCACTCGTGAAGAATACATCAGATCTCGTGTGACGAGATCAGGAGATTCCGCGCTTGGATCTTCAACTCAGATTGCGTGGAGCACACGTCTCATCAACACGCTCAGAAGCATCTCCTCCATCAGATCAGACTTTAGATTGGAGGTCTTTTGGTTTAGAGACTTGATCACAACCACGCTTCATGAGGTAATCCTACATATTACTTGTGGTTAGATGAAACTATCCGAGAAGTGTTCTTGGATCATATGGTTTCATCACATTTAATTTTTTTAAATTCCGTTGCACCCAGGAACTAGTGCAAAATTAGCCATGAGTAGGTATTTAAGAACATGGAAAGAGGGTTGCTAGGTCATGAGATCACAGATGAAGGGAGCATCGGTTGACAATGGTGAAGAGTGGGTAAAATGATAGATCGAAGGGCGGAGAGTTTCGATGAAGGCATCGAGTCTCCTCAATCAACAGATCATGCGTGAAAATTTATCGAAAATGGAGAGTTAGGTAGAAAAGTTTTTGCCAGAAGAGGGGGCGAAGTTGGTTGTACAGTTGACCTAGGTCAACAAAAGGAGAGACCTAGTTGGTCCACGTGGACCAACCAGGAAAATCCAACCCAAAAATATTTATAAATTCAATATTAAATAAATATGCTTTTATTAAAATAATGTTTTAAAAAAGTTTATCATTTTCTATATTATTTTATTATGATTTTTGTTTATTTATTTTTTAGAGGTTATTTATTAATAGGTACTTATTATTGTTAATAATTAGGTATATTTATCTATGTTTTTGTGTATTTTATTTTTGTTTTGTATTTTTAATTTTATTAATTTAGTTTAATATTTTATATAATTATATCATATTTTCTGATACTTAAATGTATTTTTTTATATTTTTCTGATGTAATATATACACTTAAATAAATAGGTGTATTAATTGTATATGTATAGATATAGGTATTTTACCTATGTATTTTTACATTTTATTTTATTTTAATATTTTCTTTATTATTCCATTCTAGTTTTAATATGTATATATATCATAGATAATATTTACAAAATTATAAAATATAAAATTATAAAAATAATAAATAAAAAATAAAATGATTATTTTAGTCGGGTAAACTATACAATAAGGGTCTAAACCCTAAATTTCACAACTTAACTACAAAAAATATGAAACCACCTTCACTAAATAGCTTATTAAAAGTTATATACAGTTTTTGATCTACTTTGAGTTTTTATTTGAGAGATATGGGTCCAGGAAGTTGAGATTTTGGAAATTTATCTAGACCATAACTTTTATTCTGTAAATTATTTTTGTATGAAATTAATTTTGTATTTTTCTATATTTTATTATCTACAACTTTCATGTTCAAAGTTTCTTTATTTGAGGTATAAAAAGTAGAAATAAAAATAGGTCCAAAAATGAATAAAGAATGAATAAATAGAAGGGAATTTTTATTGTATTGATGGCCCTTATCTCCCTCTACTTTATTCCTTGTCGACCCATTCATCAAGATGCCTAGGTCTCGGGGTTTAGGGTCATAAAATATATTTGATATTTTATTATTTTTCTTTTCTTTTTTTTCTATAATTTTGGAATTAAAAACAATATTTTATATACAATAAAATCAATTAATAATGAATGCTATTTTGTATAAATTAATGCTATTTCATGCATTAGATAGGGTTTTTAAGGCCAAAATGATAGAGTAAAGGTGATGAAATGTACATAAATGCAATAAATAATGAATGCTATTTTGTATAAGTTAATGCTATTTTATGCATTATCTTGGGTTTTTAAGGCAAAAATGATAGAATAAAGGTGATGCAATAAATAACTCCACATGGCTTTTATTGCTAAATTTTCATTATGGGTTAATTGTTGTTTGAAGCCAGGCTTCCTGTAGGTCATCGTAGAGACTTTGAATCCGCCTTGTGTGAGACATATTTTAGACATGTGAAAAATCCTCTTCAACAAATGGCGCCATTGTCAGGGAGCAACGTCGCATAGATTGGCATTCATTGATTGATTATGATTTTATTTGTCTATACTTTTGATTCATCTATTTTATTTATTTTTGATAATAATTGTTGAATTGTCTAACCAATCTCCTTGTTTTGAATTGTGCGAGGAACGTGTATCGAGGGAGGAGCTCTTCTAGGAGCGCATGCGCACCCACGAGAGGCGGGTTTGACCGGGCATCAAAGAACTTGGAGATTTTAAAGACATGAATTTTTTAGCATTTATTTTCTTTTTTCATTAATTTGTGTAATTTCAAGTTAGAGAGAGGGACCCTTTTATTGTTATAACTTAGACACTCTCAGGACCCTATACTTCACGAGGTCCAATGCCTGAGGGATTATTCCCTTGGGGGCCTCGTCAGTTTTTTGCAGATTTTTACCTTTCTTTTATTTTGTTTCATGAATTTTTTTCTTTATTTTGTGTGATTGAGCCCTAGTTGTAGGAGTAGCTTGACGATAACATTAGGTACAAACACCTAATAACCATTGCATGCACATATAGTTTACGTTTGGACTTAGTCAAATATAAATTGCTATTTATTTGGAATTGAGATCGAGGTCTGAGAGAAGTGCTATACAACACTAGCAGGATCCATTGTGGCGGACACCGATGCACTTCCAAGACCGGACTTTTGGATCTCACTTCTAGATATTTAGCATCTTGTTCTTCACGCTAATAGCAATTACTCATCTAGGGAGATTTCATCCCGCATTGAGATAGCTAGGAAGAACTGTAAGTCTTCAGACTTTGCATGCATCATCGATTTCTGACTTGTATGACTTTCTAACCTTCTCCCTATGATTTTGCTCACTTAGGATGCTAAACAGAATTGAAAACATCGTTAGGCACATGCAAAAAAGGTGATAACCTAAATAAAATTAGGACTACTAACTCTATTGACCTTAAAGATAAAATGTAATTTATTCAATGCTTTGGAGAGAGTAACCCCCACCTTGTATGAGCATTTTATTCAGACGTACACGCTAAGGATTAGTGCCCAACTCCCAGGCCTATCTTTGGTTTGTACAACATTGTTGAAAATCACCTAACTCTAAAATTGAAGAGATAGAAGACTAACATCTCGGTCTTCATTGTGTTGAGTAGGTGAACTGGGGGTTTGCTTTGTGCATTGTTCAAGATTTTGAGCCCATCTACATTTTCATCCCTCTTTGAGTTTTCGATCCCATTAGTGTGAGTCATTATTTTTTATCATTGAGACTATCTACCTATCTTATTTATATATTTCCTCATTTGCATCCGACTCGTGATATTGAGTATTGAACTTCAACATCTCCACTGGATTTTACGGTTTTTCTCCTTGCCCATATCACCCATATCTAGTCTAGTTCAAGGAGACCCTCTCCTTGAACCACAATTTTGTTTATGTCCACTTTCATCTTTCTCACCATCCTCGTTCCCTTTGTTTCATCCCTTCTTCAATCCATGATTGTTGTGCTTGTAGATAGAGCTCGCATCGAGGTTTACATATTACATTGATCATTTGAGTAAGCCAAGCACATTTTGAGGATGATAAGATTGGTTTGCTACTTTGGGTAGATTTGACTTCATTATGTGCATTGATATTATTTAGGATTTTGATTTTCGGCACGATTACTAGGTGCGATTCTTATTTAAGGATATCTGATCAAGCACACTGGATTGAGGATATAATGTATTTTGATGATTTGATGATGATTTCATGAGCTATGATTAGATGATCTATGTTGCGGTTCCTTCAGTCTGGATTTAGAAGTTTGATTGACTATCTTGATTTGTACTTTAGAGCCACAGTGTGTGGAACCCCCACGATCTCATGCATCTCCCTGACTAATCCATCCTAGATCTCCCAACTCTTACGTACACCCTTAACACGTAGAGGATTCCTGCCGACATATTGAGCCATCTCAACTAATTTGGTTGATTTGAGGGATCGCATTGCGACTGACGAGATTGACTTTCTCATCCCTCCCGCGATCTTATGCCCTCTGATTGACGATTGATTGATGGATTTTGAGGACCTGAGATTTGATGCCAGCTTTCCCATGATTTGATTGACCTAGTTTGCTTTACTCCTCGAGGACTATATACGAGAGGATGCAACACATTCTTTACGCTCGATTCCACTTGCTAATTGTGTCTTCGAGTTCACGTGGCACAGAATCAAGTTATTTGATATGTACCATCGATCTCACTGCCTTGATGTATATCTGATCTGTTGGATCATGGGACCTATTTTTCTTGACATTTTTACTACGCTCTCCTTGATGGTCCTCACAGGGATGAGCCATCGTCCTCTGATTATTCACTGTTGAGTTCGCAGTATGCTCCCCGAGGGTTATCTGCGGGATGCTGCCACCTTTTCTAGATCTGTCGGTCTCTTCTGTTGGTAGTTGATCTGTCGCATACCGAGACCGCTTTTGATGATTGATCTGACTCCTTTGAGTCCGATCACCTTGATGACCCTAGCAAGGGTGAGCTACGTCTGATTATTCATTGCCTAGTATGTCAAACTCCCCGAAGGTTATCTGTGGGAGGATACATCATTTAGTAGGTACTCTACTTCACTCCTCTTGTCTTCTATAGAGCACGAAGTCGAATCTTCTGATTTCTGTACTCGATATCCTCTCTAAGTGTGTCTCCTATCTGATGGAGCACAGAGCCGAATCTTCTGATTATTCAGAGATCTTCGACTCATCTGAGTCAGCTTACTGTGATGACCCTCACAGGGTTGAGCCATGTCTTGTGGTGTTCGGTGTGTTCTTAAGACCTTCTGACTTTATGACCATCGGATATCACGCTACATTGAGAGTCTCCCGTACTTCGCTTTTTATACCTTTTTGAGACCATGATTGAACTGGAGGATTCTACACTGCTCCTTCTTCCTCCATGTCTTACAATATCAGCTCCGATCTATCATTCCTTCCTTTTGAACCTAAGATCTACTTCTTGCTACTGGTTCTTGGTTTAGTTTTGATCCCTTTTAACCGGTAGTTGACACCCACTTGAGTGTATATCCAGGTGTCTTTTCACTTTCTGACTGTGTTATCGTTCTCATAGGGAGACGATGATAAGATTATGGTATCCGTGTACCAGATACTTTACTTTACTTCACCAGACTATATTTTTGGATATATGTGTTTTGTCTTACATTCCTTCTTTCTCTCGCATGCCATGTACACCCTAAATCTTTTGCCATATTTGTGTGTCTATACTTAGGATGTACATTGTCCTAAGTAGAGGGGGTTTACCCCGTGTTATCTTTCTCCAATCTATTTCATCACTCCCGTCGTTGCTTATACTTAGGTATCTTTTACCCTAAATAT
Source organism: Ottelia alismoides (assembly GCA_037367405.1). Taxonomy (NCBI): domain Eukaryota; kingdom Viridiplantae; phylum Streptophyta; class Magnoliopsida; order Alismatales; family Hydrocharitaceae; genus Ottelia; species Ottelia alismoides. The sequence continues at coordinate 1,001,147 of JAZKJV010011445.1, forward strand.
AGGGGGGATGATGTGTACATTCTCTGCGATTTTTTCATCTATATCCCTATATATTTTCTTCTTTTCTTCTTTTTGTTTTCATTTTTCTTTTTCTACGAGAGAGGTGTCGCCCCTTTTTGTCAGTTTATTTAGGACGTACTTTGTCCTACGTATAGGGGGCGTGTACGTCCAATTAATTCATTCTTTAATCCCCTCCAATGTCTTCTCTCTTGTTGATTTGCTCTACTATACTAAGGGATATCTCATCCTAAGTATGGGGGAGACAGACCGAGCTGTGATCCGTTCATTCCCACCCTTGATCCTCTCTGCCATGTGTACAGTCTCCTATACTTAGGATTATTTGATCCTAAGTATAGGAGGGACGATCAACTTCTTATTCATTTATTTCTTCATTCTTTCGTCATTGTAATATAAGCTTTTCTATACTTAGTACGAGTTATGTCTACTCTTTTTCTTTTCGATCTATGAGGACATAGATTATGCTAAGTATAGGGGGTCGTATATACTCTGTATATACTTTAGACATAACTCGTACTTTCGTGTTATTAATAATAGAATGGATAAATATACTATATATAAATATACAATTTATTAAGTTAAATAATCAGAGAATGCATTTTTATTCCTCAAATTCTTTTTGTATATACTGATTAATAAATCATGTCAAAAATATTTTTGCAAAATGATTTGAAAAATGGTTTGAACTGTTTAGAAAACTTTTTGTAAAATGTTTTCAACTTTTGTAAAAAGTTTGATTTGTAAAATTTCTTTTCTTCGTGTGAAATAAATGTTTTGAAAACCTACTTGCGAATGAGTTTGAAAATAGTTGTAAAAAATAAAAAATAATATATTTTGAAAAAAAATATATATATTATTTGAAAAATCTTTGCAAAATGGCTTTCAAATGTTTGTAAATATTTGCAAAAATTATTTCGTACTATAGTCTTGAAAATTGTTTGCAAATAGATTTGAAGAATAAATGCATCATTAAATAAATATATATAACTACAAAATAATTTTTTTTACAAATTGTATGGTTATACATAGAAATAAAAAACATGTGTAACCCTTAAATTCTCTAATTCTTAACTGTTGTAAATAAATAAAAAATAAGGCATGCCCCTGTGAATAGTTGTATATATTTTATTTTTGTGCCAAAATTCTTTTTATTTTTTGCAAAAATTCTTTGAAATTGCATCATTTTTCTGCATCATACATATCATTTGCATATCATTCAATTCTTTCAGATTGAGCTTGATGATTGAACTAGTCCAAATAAAATTAAAGATTGGAGCACGGTTGGAACTCAATGCAAATAACTTCATTGGAACCTTATGGGAACTAGATTTAAGGTACTTCAAGTCCATTAGGACTTAATTCTTTGAGACTAAGGGCTGGATTCAAGTCACCTCAACTTGCTAACTAGAACTTTTCGAGATATGCGCATGACTCTTGTTGGCTGTGATCTAACTTGGACACTTGCACCTTTTACTTGGCTCAACTCAGTTGGAGTGGTGAGGGATCAGATTTTCTGGTTTGAGACGCACATGAGTGGAAACATTTGTCCTTGCCTACGGAGGGAATCGTACGCCATCTCGTCGAGTCGCCATGAGGTCTAAAGACATGCATGTGTGGGTTGAAATAATGCTTCAAATGAGGGATATTCTTCTGGCTCAAGAGGAAAAACACCTTATGTAAAATTTTGTTGTATATTGTATTTTAAAAATGAAAAAAGATAAAGAAAACTCCAAAAAGTGGACATGCCTGATTGAAAGTAAATTGCATGCCGAAGTATGTGTATATGTTTTATAGCCAATAAGCAAGCTTGAGCGTCAAAGTTATACCATGTGAGCCTACATCTGGATGACTTGACTACACTGGTCATGCATCCCAGGATAGGTAGCTACACTGGCTGCCGTCCAGTCTTTTCTTTACCTCCTCCTATTGAGTCATATGCAACTTGATCTTAGAAGGGAATACCCGACTCATCAAGGAAAGAGTTGCTGGATTTGGGAATCATTGGGTTGTCATTATGGAGAAGTCAATTATTTTTTATTTCAGCTGTGGAGCGCCACTATCACTTACACTGTACAAGTCAGCTTCATAGTCATAAGGGTTTCCGCATGATGTAGGCTAGTTCTGACCTTGCTATTGAGATGGTTTGAACCAAGTTATGTGACTCTTGAAGATTGTTGTGTTTTAAATTTGGTTCCTGACCTGGCTCCAAACACATTCTCACATCAAGGTTTAATTTTTGAGGTCCAAACATTGATTTTGTGAAGACAAGTTTGATAATTAAAATCAATTCTATTTATTCTTCATTTTTTCTCTTTTCTTCTTTATTCTTTCTGTACTTATTGCATAAGTGTTTGCTAGGGACTAGCAAAGGCAAGTATGGGGGGTGATGAATCTCCATTTCATCACCTTTATTCTATCATTTCGGACTTAAAAACCCTAGCTAATGCATGAAAACATTAATTTATACAAAATATTATTCATTATTTATTGCATATATTATATATAAAATATTGTTTTTAATGCCAAAATTATAGAACAATAAAAAGAAAATAAAAATAATAAAATATCAAAGATATTTTATGACCCTAAACCCCGACACCTAGGCATCTTGATGAATAGGTCGACAAGGAATAAAGAAGGGGGAGATAAGGGTCATCAATACAATAACAATTCCCTTTTATTTATTCATTCTTTATTAATTTTTGGGACCTATTTTTTTTCTACTTTTTATACCTCAAATAAAGAAACTTTGAACATGAAAGTTGTAGATAATAAAATATAGAAAATACAAAATTAATTTCATACAAAAAGAATGTACAGAATAAAAGTTATAGTCTAGATAAATTTCCAAGGTCTTAACTTCCCAGATCCATATCTCTAAAAGAAAAACATAAAATATATCAAAACCACCTTTAATTGTATATAACTTTAAATAAGCTATTTAATGATGGTGGTTTCATATTGTTTTGTAGTTAAGGTGTGAAAGTTAGGGTTTGGACCCCTATTGTATAGTTTACCCGACTAAAATAATCATTTTATTTATTATTTATTATTTTTATAATTTAATTTATTATTTTGTAAATATTATCTATGATATATATATATACATATTAAAATTAAAATGAAACAATGAAGAAAACATTAAAATAAAATAAAATGTAAAAATACATAGGTAAAATACCTATATCTATACCTATACAATTAATACACCTATTTTTTTAAGTTTATATATTACATCAAAAAAATATAATAAAAATATATTTAAGTATCAAAAAATAAGTTATAATATATAAAAATATTAAACTAAATTAATAAAATAAAAACACAAAACAAAAATAAAATACACAAAAACATAGATTAAATATACCTATATATTACCCATAATAAGTACCTATTAATAAATAAATTCTAAAAAAATAAATATAGAAAATTCATAATAAAATAATATAGGAAATAATAAACATTTTTACTTTGTAACTTCATTTTAATAAAATCATATAATATTTAATATTGAATTTATGAACATTGTTGGGTTGGATTTTCCTGGTTGGTCCATGTGGACCTACCAGGGCTCTCCTTTCGTTGACCTAGGTCAACTCAACAACCTACTTCGCCCCCTCTTTTGGCAAACACTGTTCTACCTAACTCTCCAACTTTGATGAGTTTTCACACATGATCCGTTGATCAAGGAGACTCGATGCCTTCATCGAAACTCTTTGCCCTTCGATCTGTCATTTCGCCCACTCTTCGCCATCATCAACCGATGATCCCTTCATCCGTAATCTCGTGACCTATCAGCCTCTTGCCATGTTCTTAAATACCTCCTCCATGACCATTTTTGCTTTTTGGACCACCTTCAGCCACTGTAACCCTCAGGTTATTACACGACCGGGTTGAGGATGGTGATAGCTCCTCCTTGGCTGACTTGCAGTGCGCATGAGGCGACGAATGGCGTGCTCCCCGTCGCTAGATGCTTGCTCCAGTGTTGCCATCTCTGGTCCCTCTATAGGTCCGTCGAGGTTTAGGTTAGCTTTTATCCCTTGCATTTCCTTCTGATATTTTAATTCTATCATTTTCTTTGCTTTAATTCATGCCCGTAGTGTATCCTGTAGACATAATGTATGGCGGAGCTGAGAGCTCCTACCATCGTTCCCCCACCTGTATCCTTATTCCGATTCCATATCCATTGAATCACCTTCACCTTCCAGTTCTACATCTACCCGACCCATCTATCCAACCTGATCTCTCCCAGATCAGCGAATAGATACTACCCCTTCCGCCTTCACCTGAGCATCACCGTCGCACTTAGCCGTTCGACTATTTCTCCCAATAATGACTTGATACCCTCTCATGTGCTTGTTCTTCCTAACCGTGCATGTCCTAGGTGGAATGAGCCCTTTCGTGGGCCAATTGCACCAAGAACTCTGTCCCTGGTGCCCGTTCTTCATTGACCTTCCAGGACTCCACCGATGGGTCCTGGACACATCTGGAGGCACCATCAACTGCGGACAAGCCACAGGGAGCTCACGAGCATCAAAGCAAACGAGATTGAGCTTGGTGGCGTGTGGAATCGACAGAACAAGGGAGAACACCACCGTGTTCTTCCCTATTCTTAGGTTATGGAGCTGAACCGTCCAATGGGGCCTTAGCCCCAGATTGTACAGTAGCCCTATCTTGGGCCTCAACCACTATCAGATCAGAATCCAGATCTGATCACATGCATCTGATGGCGAATCGATATGGTGGAAGATCCACCATCTCATATGCATAAGTGTAGCATCTACAGCCGTCAGATCACACCTAAGAAGAGGTAAATTGTACATGCATGCTTTTTCATTTTACATATTTAGTCATGTATAAAAAGACGGCAGTGTAAATAAATATGAGAAGATTGCAAGTGCCCCCTGTCTTTACTGCTAATTAAATTCGGGTCCGTGCTAAGCCACCTCACGTGTTGTCCCATATGAGGAGGCCATTGTGCATCAATACCCTCACGGGTACTTATATTTTGATTTAGTCAAATATATGTGAATATTAGTTGTAATATTTTGGAGAAATTGCAGCGAGGACCTCAAACTTATTTTTATTTGCAAAAAATACCCCTACAACGTAATGTAGTTTCTTTTGCTTCTCGTATTTATTTCATATAGATACATTGCTCTAAAAAATCCACAAAAATAGACATAAGTTCATGATTGCCTCTTGTTTCACTCCCAATTTTTATTTTACAATTTAGAACATTTTTAGTATTTTTTTAAAATAAAAAATTACCTTTTTGCCCCTGTTTGCAATATAAAACCAATAAAAAATAAAAAAATGTTTTGAAAATTTCCCAAAAAAATATATTTTGTTTATTTATGTATTATTAACCTTCAGACTAAAAATCAGTAAAAATTATAACAGGAAACTCAAAAGAATAGAAAAATACTAAAAACCCTTATAAAAGATTATTAAATTCCCAAAAAATTCTAAAAATTGTGTTTTTCTGGTTCTAAATCTTCTTTATGTATTTATTATTTTAAAGTTAATTTGTAGAAATTTTGATTCTATTTTCCATTTTTAATCTGCCTTTTAATTTTGACCTATTTATTCAATCCTAGATTTACTGTGTTTTCGACTTTAAAAATATATAAATTAGCAAAAATTCATAAAAAAAATAAAAAATAGTAAATTTTTAATTGTAAACCTAAAATATTTTATTTCTTTAATTTTAATTATTTTTAGTACATATATCTGTATTAGTCCATATTATGTTTATATACTCTTATATAGCCTTATTATATATTTAAAAGAAAAAAATAAAAAAATATAAACATATAAAAAGAAAATATAACAACAGGAAAACAAAAATCAAAATACAAAAATATAAAATAAAATATAAAATATAAAATTTTAAAAATTTAAAACCCACAAAAAAGAAATATGGACATATTTTCGCAATCACTTTTGTGCTTAATTGCCCCGATCTAGTCGTTAGCTCCATATGTTTGACACTCTATATACTTGCACTATACACACCTTTTGTAGAGTTAAATAAAATAAATTATAACTCCACACTGCTTTCTATTGCTTAATTGTCATTGTGGGTTAATTATTTTTTGAAGCTGGGTTTCTTACGGGTCGCCCCAACGACTTTATCTCTGCCTTGTGTGAGACATTTTTTAGACCCATGAAAAATCCTCTTCAACAGAAGGGACTTTAGTTAGAGAACATGTACTCAAAATGTTTGGGTACTTTTTTGAATTGGAAACTCTCAGGGCAAATATGGACACAGATATGCAGTCTAACTTCATTATGCTATCTTTGCTCAAGTCTTTCAATAACTTTGTGTTATAATTCCACATGAACATGTTGAACTTGTCTAATGCTGAGCTATTGGCTTCATTAAAGTCTGTAGAAGACGTAATGAAGAAAGATAATCCCTCTGGCAGTGCAATGGTTACACAGGTCAAAGGGAAACACGATCAGAATGAAGGATCTCGGAAGGGCCTAGTTTAGAAGAGAAAGACAAAGAGTTAAAGTGTTGTCTCATCTTCTACTGCTTTTGCAGTGGTGACATTAAAGAAGATCGATGTGTGTCATCACTACAAGAAGCCGGGGCACTGAAAGTGTAACTGTCCATATTACCTGAAGTCTGTTGAGAAAGATAAAGCTCCAATATGTATGATGTCTACTTTCATCATTGAAACCACTTTTCTCATAGGACAAGAAGGTAGTTGGGTCACTGATTCTTGTGCTTCTATTCATGTATGCAATTTGTTGCATCTGTTTCAGGAAACTATGAGTCTTGATGAAAAGGAGATAGTCATCCACATGGGATCTGATGCAAGTGTTGCAGCAATTACCATCGGAAGCTGTAAAATCATTTATCTAGTGGAAGAGTCCTAGTACTTAAAGAGTGCCTTTATGTTCCAGATATCAGAAGGAACATAATATCTATATCTAAATTATTTAGAAGTGGATATTCGTTTCTGTTCTATAGAAAACTTGTCATAAGTCGTTATAATAAATACATTGTGGATGGTATTTTGACGTCTAGTGGACTATAAATTGTGCATTGATGAAAATTTCATGAATGTTACTACCACTAAAAAAACCCTAAAAGAACTGTGGAGGATGGAAATCATTTAAATGTGATTTGGCATCAAAGGCTTGGTCATTTGTCTGTTTATAGGATCAATAGATTGATAAAGGATGGACCCTTGGATTTTCTACATGTTCATTCTTTGCCTACCTGCGAACAATGTATTCGTGGTAAAATGACTAGGATTCCTTTTTGTAACAAGGTTACAAGATGCGAAGGTATTCTTAACCTAATACATGCTGATGTATGTGGTCCCTTCAGTACCATGACTCAAAATGTATATCGATACTATTTGATGTTTATTGATGACCATTCATGATATGGGTTTTTCTTCCTATGACGTCATAAATATGAAACCTTTGAAAAGTTCAAAGAGTTCATGGCTTTGTTTGAGAACCAAACCAACAGGAAGACTAAATGGATTCAATCTGACCAATGTAATGAGTACCTCTCATATGAATTCAAGGAATAAATTAAAGAGAAAGAAATTGTCTCCAATCTTACTCCTCCTGGAACTCACCAACTTAATATTGTTGCTGGAAGACGCAACAACACCATCATGGACATGGTTCCCTCAATGATGTGTAAAGCACATTTACCACTTAGTTTATGGGATATGCAGTAGAGACTGCAATATATATCCTGAACGAGAATCCTAGCAAGTATATACCTAAAACTCCTCATGAGCTTTGGTATGGAACTAAGCCTAGTGTTAGACACTTAAGGATTTTGGGTTGCTTGGTCCATGCAAAGAAGGTGGACACAAGTAAGCTAGAATCTCGCACTCGTGAGTGCTACTTCATTGGGTATGTTAAGGAAGGTATTGTATGTCAGCTTTATGACCTTGAGACTTAGAAGGTCTTCATATCTAGAGATGTAAAATTTATGGAGGAGGATTTCCTTAAGATTTCAAGACAAAAATTAAGTAAAGGAACTCATTGAATCCTCTGAGGACACTGAGTTTTCTGAACCATAAAATGAAGAAGTAAATGAAGATGAAATACTTGTACCTCTTTGAAGGAGTTCAAGGGTGGTTGTACCACCTGAAAGGTACGGATTCCATGTGTCAGGTGAAATTGACAATGATTAAACTTCATTTGATGAAGGACTCACAAATCATGAGATGGATAGATGTATGCTTGTAATGAAGTCAGATATTGAGTCCACGCATAAGAATGGTGTATGGACCCTAGAGGATCCACCTGACAGTGTAAAAACCATAGGGTGTAAATGGATCTTCAAGAGAAAGAGGGGACTCGATGGGAATATAGTGACTTTCAAAGCATGGCTTGTAGCCATGGGCTACACTACGATGAGACATTCACTTCTGTGGCTATGGTTATGTCCATTAGGACACTGCTAGCTATAGTTGCATATCTTGACTATGAAATTTGGTAGATGGACATCAAGATGTCTTTCCTTAATGGATACATCGAAGAGGATATCTATATGGAGCAGACCCATGGATTCATAACCGAGGAAGGCAAAGTATGCAAGTTGAAAAAATCCATCTATGGGCTCAAACAAGCTTCTCGTAGCTATAACATCAGATTCGACAAAACCATAAAGAGTTATGATTTTGCGCAGAATCCTGATGAACAATGTGTGTATAAAAATCTCAGTGGGAGCACCATTGTGTTCATCATGCTTTACGTAGATGACCTCCTTATCATTGGGAATGATACATGGATGATGACCAGTGTTAAGATTTGGTTATCCCATACCTTTGCGATGAAAGATCTTGGAGAAGTCTCTTATATCTTGGGCCTGAAGCTGTTCAGAAACCAAGAAAAGAGGATATTGGGATTATCACATCATGGGTATTAAAGATTTTGGAGCGTTTCCATATGGCAAACTCCAAGAAAGGTTTCCTTCGCTTAAGACATGGTATCCACCTATCTAAGGGGATGGGTCCTCAAAGTGTTGAGGAAAAGAAAGCCATTACTGGATTCCCCTACGCATCAGATGTAGGAAGCTTAATGTACTCCATGATGTGCACAATGCCAGATATCTACCATGCACTGGGAGTGGTAAGTTGTTACCAATCCTACTATGGAGAGTAACACTAGAAAGCAGTGAAGAAAAACTTCAAGTATCTAAGAGGGATACAAGATTACATATTGGTTTATGGAGATGATGATCTCCAAGTCTTGGGATACATAGATTCTGACTTCCAGTATGATATTGACGATCGAAAGTTGACATCAGGGTTTGTGTTCCTATTGATTGGTGGTGCTGTGAGCTGGAAAAGAAAGAAGCAAGACGCTACAGCTGATTCAACAACAGAAGCTGAATACATTGCTTCATTAGAAGCTATAAAGGAGGCGATGTGGTTTCACAAGTTCATCTTTGATATTGACATAGTTTCCTCTGATACTTCCATCCCGCTACTCTACGATAACACATGATCCATAGCTCAGGTGAAGGAACCCAGATGGCATCAAAAGAGCAAGAACGTGGAAAGGAAATACCACATCATTCGGGAGATTCAAAAGCATGGTGACATCATCATCACCAAGGTGGCCTCTGCCAACAACGTTGCTGATCTTCTTACCAAACATTTGATACAAAAGTTTTTCGACAAGCATGGAAAGAATATGGGTTTAAGGATTGTACCTAAATGGTTCTGAGTGCTAGTGGGGGACTGTTAGCAATGTCAGCCCGAGGAAAACCATTCCTACATAAATGTTATTGTAATGTCCGGTATATCAATAAAGTTATTGGTTTATTTTCACTCCTTGTCTAAGATTAATTAAATGAATGCATTATAAGGTCCCTTAGTACAATTAGGGTTATGTACCATGGCCATCGTGATGATAATATAGATGTTGATTCAATTGTTGAATCATAGAGTCTGGTGCTTGGATGAATGTCTATAGAGTTAGATTGATGACTCATGATTGATGACTCATTAAGCACCATCAAATGATTGTTAAGAGATGATCTCTATCCTAAGTAGATGTCAATCCTTTCCCATTTGGTTGATATCTGACCGACCTTTTGATGCATGTCCTTTGTATAGAAATAGAGATTCAAGGTGTAAGATAAGTTAGGTCAAAGAGGCGACCTAGCGAGATTGAGATAACCAAGTCCTATGTCATTTCACGATATAGGCATGCATCCTCTGATCGGAGACAAATATATTACTATTTGTTTGAGTATGTAAATTTGGCAGACCGATAGGCTGGTGGCCTAATTAAGGTCTATACACTGGAGAGCTGGTGTATATACTAGGGCATATGACTAATACGATCTCTCAAAGGGATCGCACAGATTCACTTCCAAATCGAAAGACATGCGCTCACTCACGAGGTATTGGGATCAATCAAATTCCATGCATGGTTGTCTTGCTTTGGAAGCATGACAATAATTTGTAGGTATGTTGTATGCTTTTGGAAAGCATATGATCGATGCAAACTCCCAATGTTTGAATGAGAAACTTAATGATAAAACCCTGAAGATGACAATATAAATTTATCTATATCTTCGGGTTTATTCTAGTTCTTCGAGTATGCAAGATGTACATGTATTCAGAATACCTGAGGATGATGTGGTCATTAACGATTGTATAACCATGACGCTTCAAATCCGAGGGAGTGATGACACATGTTTGGATTTAGTGACTCTTATTAGAGAAGTGATCTGATCTTAGTCTAAGAGTTGGACATGGATTTAAATGTGATTTAGATGCAATGAAAATATTAGATCTACATCTTTGATTTAATCAAGCATCTATGGGAGGTCCTCGATATGGTTTTGAGATGTGTTCTCAATATCCAATTCACTATACGTGGAATGTACAATCATCATGTCCTTATCTCCAAGTATCTGTGGAAAAAGCATATTATTCTAAAAAGACTTCAAGAATAATTCCATTGTTGAATTAAGTATCTTAGTATTGAGATGTTGATAATTAAATGTGATTTAATCATCATAAATAATGTGATTGCGATTCATATTATTTAAAGACATGATAATGATGATCCAAGATAATTAAATATTATTTAATTATCAAGGATATGAATAATGATGATCCAAGATAATAAAAATATCCGTATTAATTGTGTATATATTATAAATGTTATTTATAATATATTAGTGAGAGATGTATGTAACTAGTGTCTTCAAATTAATTGTTGATGTGAATTGGATTCACATTGGAAATTAATTGGAAATGCAATTTACATTTTATTTTGGGTTATGAATATGATTCACATTTATTTAATGGTATGATTGCAATATTCACAAAATTAATTTGGAATTATTTCTATGAATATTTTATAACAATTGTTGTTGTAAATAATTAAGGCATTATGTGAGATTATTTAATCTCACATAATCAGAAGGGCAACCACCTTCCATATGTGGATGGTGGACGACCACCTTGACTTGGTCAAGTGGTCGTCCCCACCATATTTGGAAGGTGTGTTTCCATCTTCCTTATCCCTTGATTAATTACTGATTTAATCAAATCAATTATATTGATATTATCTCTATATTTAATTTTATTTAACTTAATTATTTGTTGTTGTGTTTTTACAACAACATCAAGGCCATTGAATAGAAACACAAATTAATCTCAACCATTGATTTTGTGTTTCACATGGATTTTGATCCATGGACTCCCAAAATACTATAAAAGGGGAGGCAACCCTAGCTCTTCTTGATACAACATTTCGAAAGCCTCTCTCTCTATCCCATTCTCTTGGTACACACCCCATCTCTCTCCCTCTTAGTGGTCATCCCCATTGTGTCCTTGAGAGAGTCGCCATCAATGCCACGCTGTTGTGCCACCACTTCATCCGCTCTGGGATCTCTATCTCCTTTGGTGTGCCTCGCTCATGAAGAATACATTGGATCTTGTGTGACGAGATCAGGAGATTCCTCGCTTGGATCTTCAACTCAGATTGTGTGGAGCACACATCTCATCAACGCGCTTGTAAGCATCTCCTCCATCGGACCAGACTTGAGATAGGAGGTCTTTTGGTTTAGAGACTTGATCACAACCACGCTTCATGAGGTACTACTACATATTACTTGTGGTTAGATGAAACTATCCGAGAAGTGTTCTTGGATCATGTGGTTTAATCACATTTTATTATTTTAAATTCCACTACACCGAGCAACTAGTATGACATGTCGCTCCGATCGCATAAGATGTGATCATCACTGTTTATCTGCTAAATTCATGTATTAATATGGATCCATTATAGCATGAAACTTAGCGTGTCATACAGAATCCGATGAATGATCTCCATGAGGAGGATTCGGCTTTAATTTATATTCTAGGAAGTCCATAGTCGAACACAAGTACTTGAGACATAATGTGATTATTTATGTATTAAAATATCTAGGCTAAGAAATTTATAAATCATATAGATCAAAACAGAGACAACAATGCATGTAATTAATGCAAGGTAATACACATCACAAATGTGCACATAAATGAGATGAAATGTGATGATGAAACATATAAATGCGTTTTAGAAAATAATGATGTGATGAACGAAATGATAGCACATGCAGATTCTCACATAGTTATGCCCTAAACTACTTCGTCAAACTTAACCGACTAATGAAGATACAATTATGCAATTTAATCCAAGCCAGGTTTTATTTAATAGAGATTTAACCAACTTAATTATCTCTAATAAATTAATCAATCACTATGGATCAAATCATATAATAAATTAAGCCATGTAAAATATAATGAAACATGGCTCAAAATGCCACTAAAATTACTTAATTTGGATAAAAGATGCTCAAGTTATTAGCAATTATGTCTAGGGGCATAAATGTAGAAAAATAAAACATGAAACAACACAGATAGGTCCCTAGAGGGACTAAAATGTAATAACATAAAATCGATAGAATAATTTAAGAAATACCCCATGGATGGGTGTATTTTCTCAATTAAGGAAATATGCCAGGAGGACTTTGCAATTCGCCCAGATGCACGCTTAACATGCGCGGTCAGGTTTGGAGGATGGTCTGGTCGGTTGTAGGTGGTCCAGGACATGTGGCCAGTCCTGGTGCTTCGTCCAGTGCTCCGGGTACATCGAGGCTATGGTTTGTTGAGATTGGTTGGACTCGTCATGGACCATCCGATCAAGGCAATCAGACAACATATGCTCTTCAGTGCTGATCCTCCTCCACTCGTGACGGCAGCTAGACTGCACTTCAGCAAGCCTGAGAATAGTCCTATAGTTTCCCGCTCCTCTTACAAAGGTTGATTGACCTTTCTAGAAGGCTAGCAAAGATGACGAAGAGTTGACAGAGGGCTGATGATGCCAAGGGCTCCTAGTCGGCGGGAGATCGTCGGAGAAGATCCTATAGACCTGAGACCCTTTAGAAACTCCGAACATTGCATAGGTTTTATCTATAGAGGTTAAGATGGAAAAAGATAAAGCTTGTGGTGCCTGTTGAAGGTGAATGGAGGGCATCAAAGCGAGAAAGGGAATGCCCTATATGGGTTCTTCTCCGACTTGTCGGAGAAGAAAGCCTTGAATGAATAAAGAGATGGGGGAAAGAAAACTGTGATCAGGGTTACTAGCATAGGTGTAGGATGAATAGCGGAGGGTATGGAGCTTTGAATCAATGGTAACAATGAATACAAGTCCCAAATTAATTAGAAGAAAATGCAATAAAAATAAGGACATAATATTTACCAACTTGAAGAAACTCGCGAGAGATGAAGTCAATGGCTTGGACTAGGGCTCAAATTGCACCCTCGGTCGTTTTTGAACTTCCCCCAGTCATGGAGAGTAGCTCAAATGGTTGGAGGTGGTCGTGACTTGGTCGATCAGCCAAAGTTCTCATCGGGGATGAAAGGCGGTCATTGCATCATCTATCACACCTCCCTCTATCACAGAGAGGTGGAGAAACGCTAGGTCTAGGCCCGCACCAAGGTGTACAATCGACATAGGTGGCCGATTGAAGGGTATATGAAGAAGACGAGGGGGATATGTCAGGAGGTTCCCGATGGATTTCAACTACCTAAAATCGTCAACTAGTTTAGGTTTGAAGAAGTTAGGGATGTTAGCGTGGGAGGTGGTTATGTGGCGAAGTGATTAGTGGTGATTTAGAGGGACGGAGATCTATGTGATGGTTGGCGTAAATTAGAGAAGAAAGGGCAATTAATTGGTTTCCGGAGAGAAAGGAGAAACAACTTGAGGTTGGGGATGAACCAAGCATCGTTGGAAGATATGATCCAACGGTTGGAGTGAAGGCGCATACGAGTGGATGAGATACACCTGATCAAGAGGCAATCAAACGACTTAAGTTGAGGAGGGTGTGGTTGAAACCAGAACGTCTTATTATATGATCAACGGTCTAGAAGAGAGATGAGTGACCAAATAGGGACGGGCCATGTGGTGCACTCTAGAAGCACAACGTGGGCCAATCAGAATTGAAGAAATAAGAGAAAATAATGAATAATTAGAAAGAAATAAAATAGAAGATGAATCAGAAAAAGTTATGAACATGAAAGTTGTAAATTTCGATGAGATCTAAAACTTTATGTAGAAGTCAAAGAGATCAGAGGTTATCTATACGGAGATAAAAAATTAGATACTTATTAAAATAATATAAAACAATTTTCTTTTATTTTTCTTTTGCTTAGTTTTTTGGGATTTTATTTTATTTTATGTTAATTAATATATATACAATATTATTCTAATTTTTTAATTTTAATGAGAAATAAATACATAAAATAGTAGTACAATAATAGGGTTATATCAATATAATGTAATTAATGTCAATTATATACAACATATAAAATAATAATTAGTGTTATTTGTTTTTGAATATTTGTGATTAACTTAAGCAAGAGAGTTAATATTGGTGATTAGTGATGATAAATATGAGATTTATAACCCGTATACTTAAGCTAAGCTCGTCCTTGAGCTAATAAATAAAGAATTAGAGAGTCAGTTTAATAGTGAGATCCTTGACAAGTTCAAGTGAAAGTACAAGGCTTGATTTGACCTAGAACACTAGGTTTTAAGAATCCTAAAACTCTAAATTGATCCAAGTATTAATCAAATGGAATTCAACTCCTCTAATCGTAAGACTCTCATCGTATACATATATAGAAGAAGTATGACTTAGTGTATACTACACTATGACAGTTGAGTCAAGATGTCACCAAAAATTCAAATCCACCGTCTCTTTAGTTTGTCAGACTTCAAAGGTATAGATGGAAGACCAGATTATGGAGGATGTAGGATTGTGTACTTATTTTCACTTCCTCTCATTGGAATAGGATTCTCTCAGTGCCAATACTCAACACAATTTTCATTTTGATTTTGCCAATCAGTGTGTCCAGCAAGGAGAAATTTGAGTCGTCTGTACTTGTTTTTCTGGGAGTACACTGGGATCCAT
The DNA here is from genome assembly GCA_037367405.1 of Ottelia alismoides. Lineage (NCBI taxonomy): Eukaryota > Viridiplantae > Streptophyta > Magnoliopsida > Alismatales > Hydrocharitaceae > Ottelia > Ottelia alismoides. The sequence continues at coordinate 1,016,631 of JAZKJV010011445.1, forward strand.
CTTTATAAGGTATCTAATATACCTACACTAGACTTGTAACACTAACAATGTAGAGCCATTATTGTGGTGCTAGCCCGACTCATAAAAGCCCAATGATTTGGTCCAAGTGGACACTTAAAGGTTAGGAGTGCCCGCCTTGAATATAAGAGCTGATGTGATGTAACTTTGTGATGCGATGATCTTCCCTTTTCATTTTCTATTTTTTATTTGAGGGAACTTTCCTTTTTTTGCTAGCTCCATTTCTTTTTCCAAAGATTGGATCACACTGATCAATTAATTAAATTAATGTCATCACACCCTAGCACATTAGGTCAAAGTCAAGAGATAGCAAGAGAACATGTCCCATATTGGCTAAGATGCAGACACACAGGTTTTATGAAACTTCCATTAATTTTATCCCATCATCGAGTATCATATAGATCAAGTCCAAACTCAAGCATCCAATCCCAGTCTCCTTAGTGATACCTTGACTCATTTCAATCATGAATACAATCATGCATGTGAGTGATAGTCAAATTCTTTTAAGGGAGATTAAGCGTGAAATATAGAAAGCCTATCTTCAAACCAAGAGAGTGTGAATTTTTAAGTCGAAGACCCTAACGATTAATACATAATAACTCTAAGTCGAGGGACTCCTTAAACCAAGTGTTATATATTATCTCAAGCGTTGAGTGAATAGTGAATGCGTCAGGGAAAAACACCAATTAATAAGTCAATGTTTTTATGATTTTTATTTTTTCCATTTTTTAAGTTAAAGAGATAATTAATTGGACTCAATTACACCCTTAGCTTTAAAAAGATTTTTGAAAACTTTTTACAAACATTGTCACAAATGTATAGAGATTTTCCAAACATTTTATAAAGATTTTTAAAACAAGTAAAACCCCAATTTTCAAACCTATTAAAACATTTTTCAAACAATATCGCATAAATATATAGGTTTTCAAAACATTTTACAAATGATTTTCCAAACATGTCAAACCATATTTTCACAAACCATGTAAAACACTTGAAAACCTTGTCAAATATTTGTATTGGTTTTCAAAAATAATTTCAAAACATTTTATGAAAATCATTTCCAAAATGTAATACGATACCCATAGCCCCAATAGTTTGAAAAAACATAAAAATATGAGCTATGGCAAAATTATATACACAATATATACAATAGACCCCCCTATACTTATCTTTTCTAAGTCCTCATAGCACAAAGTGATATAAAGCCATAGATCATGCTACGTATAAAAGAATGTACACAAACTGATGATAGAATCACAGATGTACAATGAGTAAAAAAGAATTAGTTAGAGGAATATATGGACTCGGGTCCCCCTATATTTAAGTTGAGAAATAGCTTATGTATAAAGATATGAATTTAAAACTAGGTGACCCAAGGGGAACAATCAAAACGTTGGTGACCACCCCTATACTTAGGCTGAAAATAAGACTAAGTATAAAGAATGTAAACCTAAGGGAGGGAGGGTTCAGTGTTAGATGAATCTCTAGATGATGAATCTCAAGAGATGATAATGGAGCCTAGGGTTTTGGGAGGCTGAATAGTCAAACAAGATAAAACAAACCCGCTTATTTTACCAACACACATAGTGAAGACCATAAATATGTCTAATTATCTTGTCTTTTTTATTTGTGGTAATACAAAATTCGAATTCATTATGTACATGATGACTTAGGATTTGGTCTCTATCGTAAGGATAAGTCCTTACCTCTCAACCGATGCATATATATACTTGCAAATAAAACAGGGTTTTCTCTCCCAAAACAAGGTAAATTTTAGATCCATTTTAATTACATCAACTTGCATTAACATCTTCATTTTTTTAGAGAATAGGTTATCACTTGTCTTAAATCTTTGAACACATAAGCCATGATCTACCACCCGATCCCTTTCCATAATATCCTAAGTGACAAATCATAAAAAGGAAAATGTCATGCAAATGTAAAATCATGATGTCATGAACAAGAGAATTACTTACAGTGGCTCCATCTCTCTTCATGCACATGCGAGATTGAATATTAAATTTTATCAAAATGCATGCAAGTCGATGAAAAACCACAACTAATCATAAGTTCTATTAGCGGGAAGAGATTCAATTTATTTGGTATAAGTTGAACGTAGATTACATGCATCTCATGAATCTTATAGATGAGTGGATCTCATAAGATGACGTTAGTGTGCCCTAACTTGTGAATCAAGCACTTAAGAATAATACAATGACAGTAGCTCTATGAGCTGTAAGCCTGGATCCTAAATTGAGTACTCAAGTTGAGTCCCACCCAAATTAGGTGAAATATACTCAACACACCAAACAAATAATAGAGTCCATAGTCCAAAATTATTACATCAAAAACATCAACAAAATAATCTTTAATACATTTGATGTCATCCTTTGTGGTTCTTCTCAACATGAACTCCATCTTGAGCTTCATACCTCCATTTGCCACAAACGTCCTCGATGAATGGGCCCTACCACAGAAGAGAAGAGTTTATAAAAAATCAAGATTATCATAGGATTGACCTAGATAAAAGAAAAATCCACTTAACAGAAATGCAAAACCAAAATAATTATATTAATGAAGTCATGTCCCTGGCAATGGAGCCATCTATTGAACTGCACAATGCATGTATTAATATGGATCCATTGTATCATGAGTACTCAGTGTGTCATTTAAAACCGAATGAATGATCTCCGTGAGGAGGATTCGAATTTAATTTATATCCTTGGAAGTCCAGGGTCGAACACAAGGATGCGAGCCATAATACGATTATTTTGGTAGCAGGCAACTAATGCAAGGTAATGCACATGACTATATACATGAATGAGATGAAATGTGATGAGGAAACATATAAATGCTTGTTAGAAAATAATGATGTGATGAACAAAATGATAGCACATGCAAATGTACACATAGCTATGCCCTAAAATGATTCTTCAAACTTAAGCAACTAATCAAGATTCAATTATACAATTTAATCCAAGCAAAAGTTTCACTTAATAGATATTTAAGCAACTTAATTATATCTAACAAAATAATCAACAAGTTATTAGAAATTAAATCCATGAGAATAAATGTAGTAAAACAAAACATGAAACATCACAGATAGGTCCTTGGAGGGACTAAAATGTAATAACATAAACTGGCTAAATAATTTAAGAAATGCCCCTAACGCTGGGGTATTTTTTAAATAAGTGAAAATGACAGGAGGGACTTTGTAATTTGGCCAGACACACGTGCTTAGCACGTATGGTTAGGTTTGGAGGATGTCTTGGTCAGTTGCTGGTGGTCCGTGACACATGGCAAGTCCCAATGCTTTGTCCAGTGCTTTGGGTCCACTGAGGCTATGGCTTGTTGAGATGGGTTGGACTCTCCATGAACCATCCGATCAAGGCAATCAGACGGCATCTGCTCTTTAGTCCAGATCCTTCTCTTCCACCTACGACAGTGGCTAGACTGCGCTCCGGCGAGCCTAAGAATACTCCTCCGATTTCCTGCTCCTCTTATGAAGGTTGATTGACATTTCTAGGAGGCCAACGAAGATGAAGGAGAGTTGATAGAGGGCTGAAGATGCCAAGGGCTCCTAGTCGGCAGGAGCTCATCGGAGAAGATCCTCTAGACCTAAGACCCTTCAGAAACTCCGACCATTGCATAGGTTTTACCTGCAGAGGTTAAGAAGGAAAAAGCCAAAGACTGTGGTGCGTGTTGAAGGTGAATGGAGGGTGTCAAAGAGAAGAAAGGGAATGCCCTATATGGGTTATTCTCCGACCTCTCGGAGAAGAACGCCTGGAATGGATCAAGAGATGAGGAAAAGAAAACTGTGATCAAGGTTACTAACATTGGTGTAGGATGAATAGCAGAGGATATGGAGCTTTAAATCGGTGGTAATAATGAATACATTTCCCAAATTAATTAGAAGAAAATGCAATAAAAATAAGGATAGAATATTTACCAACTTGAAGAAACTCACTGGAGATGAAGTGAATGGCTTGAGATGGGGCTCAGATTGAACTCTCGGTTGTCGTTGAAATTCCCCTAGCCGTGGGGAGCAGCTCAAATTGTCGGAGGTGGCTGTGACTTGGTCGGTCGACCAAGGTTTTGACTGGGACTGAAAGATGATCGTTGCACATCGATCACACCTCCCTCTGTCACAAAGAGGTGGAGAAACACTAGGTCTACTCCAGCATCAAGGTGGACAATCGAAGCAGGTGGCTAGTTGACAGGTATTTGAAGAAGACGAATGGGAGATGTCAGGTTGTTCCTGATGGATTTCAAGCACCTGAAACAATCAATTAGTTTAGGTTTGAAGACGTTAGGGATGTTTTGGTGGGAGGTGGTTATGTGGTGAAGAGGTTGATGGTGATTTAGAGGGAAGAAGGTGTATCTGATGGCTGGCGTAAATCAGAGAAGAGAGGGTAGTTTACTGGTTTGTGGAGAGAAAGGAGCAATAACTGGAGGTTGGGGATGAACCAGGCACCGTTGGATCATATTCCAACGACTTCAGTGAAGGCGCAAACAAGTGGACGAGATACACCTGATCAGGAGGTGATCATACGGCTTAAGTTGAGGTGGGTGTGGTTGATCCCAGGCCGTCTGATCATATGATCAGCGGTCTAGAAGAAAGATGAGTGGCCAAATAGGGACAGGCCACATGGCACGCTCTGGAAATGCCATGTGGCCCAATCAGAATGGAAGAAATTAGATAAACTTAAGAATAATCAGAAAGAAATAGATAGAAGGTGAATCAGAAAAAGTTATGAACATGAAGATCTACAACATTCATGTAGAAGTCAAAGAGATTAGAGATTATCTATATAGAAATAAAAATTAAAAACTTATTAAAATAATGAAAACAAATTTCTTTTATTTTTCTTTTGCTTATTTTTTAGATTTTTATTTTATTTTACGTTAATTTATTTATATACAATACTATTCTAATTTTTGTTTGATTTTTAATGAGAAATAAATACATAAAATATTAGCATAATAATAGGGTTATATTAATATAATATAATTAGTGTCAATTATATACAACACATAAAATAGCAATTATTATTATTTATTATTGAATCTTTGTGATTAACTTAAGCAAGATGGTTAATATTGGTGATTAATGATGATAAATAAGAGATTTATCAATCACGCTTCCGTGATGCACTTAAGCATCTTTCCATATCCTTCCGGAAGGTGGCGAGAGAAGAAGCGGGCTGCGTGGCTGCTCCAGGGAGTGCCCACATGGCCCAATGAGAATTAACGACAGAAAAAATATCAAAGATAAATAAAAAAGAAATACTTACAACTAAAATTAGAAAAAGTGCAAAACATGAAAGTTGTGTTGAACAAAAAACTAAAATAAGTCATCTATGCAAACTACAAATTTGCAAGCATTTTTAAGTCATTAAAACACTTCTTTTAATTCTTTTGAGAATTTTGTGTTTTATATTTAATGCCAAAACAAATATATATACATTAATTACTCTAATTTTTAGGGATTTTAGTTAAATAAGAAACGTAGAAAATAGAACACAATATTAGGGTTAAAGATATATAGTAATTAGGGTTAATTATGTACAAGAGGTCATTAGTTAATTTAACTTAAGTAGAGTTAGTTTTTATTGAATAGTTTAAGTAAGGAGATTAATAACTAATAAATTATATGATTAATCTCAGATTTATCACTGATGCACTAGGGCATGTAGCTTTAGCATTCACATCCTCAACTCTTTGAGATGATATCCTTTAGATATGTCAGTACCAAATCTGATGGGAAAGAAGCTTTCCTTGGAGTTTTCCAAAAAAAATGAAATATGTCTAAGGTGTTCCATTAATGTGATGGTCCCAATGCCCTCTTCTCTTTCCTTCTGAACAACTTTAGAACTAAGATCTAAGAGGCATCCTTGAAATCTTTTATCTCAAAACATGGAACAACCATGTCATAAATCACTTATTATCAACCTTATATCATTCTAAATGATTAGGATTTTATCTACATTTAGCATGATGAACACAATAAGACTCTCACTAAGCTTCACATGGTTCATCAAGATTCTATCTAAAATCATAACATTTGTAATTTCATCAAATCTAATATTCTAACTATAAGAGGCTTATTTGAGTCCATAGATGGAGTTCCTTATCTTGCACGCCTTGCATTCTTCAATAATGAAGCCATGAAGCTGCTTCATATGAACATTATCGTTGAGGTATTATATGAGGAATGCTATCTTGACTTTCATTTTATAGATGTCATAGCCAAGTTGTGTAACTACAATTAGTAATATGCTGATGGTTTCAAGCATGGTTACTAGAAATCAAGTCTCATCGCAAGAGATGTCTTCTTTCTGTGTGTTGCTCTTGGTTACGAGCCATGCTATGAAGGTCTCTACCTTCTCATCAGGTTACCTTTTTCTCATGAAAATCCATTTACACCTAATAGGTTTGACCCCTATAGGTGGATCCTCGAGGGTCCATCATAACACTTGTGTATGAAGTCTACTTTTAGACTTTATTGCTAACATCCATCTTTCCATGTCATGATCTATCGAAGCTTCATCATATGAAGTTCGATCAATGTCAGATTTCTCTGACAAATGCAATCCATATCCTCTATGTGGTCTAACAACCCTCAAAATGATTTGAAGAGGTATGAATGTTTCATCATTAATTGTCCTTTTAGTTTCTGATTCTAAGAGCCTCATTATCTTTTTAAGATTCAATGAGTCGCTTTACTTCATTCTTATTTTGATTATCAAGAAAGTCATCCTCATAAAACCATATTCATAGAGATAAAATCTTTTAAGAATCTCAAGGTTATAAAGTAGGCATCCAATACCATCCTTTATATTCCTAATGAAGTCGAACTCTCAATTGCAAGATTCTAGCTTTCTTGCATCCATGTTATAGTACAGACCAAGCAAACCTTAAATCCTTTAGTCTTTGACACCAAGCTTGGTTCCAAACCATAGGTCATGAGTAGTTTTGGGTTCATATTTGCATGGAATCTTATTAAGGATATATATTGCAGTCTCTATTACATATATACTTACAAACTAAGAGTAATTATGTTGAGTGTCATCATTGATCAAATCATGTCAAACGTGATCCAATTACATCTCTTTTCAAATCTAGTGAACTGTGGTGTATTAGGAGGAATGATATTCCTTTCTCTTTAAGGTATTCCTTGAATTCATCTAATATGTATTGGATACCTAGATTGGATCAAATTCCTTTTATCTTCCTTGTTACTTTTGTTCACAACCAAAATTATGAAATCTTCGAACAGTTCAAAGGTTTCTAATGGGTGAAGGAAAAAATCTCATGCCATGAGTAACTATCAGTCGATATCACATATCATTAATATTCATAATGGTATAGAGGGTCTACATACATCAATATGTATGAGGTTTTGAATATATTTGCATCTTACATTATATATGCATCTTACATAATTCCCAGAGAAGGTGCAACAAGCATTTTAACTTTGAATACAATATTCAAAAGTATGTAATATTTGAACTTTAAGACAATAAAAAACTCCATCTCTTACTAGTCTATTGACTTTATCAATAGACATATGTCAAAGGCTTGATGCTATATCATTGTCAAATGATCTTTATACTCCTATTGAACTTTAAAGGTTTAATTTCCAGTACTAGAAATGTTAATGAACCATTTATTATTATTCTAATTTAGTAGAGTCCTCTAGAGGTTAGATTGATGTCTGAAATGTATCCATCATAACTCTTTATGATAAGTCTATCTCAGAATGTATGTTAATTTCTAACAAGTTCTGAAATAAATAATGAATGTATTCTAATATCTAGGTCATAGAGACATTCTCTAAGACCGAGGGCTCTCCCATTGAAAACATGTAGTCTTTCTATCCAAATGGAGATTGTTGCAACTATTGCATCAACTACCTTCTGGATGACTATTAAACCTTATGATTAAATTGTCTAGTCTTCTAAGACATGTGCAACCAATTACAAGTGTCATTAGAAGAAGAAGATGCAATTATGATACTTTTAATCTTATCTAATAAGTAAATCAATTTCAATGATGATATGTAGATGTAATATATCCCGATGTACTATTCAGGTCCTTCTCTAAGGATCTTAAGTAGTCTATATAGTCATAATATCAATACATCATCTTGATGCATTATTGACATTCATCCAACTTTTTGGATGTCTATGGAAGTCAAAGAAGTACAATCAACTCCAACTATTGCTTAAGATAAAGGATATCTTAAATTGAGCATGTCCTTAAGGGACTTCAATATAGGAGTATTTCAACATTTATTCTTGCTTTATCAAGTTCATACAATATGAATATTATGATGCTCCATGAAGACTTGAGTAGAGATAGAAGAATGATGGCATTCATCATATCCACACTCATCTTAACTTAAAAAGGACTTAGTTTCAGGCATGTAATCAAACATTTTGAGTACATCATCTTATGGAGCCACCATTCTGCACAATGTTGCAAATCATGTCATTCATGATTAAATGTCGAGAGCACTTATGTTTTCCAAAACATCTTCTTCAATTTTTAAGAATGATCTTGACAATTATGATCATCACAGACCAGTTACTTCCAAAGCACACTTGATGAGAGATCTAGACTTTAGAGACATACAAACCCTAGATTGTTGTTCTATTGTCTATTTAATTGTCAATCCTCATAATCACGAGGAAATTTGTACATTGCAACCACATAAATTATGTATCAAATTGTAAGTACTGCATCTTAATCATGGATCCAATCCACGATACTGGTTATGATTGAGTATAGATTTGAGTGTATTTAGTGAAGGTTATATGAAATAAGATAATTTATATAAATATATTTCTTTGATTTAGATTATTAATGTTTTAAATCAAAGTTCTCTTACCTTTTAAAATATGAAAGTTCATTCCCTTATTCAATTCCAAAGCAAGAAACATACTTAATGTTATATCTCTAGCAAGATCAGAGATCTCCTTTCTACCTTTGTTACCTCTCAATTATATGATAACTTGCAACTCATATAAAAAGAAGCGGGAACTCATTCCGCCTCATGTGTCCAACTTGTGTTTCCTAATTTGGTCTTTAATGCTCGGGCCTACCACCCCTAAGGTGATGTTGACCCATTGTTAATTGAGTCAACCGTCAACATGAATAGAACTCGCTATGCGCAATATAATACCTCCTTAATTATATGAGGAATCAATATTGGGGCCACTACGCATACAACCTTATTCTTTTGACAAGCAAAGAGCTCGATCCATGTGCACTTATTTGTAGGAGCTATCACATCGGATAGACATCTCCAACATACAATCTATGTTGATAGAACCCTTCTCATTGACGAGAGACTATGGATGTCATTTATATGATCCTCCACATCCCATTCAAATTTTAATTAATCATTATAAATCATATTCATTGTGATTAATTCTTCCAATAGAATTACATTTCCATTCATAATGGAATTTTTATTTTAATTGGATCTAATTATTTTAATCACATTAAATTAATTATTAATTCAATCAATCAACCAACAAATAATTAGGGTTTGCTTGATATTACTATATAGTATACACCATCACATTTGTACAGTTGTATTATTCCAGATATTTCATTAAAGTACGTAGAGACTTCTCATGCTACCCATCCATGAAACGAATTATGCCAAGTCGGACATATTATGCTAATAGGGAGCGCTTCCACTACATTGCAGGGTGCCAATTAAGTAACCCATTAGCATATCCACAGCATAAACACCATCACCAAGTCAATTTGAGACAACATAATTGGTAAAAAAATTGTACTAAGAGGTTTTATCGATCACATGCTCTTGGTGACTGGCATGATACATATATAATAATCACTCAGTAATATTAGACATCTTAAAAGCTTTTGAGATCTTAAATTTCTAAGAAAATAAAGTAACCATGTTATTGGTTTTGCATGTAAAAGTTGTCCTATAACTATTGTAGAATAAACTAGGGTTTTGTCATGAAACTCTCATTCAATGGTCGTTGATGTTTAATCAAATATTTTCATAAATATTAAGCATCAATTTAATCAGTACAAATTCATTATTTCCTTGATTTACATTGAATGATAAACACATTAAGAAAGTGATATTGATGATACAATCATCATCGGACCCATCTCCACTAAATATAGAATATCTAGGGCAGACATAGTCAGAATTGAACAAAGTAAATTCAAGCACTTTACTAGTTTAATTCTATACTTAATTGAGTTGTTTATTTCATGCTTCATGAAAGGGAAAAATTAAGCAAAAATTAATTTCTTATTGATCTGTGAATATATGTAAAAACAATTTCACTGCGGGAATTTTTTAAATATTAATTCATATACTTTTTATGCCAACAATTAGCTACTGCTTTGTTGAAATATTTAGATATAATAAATATATTTTATTATCCAAAACATTCGTTTCAACAGTGCATAAAGATAAGCTTTGCATTTTAGCGAAAAAAAATCGAAACATGCATCATATGCACAAATCACGAGTCCCCGCACAACCAATATGCAAAACTGTGTTCCCATAGGATTTAGATCACATCTAAGACCTTTGACCATTGATCCGATACCACTTGAAGGCTATAGTTTGGACCTTAGCACATCACAGAAGCATGAAGGTCGCATCACATGTGACTTAGGGAAACTAGTCGTACTGGTTGCACCTGGAAACATAACTTAAAATAATTTTAAATGAAGAAATAACATGATTCGAGAACACTTCTCAAATCCTTTCACGGACTACACAAAAAAGTACAAAGATTAACTATTGAATCATGTTAGTGATCGTGCCTCTAAATGAAGAGACCTCATGTCTCAAGTCCAACTTGAACAAGTAGGCCCTTGTGAGCATGTGGATGAGATGCGTTCTTCTCACAATCCAAGCTGAAGATCCGAGCAAAGAAACTCTTGATTTTGTCTCATGAAATCCGATGCCTTCTTCAAGATCAAGAAGCAACAAATAGGGCATAGATCCACGTGCAATCGATCTGGCAACACAACAATACCGTGACGACAACGAGGCTCTCTAGTTTAATATGTGGATGGTGACAATATTGAGAGAGATAGAGAGTACATGTAGAGATTAGAGAGAGAGAGAGAGAGAGAGAGAGAGAGAAATTGCTCTTGAAATTGTTGATGTTGTAAAGAAAGACCAATGATGCATTTATGTTTTAAAACACATTGGATGTGTGTGGATCTGAATCCATGTTCACACAATAATTAATGGTGTAGATTATTGTGCTTTCAATTAATGACCATGATTTTGTTGCATAAATTAGAAACAATAAATAAATATTTAAAAATAAATTATATAGGTTGAAGATCAATGCATATAATTTATTTTAAATCAAAACAACAAATATAGAATTACTTGGGAGGAGAGTAAGTCTCCTTCCATACATATGGTGGACAACCACCAACTTGAAGAGCTCAAGTTGGTCGTACCCTCTATGTATGGTAAGGAGGCTCTCTCATTCCATATTATATTGAGATCTTATATCTCATTAAACATCCCACATGTGCAATAACTTTTGTTGAAAATTTATTCACCAAAACAATTCCAAATTATTTTCTGATAATTTTAATTATGCCATTGATAATTATGAATCATATTCATACGCCCAATATAAAATGTAAATTGTATTTACAATTAATTATTCAATGTGAATCCAATTCACATCAATATTTAATTCGCAAATATCATTTACAATAACATCTTTCCAATGTATTATAAATCACATTTATAACACTCATGATTATTATGGATAGTGATATCCACATTAATCATATACTTTATAATCAACTCATATTTAATTATCTTATATGACTACTATCATGTTCCCTAAGAATATGAATCATATATATATTATTCATAATAATTAAATAACATTTAATTGTCAAATTTTCTCAATGCTTATATACATTATCAACAATAGAACTATTCTTGAACTCTTTAAAGAATATTGCACTTTCTCCGTGGATACATGGATATAAGGATAAGACGATTGTACATTCCACATATAGTGACTTGGATATTGAGATCATATCTCATATCTAGATCTTGGGAACCTCTCAAAGATGTTTAATTAAATCGAAATCATAAATCTAATCTTCTCATTGCATTTGAATCATATTCAGATCAATGTCCAATAATTGGACTGAGATCACATAACTTCTTTACTGAGAGGAGTCACTAAAATCCAAACCTGTTTCGTCACTCCCTTGGAATAGAAGTGTCATTGTTATACAATTGTTTATGATCACCTCACCCTCAAGTATTCCTAATACCCATACATCCTTCATACTGGAAGGCCTAGAATAAATCTGAAGTTTTAGATCACATTTGGATTGGCTTCCTCTGGGTTTATCGTTAAGTTTCTCATTTGATCATTAGGTGTTGGTATCGATCATATACTTTCCAAAAACATATATCATACCTACAAATTCTTGTCATGCTTCGAAAGCAAGACGATCATGCATGGAATTTTGTAGATCCCAATATCTCATGAGTGAGCTCATGTCTTCCAGTTTGGCAGTGAATCTGTACGATCCCTTTGAGAGATCGCATTACTCATATGCCCTCGTATGCACACCAGCTCGCCAGTGTATAGACCTTGATTAGGTCATAAACCTAATGGTCTGCCTAATGTACATACTTAGAGACATAGTAATACATATGTCTTCAGTCAGAGAATGCGTGCCTATATTGTGACAAGATACGACATAGGTCTTGCTTATCTTGACCTCTTTAAGTCAACTCTTTGGCCTAACTTATTTGACACCTCCAAATCTCTATTCCTCTGTAGAGGACCTGCATCAAGAGGTTGGTTAGATATCAACTATTAGAGAAGAATTGGCATCTCCTTCTCAATCTAGAGATCGTCTCTTAGCAATCATTTGACGATGCTTGATGAGTCCTCGATCTAACTCTTTAGATATCATGCTAGCACTAGCCTCTATGTTCAACCAATTAAGAACCAAATGCATGATTATTAATATGGTCATGGTACATATCCCTAGTTGTACCAAGGGACCTATTATGCAAATTAGTTACTCGTCATTTAGATTAAGGAGTGAATTGCAATAACTTTTGTTGCATAATGGCTCATCGTGGGGTCACATGTCCAAGAGTCTTTGAGATTTGAATTTGTTATATGATCTTAATATCCAAGTCACTATACATAGAATGTACAATAACCATGTCCTTATCACCAAGTATCTGCAAAGTAGGCACAATATTCTTGAAGGAGTTCAAGAATAATTCAATTGTTGATGATGTATCTGAGCATTGGGAAATTGTGATTATATGTGATTTAATTATAACGAATACCATTGATATGATTCATAGTATTTGGGCACGTGAGAATAGTCACCTAAGCTAATTAAATATGATTTAATTATCAAGGATATGATTATATGGATATCACTATCCATAATAATAAAAGATTTCTAGGATAATTTCACTCTTGATAAATGTATCCGAATATTGAGAAGATAGATAACTAAATGTGATTTAATTATCATGAATAATATGAATTTGATTCATATTATAAGGAGAGTTATCTAAGATAATTAAATGTGATTTAATTATCAAATATGTGAATAATGTGAATATGATTCATATTTATTGGGCACATGAGAATGGAGATCGTAGATGATAAAATGCAATTTAATTATCATGGACATGAATAATGTGCATATCACTATCCGTATTAATCATATGTATTATAAATGTGATTTATAATATATAAGAGATAGCTATTTGTAAAAAACATTCACAAATTAAAATGCTGATGTGAATTCGATTCACATTGGACAATTAATTGAAAATGTAATTTACATTTTATTTTGGGTTGTGAATGTGATTAATATTTTTCCAATGGCATGGTTGCATTATTCACAAGATAGTAATGAATTATCTTTATGGGATATTTAGAACAAGTATTGTTGTAAATCTCTGAAATTTCATGATATAATGTAATCTCATGAGATAATGTGGAGATTGCCATCTTCCATCCTAAGATGGTGGATGGCCACAAATTCCAATTAGGAGTGGGTGGCCACCCCCTCTTATGGAATGAAGGCAATCTTCCTCCTAATTATCTCCATGATTGATTTATTTATTTTATAATTAACTTATATTGATTTATTAATATATTTAATTTAATTTAAATTAATTATTATTGTATTTTTATAAAAAATAATACCATTGAAAGAAACACAAATCAATCTCATCCATTGATTTTGTGTTGTCCATGGATTGAGATCCATGGACTCCCAAAATACTATATAAGAAGAGGCAACCCTTGCTCTTCAAGTTACAACATCAATAACAGATACAACATATGCTCTCTCTCTCTCATTCTCTCTGGCACGTCAACTCTCTCCAGCTCATTGTGGTCGTCCACCATGGATCCATAGAGAGTCGCCATCACCGTGGCATCGTCGTTATGCAGCCAGATTATTTGCTCGTGGATCTCAGTCTCCTTTAGTATGCCTCGATTGTTTAGAAGACGTCAGAGCTCGTGTGACGAGATCAGGAAATTCGCCGCTTGGATCGTGTGATGAGATAAGGAGATTTGCCGCTTGGATCATCAACATGGATTGAGAGGAACACACATTTCATCAACGAGCTCGCAAGCGTCTCCTCCTTCGGATTAGACTTGAGATAGGAGGTCTCTTCTTTTAGATACTCGATCACAACCACGCTTTGATAGGTAAACATAATACTTGTTTGTAATTTAGACGAAACGGTCTGAGAAGTGTTCTTGAATCATGTGGTTTCATCGTTTGATTTTTTTTAAAATCTATTGTGCCGAGCAACTAGTTCGACTAGTCACTCCCGATTGCATGTGATACAATCCTCACGCTTCTATGATGCTCTTAAGTCTCTTCCCATGTCCTTCATGTGGTATCAGAGCAATAGGCCAGAGGTTTTGGATACGATTCATAAATATAGGATGACATGGCCACTTTAGGGTTTGTGAAATTTCATCACATTTTGTTCACACATCCCTACTTTGTGTGACTTTTTCGCCCTATTATAATATTTTAAACTCCAAATTATTACTTAAGTTATTTCCTCATTAAATAAGGAAACCGTGGGACTTGAGTTTGTGTGATTTGGAATCCGATTGCTCAAGTTATGAACTTTTTTGTGAACATGTATCCATTGTTTCGGGGATGGCAAATCTTGACGTAATTAAGGAGTTAATTATGATTTTGAAACACCTAGAAATGCATGAAAATCACATGGATTCTAGTATAAATCAAATTAGAAAACTGAAGAAATTTATTTTGCTTGATTTGAATTTAAATTTATTGAAATATGCTAATTTTAGTAAGTTAGAGTCACTGCTAAAAATTACTTTCCTAATCAAGAACCTTGTGATTGTCATTTAATCAATTGGTAAAATTAATTGTTAATTTCCTGAGATAACTATTGATGAATATTTAAGAAATAATTGATGATGATTATTTTCTTAAATGACATTTCCATAACCAAATATGATAACATAATTGATCTTGATCACAAATTGGTTACAACAATTCCAATAAATAACGTTGCTTGAAATAGGATTGGGAATTTATTTAGAAATCTTCCTTATAATATTAATCAAAATGGGATTTATAAATATTATATGTTATAACTTCAGTTGAAAGACTGATTATCATCTCAAATACAAAATGATCAATTTGCATTATCCGGATCTGAGGTGGATATGGTGTCTAGTCGGGGAGAGTTGGGGTAGCAGGTTGCTCCGTGAGCAGTCTGTCCCACTCCCTTCGATTCTATCCATGACAACAAATAAGGAAAGGTTAATACTTGAAGCGATCATGATGTATTTTTCTAATTATTAAAATTTGAGTAATATGTATTTGAGATAATACCATATTTCAAGTAATAATAAAAATTGTTTGTTGGATATTAATTGAATCATTAATTTAATATGATTAGATTAATTGGAATCCAAAAAAAATTAGAGCACTCTACTGTGAATAGAGTTGGTATTTCCATTGGAAGAATTAATTATGTGAATATGATTCATAATAATTAATTAGAATTTGAACATGAAATGGAGGATCACATAAGTAACATCTATGGTCTCCCGTCAAGGCGAAGGGTTCCGTCGCCAAAGATTGTATGTAGGATACGCTTGTCTGACAACTCCTTCATACAAGTGCATCTGGATCGAGCTCTTTATTTGTCAAAAGAGTAAATGCATAGTGACCCCAATATCGGTTTCTCAAAATATTGGAGCGATATTGGTTTGTGCATAGCGAGTTCTAATCCTGTTGATGGTTGGTTCAACTAACGATGGGTCAACATCATCTTAGGGGTTGTGGGCCCAGACCAAATTGGGAATGCAAGTTGGACTTTCAAGGCAGAATGTGTTCCCGCTTCTTTTTATCTGAGTTACAAATTCTCATATCATTGGGATGTAACAAAGATAAGAAATGAGATCCAAGATCTTGTTTGAGATATAATGATAAGTATATCTCTTACATTGAAAGTGATTAAGGGAATGAACTTTCAGTGTTGACAAGGCAAGACAACTTTAATATAAAAAGTCATAAATCATAGTAAAATATATTTTTATGCAAATTATCTTACTTCAGATAATCGACATTAAATCCACTCAATATTATACTCAATAATAACCAGTAAATTCTCATGAATTGGATTCATGATCAAGATATTGTACTTGCAGTTGGACACATAATGTATGTGGTTGCAATGTACAAGTTTCCTCATAATAATGAGGAATTACAATTAAATAGACAATAGGACTACAAAACTAGGGTTTGTGTGTCTCTATAGTCTTGATCTCTCATCGAGTATGCTTTGGAAGTATCATGTCGATGATTATCATAATTGTCATATAATCCTTATAAAATCTAAGAAGATGTTTTGACATACTTATGTGCTCTCGAAATTTAATCATGAATGACATGGTTCACTACATTATATAGAATGGTGGCTCGATAAAAGATGATGTACTCAAAAATGTTTGAGTACCGACCTGAACAAAAGTCTTTTAGAATTTAGATGGATGTAGATATGATGAGTGTCATCATTCTACTGTTTATACTCAAGTCATTCATGAAGTTTCATAATATTCATATTGTATGATTGAATGAAACACATATAAATGTTGAAATATTCTTATATAAACATCTTTTGAGTTCACCATAAGAGATTCTTTATCTTAAGCAATGGTTGTCTATAGATGAAGAGAGCGCAATGGAAGCACTGGTTTGACCCATGTGAGAAGGTAAGTCAAAGAATTGACTGTGCTTCTATGACTTCTGTATGACATCCAAAGTGTTGGATAAATGTCAATACTGCAATAAGACGATGTACTGATAGTGTTATTATCCAGACTATCTAGGATCCTTAGAGAAGGACTCGGATAACGCATCAGAATAATCTACATATAATCATTGAAATTGACTTACTTATTAGATAAGATCAAAGTCTAATAATTGTATCTCATTCTTCCAATAACACTTGCAATTAGTTGTATATGTTTTTAGAAGATGACAAAATTTGATCTTAAGGAATAGTCATCCAAATGGATATTGGTGCAATTGTTGCAACAATCTCTATTGGATAGATAGACTTCATATTTTCAGTGGGAGAACCGTTCGTCTTAGAGAATGTCTCTATGACCTAGATATTAGAATACACTTATAATTCATTTCTATGTTTTCAAAATAAACATGAATTCTTGAATAAACTTATCATAAAGAGTTATGATGGATATATTTCAAATAGTAATATGACATCTGGAGGACTCTACTAAATTAGAAAATTAATGAATGGTTCATTAACATTTCTAATACTGAAATTAAACCTTAACAACATCAATAGGAGGATCAATATCATTTGACAATGATCTGGCTTCAAATCTTGGACATATGCCTGTTGACAAGATCAATAGACTAGTAAGAGATGAATCTTTAGAATGTCTAAAGGTTCAAAACTTACATACTCATGAATATTGTATTTAAAAGTAAAAATATCTAATACATCCTTCTTTGGGAATGGTGTAAGATGTCAATGTATTAATGATTTCACACATATTGATGTATGTGGATCATGTGTATCATAATAAACATTGATGGTAAGAGATATCATTCGATGATTATTTGTTATATGAGATTTCTACCCTTCACCTTAAAAGCTTTCAAATGTTCGAAGATTTCCCAATTTTGGTTTAGAACCAAAGTTCGAATGAGGATGGAATGGATTTGATCTAACCTAGGTAGCTTGTACCTATTAGATGAATTCAAGGAATACCTTATGGAGATATAAATATCATTCCTATCTCACTCCTCCAAATACACCTAAACTCAATAGAGTTGTAGGGAGATTCAATTGGATCATGTGTGACATGATTTGATCAATGATGAATCTTAGCATAATTACTACTTAGTTTCCATGTATACATAGTAAAGACTGCAATATATATCCTTAGTAAGATTCCATGCATATCTAAACCTGAAAATCCTCATAAGCTATTGTTTGGAACCTAGCCTAGTATTGGACATTTGAGGATTTAGGGTTTCTTGATTCATAACTTTGTCATGAATGCAAGTAAGCTGGAATCTAGAACCAGAGGGTGCTACTTCATTTGGAAAATTAAGGATGGTATTAGATATCTATTTTATGACCTTGAGATTATTAAAAGATTTTATCTCTAAGGATATAATACTTAGATGATGACTCTCTTGAGAATCAAGATGGAAATGAAATGTTGGGACTTGTTTAAACTTGAGAAGATAATGAGGCACCTGAAATCAGAAACTAAGAGGATAATTTAAGATGAAACACTCGTACCTCTTCAAATGAGCATGAGGATGTGTTCCATGTATAAGTTAAGTCTGACAAATGATTTATGCTGAAGCTTCTAAAAATCATGACATGGAAAGATGGATGTTTGTATTAAAGTCTAAAGTAGACTTCATATACAAGTGTTGTACATGGACCCTCGAGGATCCACATATAAGGTTAAAACTTGTTAGGTGTAAATGGATGTTCAAGAGAGAAAGGGAATCTGATGAGAAGGTAGGGACTTTCAAATCATGGTTCGTATCCTCAAGATACATATAGAAAGAAGACATTGCTTGCGATGAGACTTGCTTTCTAGTGACCATGCTTAAACCCATCATAATATTGCAAACCATAGCTACACAACTTGACTATGACATCTTCAATATGGAAGTCAATATTGCATTCCTCTATGAATAGATTTTTTAGGATATTCACATGAAGTAGCCCCTGGGCTTCATGGTTGAGGAAAACAAAGTGTGCAAGCTGAAGAACTCCATCTATGGACTCAAATAAGCTTCTCGTACTTGGAATATTGGATTTGATGAAATTATAAATGTTATGATTTCAGATACAATCTTGATGAATCGTGTGAAGCTTAGTGGGAGTGCCATTGTGTCCATCGTGCTAAATATAGATGATATACTAATCATTTCGAATGATATATAGGATAATAATAAGTGTTTTATAGATAGGATATTCCATACCTTGAGATATGATCTCAAGGATACCTCTTAGATCTTAGTTCTGAAGTTGTTGAGAAGCAAAGAAAAGAGGGTATTGAGACCGTCACATTAGTGGTACACCTTGGACATTTCCTTTTTTTGTAAAATTCCAAGAAAGGCTTCTTTCCCTTAAGATACGGTACTAACCTATCTAAAGGGATAACACCTCAAAGAGTTGAGGATGCGAATACCAAAGCTAATTGACATAGTTCATTAGCTTTGGGAAGCTCAATATATGCTAGATGTGTGCAAAAGTCAGATGTCTGCCATGTAGTGGGAGTAGTAAGCTGTTCAAATCCTGCTATGGAGATAAAATACTTGATTGCAGTAATAACAATATCTTCAATGATGAAAAGATTTTTGAGATAGTGATCTCAAAGTCTGATCATCAAGAACATAAGATTTCATAGATAGTGATCTAAAAAATCTTAACTGCAGATGCCTTATAGTCTTAAGACTGGGTCTTAGTCTTAGGAGATAGAGATCTCCGGGAAAAAGGATATTCTCATAAGTATAACAAACATTACAAACGGTGATTATTTAGTTGTAGTGTCATAGACACTAGAACTGCTTTAACAAGATTGAGTATTGGTTGCATAAGATGCAACATTCGCATTCGATGTAGGCACTATTACTAGGAGATATGCAAGCACAATAAAGGACTTGGCATATTTTCTCAAGAATAGAGTGACTGATCATCTTACCTAGCTATTTTTCTAAATAGTCTATGATTGTTACTTGAGTGTGCATTTAAAGAAGCCCATTAATGGCTCTTTGGGTTAGTGAGAGATTCTTGGACATGCGAGCCCACGACGAGCCATTATGCAATAAGTGTTATTGCAAATATCATTCTCTGATCTAAAATGAAGAATAATTAATTTTTATAATAGATCCCTTAGTACAATTAGGGTTATGTACTATGGCCATCGTAATGATCATACAACTGTTGATTCAATTGTTGAATCATAGAGGCTTGTGCTTGGATGAATATCTAAAGAGTTGGATTGAGGACTCATCAACCATCGTCAAATGGTTATTAAGAGAAGATCTTCAGTCTGAGAAGGAGATGGAAATCTTTTCTCTAAAGGCTGATATCTAACTGACCTCTTGGTGCAGGTCCTCTGCATAGGAATAAAGATTCAGAGGCATTAGATAATTGACTTAACGAGATCAAGATAACCAAAGAAACATGTCGTGTGTTGTCACGATATAGGCACACATGCTCTGACTGAAGACAAAAGTTTTACTATATGTTTGAGTATGTGCATTTGATAGAGCAATAGCTTGATGACCTAATCAAGGTCTATTCATTGGCATGTTGGTGTGCATATAAGGGCATATGAGTAATACGACCTCTCAAAGGTAACATATAGGTTCATTTACTGAACCAGAAGACATGAGCTGACACATGAGATATTGGGAAGGATTAAATTCCGTGCATGATCGTCTCTCTTTGGAAGCTTGACTGAATTTGTAGGTTTGATATATGCTTTTGGAAAGTATATGATCAACACATAGGTATGACATATGCTTTTGGAAAGTATATTCTCGATACTAACTCCCAATGATTGAATGAGAAACTTAATGATAAAACCCTGAAGAAAATAATCTAAATATATATAAAACTTCGGGTTTATTTTTGGTCTTCCAGTATGCTGGATATACATGTATTAGGAATACCTGAGGGTGATGTGATCATAGATGATTGTATAACCATGATGCTTCCATTCCTAGGGAGTGATGAAACAGGTCTGGATTTTAGTGAATCCTCTCAGTAGAGAAGTAATCTGATCTTGGCCCAAATGTTGGACATTGATCTAAATGTGATTAAGATGCAAAGAGAAGATTATATTTGTGGTCTTGATTTAATCAAGCATCTTTGAGAGGTCGCAAGATCTGGATTTGAGATGTGATCTCAATATCCAGCTCACTATACGTGGAACAATATAATCACCCTATTCTTATCTCCAAGTATCCACAGAGAAAGCGTATTATCCTTGAAAGAGTTCAAGGATAATTTCACAGTTGATAAATGTATCCGAGCATTGAGAAAATTGACAATTAAATGTGATTTAATATCATGAATAATATGAATTTGATTCATATTATAAGGAGAGTTATCTAAGATAATTATATGTGATTTAATTATCAAAAATATGAATAATGTGAATGTGATTCTTATTATTTGGGCACATGAGAATGGAGATCCTAGATGATATAATGTGATTTAATTATCATGGACATGAATAATGTAGATAGAACTATCCGTATTAATCATATGTATTATAAATGTGATTTATAATATATAAGAGAGAGCTATTTGTAAATAACATTTACGAATTAAATGTTGTTGTGAATTGGATTCACATTGGACAATTAATTGAAAATGCAATTTACGTTTTATTTTGGGTGGTGAATGTGATTCACATTTTCCCAACATGATTGCAATATTCACAAGATAGTTGTTTTTGTGAGATAATTTACAACAAGTGTTGTTATAAATATTGGAGATTTCATGAGATAATGTAATCTCATGAGAAAATGTTGATATTGCCACCTTCCATCCTAAGATGGTGGATGACCACCAACTCCTATTAGGAGTGGGTGCCCCCCTCTTATGGAATGAAGGCAATCTTCCTCCCAATTATCTCCATGCTTGATTGATTTAATCTAGAATTAATTTATATTAATTTATCAGTATATATATACTTTAAATTAAATTAATTGTTGTTGTGTTTTTACAACAAAATCATGGCCATCTCATCCATTGATTTTGTGTTGTCCATGGATTGAGATCCATGGACTTCCATAATAAAATATAAGAAGAGGAAACCCTTGCTCTTCAAGTTACAACATCAACAAGAGACACATCATATGATCTCTCTCTCTCTCTCCTTCTCTCTGCACGCCAACTCTCTCTCTCATTGTGGCCATCCATGATGCAGCCCTAGAGAGAGTCACCATCACTAGAGCATCGTCGTTATGTTGTCGGATTGTTTGCTCATGGATCTCCGTCTACTTAGGTGCACCTTGCTCGTGAAGAAGACAACGGATCTCTGTGACGAGATCAGAAGATTTGCCGCTTGGATCACCAACATGGATTGCGAGGAGCATGTGTTTCATCAACACGCTTGCAAGTGTCTACTCCGTATGATCGGACTTGAGACAGGAGGTCTCCTCGTTTAGAGACTCGATCAGACCACGCTTCGAGAGGTAAACCTAATACTTGTTTGTGGTTTAGATAAAATTATCCAAGAAGTGTTCTTGGATAATGTGGTTTCATTATTTTATTTTCTTGAAAATTTTGTTATGTCGAGCAACTAGTTCGACTACTCGCTCCCAATCACATGTGATGTGATCCTCACGCTTCCGTGATGCACTTAAAGATCTTCCCATATCCTTCAGTAAAGCCCAAACCCTAGCCTCCAGGGACGACTTGCTGTCATACTCTAAGTAGATATGGTGTGAACACATGGCCAGATTTAACGCTAGGATCTTAGAAACATTATAACAAAGAGCCTTGTGGTTTAGTTCTAGAACCTTTAGCTAGAGAGAATCTTGATCCGTGGTCAATTGCGAACTGATGATGACTAGATATTGTTGTGTATTAGTCGCAAGGAAGGCATACTTCAGATTGGCTAGAAGTGACTTTAATTTTATTGGAGTCTGAGTCGGCTTGTTAATAACCTTTGAGACTGGGCTGGTGGTTGGAGCATGATTTGCCAATAATTTATTGTCCACCTACTGATTTTCGTCTATGCACTCATATCTATGGTAACTTTGTCATTGAAGGAGTGAAAGGTAATGTTTCCAGACGTGTAATCAACTATCGCTTCGATAGTTTAAATGAACGACCGACCAAGTATTATAGGAGTCTAGAGTAACGTTGCAAAGGATTCCATGTCCATGACAATAAAATCCACTAAGGCATTCACACCTTTCACTCTTACAATAACATTCTCCAATACGCGTTGGGGTTGCTTAATGTAACGATCAACAAACTGAAAGATCTTGGTTGGTTTCAGAGGACCTAGCCCAAATTCCTTGAGAAAAGATGTGGGCATGGGGTTTATTGAAGAGCCACTATTAAGAAGAGTGTACTAAAAAAATTGTTCAAAGATCTCACATTCTTATTAAAGGAGCTCCCATGTCTTTCTGTTTGGATGGGAGGTTATTCATCACATTTACAATATCTATGGTCATAATATGCTTTTCTATTCGGTTGCATATGTTCTTGTGGGGTTGAATCTCTTATGTACATGCCTATTTAGTCCTTTCTTCACACTCGTCATGTTTTCCATTGATTTTATGAACAATATTTCCAGAAAGATGTTCTGTAGAATTTCTGCAATCTATGTATAAGAATGTTATTTTTTGTGGATTTTCATTGCATCAAGAATAGAATATTTACATCACCAAATGTTCTTTCAAATCATCTTTTACAAATGAATGATGATAAAGGATAAACTCTTTGATCATGGGGGAGGGATAAGAAGTAGATACAATGGCTTCGTCGGCTTGCACTTGAGTGGTTGCAGATGTTAGCTTCTCCTTGTTTTGCACGTCTCAACCACAGTTGTTATGGTATTTTTATTGTTTTTCATTTTCTTCATTTTTGTTATTTTGCATCTGGTGTGACCCCTATCTCTTCTTTTTTTCCCAACATGATACGTGATTAGTTGTTGCAGACGATGAGACTGGATTTTTGAAGCTTTATTATTTTCCTTGATTGTTGTAGACGGTTGTAATGCCTTACCAATCCTGAGAGTCACAACATTAGATAACATAAATGAGTTATTCATACATGAATCGATGGGGGAGGAATCATGATAAGCTACCAGCTCCTTACAATGGAAAATATTAGGGTTGGCTTTAACCTGTATAGGAATAATAGTTTTTGCAGCTATCAGGTCATACAACTTCTAGCTCATCTCCATCAAGTTCTTTACGAGCTGAGACAAAAAATCAAGTGTTGGTTTCACATGTGCTTCTCAATCTATACAGTAAGCAGAGATCATTGACTCTGATAGAGGTGTAGAGGTAGCAACTGTTAACTCTGACAATATGGATGAGGAGGATACTGCTGATAATGTGGAGGAGGGGGATAATGATTCTGATATTGAGTAGTAGGATGATAGTTATGGAACTGGAATTGATGATATATTGTCTATTGGTAGTTCTTTTTCCAAGTGTTAGTGTTGTATGGCGATTGGTGTTGAGAAGGCTAGTTCTGGACTAATCTTCCACCTTGATATTGGGGGAATGGTGGGATGGCAGAGGATTGACCATGTTGATGTCCTCCTAGACAGGTCAACTGAGGTTCATTGACTCAAATGACGTTCACCTCTTGAATTTAGGGTGAAGATGGAAAGAACGATTTGACATATTTTGGGGGCTCTGGATGGTACACTTCCATCTATGGCTGCTACTATTGCTATGGTGTACCCGGTTTTGGGTGTTTACACATAATAAACATGCTGGACAGACTGTGGCTGCCCTTGACCCTACGACTATGGTTGTTCCTTCATCTCAACGGTTGAGGTATCGACTGTTGAACGCATAGACTGCCACGAGTTGATTCATCTCAGCAGGAGCTCCAACTGCTTTGTAATCTGGTCAAGATTGTCCAGATTCTTTGTTATTTGTTCAACCACATTAAGTTTCTCGACGTCCTATGATCATTTCTCGATAATATTCACCTTGGATAGGTGGTTCCAGATAATACACAGGTTAAAACTCTCGTTCCTGTCATCTTTGTGAGATGCCGCAATGTTGAGGGACTTGTGGAGGATTTTGGGATTCTTTTGAAAAGCACATGACATAGATAATGCAATTGATCCTTTGACTATCTCCTCAAAAATTTGCCAAACAACGTCTTCATCCTTATTGAAATGGGAGCCTCCACATATGACATCAACCGACCTTTGGTTGTCTTGATTCAAGCTCCAAAGAAATTCTGGATCAAGTTGGTTTTTGGTATATCGTGATGGGGGCACTTATCTTGCAGATCTTTAAATTGTTCACAAATGTCATGAATATGCTCGTGGGACAACTGCAAGAAGTTTGAAATCAAAGTATGCATCTGATTGAGGCAACCCATGGGATAGTACTTGTGTAGAAAAGATGATTTCAGCTCTTCCCAGATCGTTACCACCTTCCCTAGGTGGTTGATCTGATAGAGAGCCTTTTCCTAAAGGCTAAATGGGAAGGCGGCCATCTTAAATACCTCCAACAGAATGTTGGGGTACTACATGGTTCTATAGAAGAGATTAAACTACTGCAGATGGATGTAAGATTCCTCAATTGTATACCCATGAAAGGTGGGTAGGAGAGACAAAAATTAAAATTATGCATGTGGATTTGTGGTATACATATCCACTTGGTTACCTGACAATCTTCAATGTTATTTGTTTCTTTTAGAGTAGGTTTTGGTCCCTCTCTTCACTCCTCCTCTCCACCATGGTGTCCATCTTCTTGTTCTCCTCCTCCTCCTCCTCCTCCTCCTCCTCCTCTGTTCTCTCTATCCCTCCTCATCTCCATGAGAAACTCCTAGATGGCCGCATGAATCTCAGCTTGTGCAGTTTGTTGTTGCTGAATCGCCTGAATGGAGGCGAGCATCTGTGTCTTGACCTTATATTTCTCTATTTGATGTGCCTTCCCTCTCCGAGGAGCCATTTCTGGTTTTGAATCTAATAATGAATCCAGATTGGGGTCTTGGTCTATAATAGCAAATATATTCTGATCAATCTTTAAATATGCACCAGATGATGAGAAGTATTCAAGATTAGGGTCAATCTTAAACTTTATTAAAGTAGGAGATGTGAATGGATATTGGTTGATCTCCATTCACAAGGAATTGGATTCAGTAAGAGAGTCATTTCATTTTTTGGTGAGGAATATAGAAGAGGGGAGTGTCAAGAGCGGCTCGCAAATTCTGAACCGGTCTCTCTAGAATTTCCCTAAATTATTATAGATATCAGCATTAGGGTTTTATTGATGTGGGTGTTCATGGATATGAACAAAACCATCCCTGATTCGCTATCTTGAGAAGCAAAAAATATGAGATGAAGAATTAACAGCACGAGGATGAACACAGAATAAAGTGAGAGGAGGAGAAATGAAGGCTCAAAATGTGCAAAATGAAAATAAGGATTAAAAAGAAGTTTGAAAAAAAGGTGCAAGTACACGATTTTTTTGATATTTGACCTAAATTAAATTAATCAAACCTCAAAAAAGGCTGGGTTCACCAACACAACATATAAAGCAATGAGAATTTAACTATTTATCTTGGTAGTTTTTATTTGTTGTTTTCAAGCAAACTTGTCAGATTAAGCTAAGCGCCACCCCTATAAGAGAGTGAGTACTACTAGACAAGCGTCTTGTACTTCCCACTTCCTTTGTAACCTGTAACCTGTACTTTTTGAGGTTCTTGTTATTAGATCTGGGTCCACTGCTAAACCAAAGAAGGAAAGGAAACCGATATAGATAATCATATATTTACTCCGAATGGTACTTAAAAATGGCACAATGAGACATGGTCCTGCCATAGTAGTACACATCTGCTTAGTAATTCAGACCAAATCCACAAGCATACTCAACCCTACTTGCCCACACACTGATAAAAAAGCTAATACATCATGAACCCAAAAGATAAATAATGCAATATCCAGGATGGGTTTTGGTCTCTAATTCATAGGATCATGCCTCACTCATTCTGGAATCTAATTCATAGGATCATGCCTCACTGATTCTGGATGATACATGAATACAATGTGGGCTTTATGCACCAAATACAATTTAGTCTATTAATCAATTTTAATAGGTGAAAGTGTTTCTAGCATTCCTTTATTAATTTTCAGTTTCACTTTTTTTGGATATTTTTCATGTAATCACCTAACAAATTTTCTGATTTCCTTTTATTTCTATGTCCATGAGAAATAAGAGAAGGAAGTCAGAAAAGCTGATGCATGAGAAAATGATGAATGCAATTGCAAGAGATAGGAATACGTACCTTACGCCAGCACTCTACATGTCAGCTATATGATGTATTCATTGAAATCACCCTAAAACATGTGTTGCTATTAACATGAAGAATGTTTTTACTTGATGACAAAGTCCAAGCATAGATAAGTCTATAGACACATGCAATATATTAGGGCTTTAGACCTAATTACCGAGAAATCAACCTAAATTGTAAGGGCTCAATTAGCAAAGACGTAAAATGAAAATAAAGTGGAAAACGCAAAACTTAGGGAAAAAACAAAGGAAAAAAATAAGGGGAATAAAATATATAACTCGGTGAAAACTACAAGAAAACTCGGTCGGGTCCCCAAGTGAATAGACACTTGGTAAAAAAGATCCAAAAATCTAAGTGTTCTGAGAGTGCCTAATTATTACAAATTATTTAATCACTCTCTCACCATAGAAAATAAAAATAAGTTGATGTACACTACGACTGTTCTTCTTGGCTCTCAGTTCTCTTTTGTTGCTCTCTCATACCGGCTTGGTCTGAAGGCCGAACTCTGCATCACTCTATGCCTTGGACCTCCTAATAAATCCTCCCTCGATCCACGATACCTCTCAACAAAATCAAACACATTAGAAAGTTATGGAAAATATATACAAAAAGAAACAAAGAGCATGTAATGAGAAAATAAATAACTAATATTAATTATCTACCATAAATGTTGCTTCCCCAACAATGGTGCAATTTGTCTATTCGACGAACATGTCTGTTAGGTCTAACAAGTTAGACAAGCAATCGCTACATTGACTGATCACTAAATCAGACAATAATCCACCCATAATGTGTATCAAAATGAAATGTGTGTGAGTTAAATTTATTACAACTCTTTTGTAGATGTATAGGTATAAGCAGTAAGAGTGTCGAACACGTGGAAGCAAATATGGATAGAAAATAAATATTAATTAATTCTAATTAATAATATTTTTTGGATTTTATCTTTTCTATTTTTTTGTGGATTTTTAATTATATTTAAAAATTTTATGGTTTTTAATTATTTTATATTTTATGTTTTTGTTTTTTAAATTTATATTTTACTTAAATTTTTCAAAATTTTAATTTTTATTGATTTTTTAAAAAATAAATAGTTAATGATACAAATATAAATAATATATTATATAAATAATTACATAAAGAATGTCTTTTTGGATTTTTGTTAAATAAGTAAGAATAAAGAAATTTTTTGTATTTTTTATATTTTTCTCTATTTTTGGCAATTTTTATGAAATTTTTCTAATTTTTATGGATTTAAAAAAATACTCAAAATAGTGAAAATATTAAATTCACGAACTTGTTCATGGTTTTAATATGTATAAGTTCAAAATAAGCCCTAAACTATTTTTAATTACTATATATAATAAAGAAAATCAAGAAATAGAAAGATATATTTTAATATTTTTATAGCATATTTTCTAAATTTTTTAAGGTTTTCAGGGATTACAAGTTTTCATGTTTTATATATCGTACTTTTTATTGATTTTTGGATATATAATAGAATCTAATAAAATCTGACTAACCTTTTTTTTAGGATTTTTGGAGACATTCTAATTTTTATGGATTTTTAATTGTTAAACAAGGAATATACTTGTTTTTGTATTTTAAAATTAAGAAAAAAGATTTTAATACTAAATAAAAATTATGCATGACAAATCAAGGTTCTAAGCATCTACCGTAACTTTTCTATAGTTTTTGGCATAAAAAAATATTTAATGCAAATAAAATACACAAAATAGCAGTACAAAGACATATTTGCAACTTTTTGAAACTAAACATTCATTTCACAATATGTCCTTGAAATCCAATGGTATATCCTTAAAATAACAAAAGCAGCGTCACACGGAGAACAACGTGAGGTGACCTGACAAGGACCTAATTTTAAATATGATATAGTTTGGGGTCCAAAGCACAAAATAACCTAAATACTTTACACATTATTCAATATTTCTAGGACTTAAAAATAAATACAAAAGGGGGAGGGGTGCGTGCAATATACCCTCTGGGGTACGTGAGAGGCGCGTGCAAGCACTGCTGATCTCACGGTTCGTGCATGCTACTTGAACTTGATCGAGTAGTGGACCTTGCGTATCGATTCATCTCTTGATTGAATGACCCATTTTAGATCTAGGTCGTGTTCTTTATCCAACAATTATGGAGTGTCTTGGAAGAACGGGGAAGAATGCCATTCTCATCGGTCTTTATTCCGATATTTCTCCTTCCATTGGCCACATCCCGATCTTGGGGGTGGCGAAAAATGTTCTTGGAAGTCGTTCGCTCTGGAGGGTAGTGCCAAGAGGGTCCAGACCTCACTGGGGAGATGTCTGGAGCTTGTGAAGATAATGGGCACATGGGACTTGTTCCTAGGATTGGATCTCCTTCAAGGTGGGCTCTCTACTTCTGCAAAATACACGATAGACTCGGGTGATCCAAGGCAAAGTTTCCGACCCAATTTATTGGGAGAAATGGCATGGGGATGAGTAGTGTGTATGATCTCCGATGATGAGTAGTAGATGGAGATCAAGTGCCTTGATTCATACATAATCTAGGGGGATGTGGTGGTCCAGATGATGGAGAACTTGAAGGGATACAAAGAGAGGTGGTGAGTGAGTCGATATAAGGTCGTGAATAACCAGAACAGAGGGCGGAGCCTAGTGCTTCGAAGAACTATTATTTTGGATTTGGATTTATATCCAGCAGACCCTATAAACTTTGCCGATTACTTCTACAACTTTTGAAACAACCTAATTCCCCCATCGACCTCGTAAACTTGCCAACTCTTATCCCATGAACCCTCCGGTAATATGTTTGAATCCCGTGGGGGTTCTTGGGGTAATTTATACAGTCGATGGGGTAATTACGTTGTGTAAAAGGTCGTAGAGGTAATTTAGAAAGTTTTTAGGGTCTGCCGGGTAAAAATCCCTTTTGGATTTAAGCTAAATTGAAATGAAATCAAATGAAATAAGGTGCAAATCTACACTAGAAATTAAACATGAACTTAAAAACCTAAGTCAACATCTCTTACCTGGTTTTAAGGACCTAGGAGCATAGAACCACCTACAGCTTGCTCTAACGATGGTGAAACAATCTCCTCCTCCTAGCCTTAGATCAACGGGGGCACACCTCCTGTCACTAGGGTATCACTCCAGAAAGGCCTCTAAGGGGTTATAGTGGGGGAAGAGCGATTAGAATTTGGTTGGAGTTTGAAGAGGAGTTTTTATTGTGGTGGTGAAGGGGTCTATGGATAGGGCATGGTGCGCAATGATATAACAATCAAGTTTTGTGATGGGCTCGAGGCGATAAGAAACGTGAAGATGGAGTAAAAAAATGGTGAAGGGAGGGAGTCGAGTATGCAAAAAAGGGCTAATCGTATAGGGGGTGTTAATATGGGGTCAGCACTCCACTTCATATGATTGCTCCATGTGGGCTGCTCCAGGAAAAAAAATATGAAATAATTGAAAAATAAAACACTAGAGGGTTTTTTTTTAAAAACTTAAAACATAAAAAAAGGTTTCTTATTTTATGAACTATTTCATAATTATTTTTATTTATATTTAAAACCTTATTTAATTTAATAAATTATTATATTAAGTATTTATAGTTATATATAATTGTATATTACCTAATTTTTTATTTTGTATTTTTTCATAATGAAATATTTACATAATTTATATATTTACCACATTATTTAGTACATATTTGCATATTTTATTGGTATTTCTATGGTTTTGTTTATATGTATAGATAATTACATATAATTATATCGTAGGTAAAATATATTTTCATATAGGCTTTATTATTTATTTTTATATTTTTAGTTACGTTTTATTTATATTTAAATTATTCATAAATGTTGTATAATATGTATAATTATTTCAAATTATTAAGAGACTAAAAATCATAGAATTAAAAATAGGGATTTTTACCCAGCTGGCCCTATAAACATTGCCAATTGCCTCCATGACCTTTGAAACAACATAATTCTCCCCTCGACCCCGTAAACTTGCCAACGCTTATCCTATGAACCTTGTGGCTACTCTGTTTGAAGCCCGCGAGGGTTCTTGGGGTAATTTATAGGGTCGATAGGATAATTACGTTACGCAAAAGGTCGTGGAGTTGATTGGCAAAGTTTATAGGGTCTGCTGGGTAAAAAGCCCTTAAAAATATTGGTTTTATATACAGATGTACAAGTACGAAAATACCCTAATTAACTGGTCTTTGCATATTAACTCTAATTTAAATGAAATCACCTTCTTGAAAGATATTTAATTTGAAATACACTGGAGGTGAGTTTGGTTCAACGTAAGCTCATATGGAGAAAATATTGATAAATGAATTTCTCTTTACAGCCTTTTCATCTGAGTTTACCAGGCGACTTGTGCATGATTTATTTTTGCCAATATTTTTCTTATTTTCTATACATTATTATGTACATGTTTTGTGTTGAAATTTTATTATTTGAGGTATTTATAATGACGAATAAAATTGTATAAATTTAAGCTATTTACATATGTTCTTAAAAATTATGTTTTTTGTATATTGTTTACCTTATCTCCCCCTACTTTATTCCTTATTGACCTAGTCAATAATTGTCTTGGTCTCAGGGTTCAGGGTTAGTATCAATGATAGATCCTTTATTTTTCCTTTCATTATTCATTTATTTAGAATTTAAAAATGGTTATTTATACAATATTTGTACAATAGTATTAGAGTGTCAATTTATGCAAGTTAGTTGTATTTACATGTATTTAGGAATGGATTTAAAACCTAAATGAATTAATAATGCTGAATGAATGTCTGTTCATCGAATAGTCCATGCGCGTTAGGGTAGAACTACATATATGGGATCTCAACAGGGTTCGTCTACAAATTACCTAAGCGGTATGTGCTTGGGGCGTGCATACTAGCTTCAGTGTGAGGCTTGGGAAGCGAGGTGGCTCATACTATGTGGAGGGTGGTGATGAATATGTGATTCATCACTCTAAAAGTTGAAAATAGAGTCTTGTTCCCGAGTAAATAACAACATATTTCCTCTTATCTTGCAAAATTAGCATTCATGCATGCAAGCATAATATCTGCATTTTAGCATTCATAATTGCATTAAATAAGAAGCCAAATTTACTTGTAAATATTCACCTGTATATTAGATAAAATACCTTATTTGTATATATTTTATACTAACTTCGAATCCAATAAAACCAACTCTATAGCTTATATATTAGTAACACTAATTAAGGAAAAATATCAAAAAAATACTAACTTGTAAAATTGACTAATGAAACCCCAATCCAAGTTTGAAACTAGGAGCCTTAAAATGTGCATATCTCTCTCATACATCCTCTGAATTAGGTCTACTCATTTTAAAGTAATATACATTCAAAGACCTTTGAAACAAGACAAATTTCATTAAAATCGGAGCTCGTATGCAAAACTTGGGGTTTTGGGCCCCCTATGTATATTGTACATATTAACCGTTTTAACCTTCATTTTATCCTTTTATTTTCTTAATTATTAAAAATCCAAAAAAATAGATTAAGTCGTAAATATTCTTCTCATATTTTCTCTATTTTTATTTTGATTTTTCTCTTATTGAAAAATGACAAAAAATTACAAAAGATAAAATGCGGTATTTTATACCTATAAGGTACCACCCAAAAATACATTTTGTACAGATTATTTCCTTTGATTTTTGACACTTCACAAAAGTTGTAGATCTTGTCAAGACGAGAAACATTCGTGTTGATCACTTTTTGATTTAACCTCTTTTATTATTTCTTTCTGATTTTTCTTTGTATATAGTTGTGGATTTTTTTGGGAGCGACACGTGGCAGCTCCTGGAGCCACCACGTGTCGCCTCCTCATTCATCCACATATGCCACCTTCTCCTTCATCCAGGGCCGTTGGATAAAAGGGTATTTCCTCAACGGCCGAAGCTCTTCTCTTTTCTCTCTTTCTCTCTCTCTCTCTCTCTCCAAACTCATTCTTCCACCTCCGGTTACTTGTGGGAGAAGCTCCCGCACACTTCACCCACTCCACGTATCTCCCCCACGAGCTCCATCTTCTCCATTAGCCACTCCACCTCACATCGGCTTTAAAAGGCCGACTACCTCCTTCATTCATCCCCATCCGCCAACTTAAAGCCTTAGCCTCTGAGCTCCATCCACCATCTCTTGGTGACAGCAAGAGAAATCGACGTAGAGCGATGACGTGAGCTAGGCGGCGTGATCCAAGGGACCCTCTGTTCTTTGCTACAGCTCTTTCGCGGGCTGTCAAGCTCAGCTCTCGCCGGAGCTTCCATCCGCCACCTACAGGCGATTTTATTCTCCTTCTTTCTTCTACACCCACACTCTCTCTCTCTTCAATCCACCATTATTCATTCCACGAATCGCAAAACTAATTGCACTTCCATGGACAAATCTCACGTTGCGAACGCAACGGTGATTTTTATTGATTTTTTCGAAGCGATTCCATCAACCAATTTCTCTCACGTTTCATTTCAAGTAAATAAATGCATGCAAAACAGGGGAGTGGTGAAACTCCCCTGTTTTTGCTTTCTTCCTCTCACGTATGCTCTCTCTCCCTACTTTCTTCTCCTCCACCCTCCTCGTCGCGTACTAGCACACCGCCCACACCCTTCTGTTCCCGCTTGCAGTAGCAGCATCCCCTCCTTGCACCTCCTTCCCGTGCGCCTCCACGCCCATAGCAGTGACCCTTAACCCAACCCATTCCACCGCCAAACCTCCAACGGAGACCAGCGGCAGCCCCTGTTTCAAGTCCACCTCGTGCCCGTGGTTGACATAGATCCGCCTCTGCTAGCGCACGAAATCCGAGCTGCATCTACACCGATGCCTTCGTCCAGCAAGGCTCCAGCTTCAGACCACGCAGCACCTCTGTTGTTGCTACACCGCCATAGACCTCGTCGAGCCTCCTTCGCGCTAGCAGACCACTTCCACCGTCATCGACTCTGCTTCCAGGCCGCTACTACTAGCGTTAGGGAGTGCTTCACCTTCATAGCTTAGGCCGTGTGTCGGCCGCCACATTAAACACCATTGGTGCCTCATCTCCGCTTCTAGGCTACAGCAACTGCCTTGGCTCCTGCTCCGTCGTGTGTCGACGAGCGAGGGATACCTTGCACAACGCAGCAGCCTCGACGTGCATGCCATCGCCACCTCGGCCGTGTGTCGGTCGAGGCTTCCTGCAGCTGGAGCATGCCACCCACAATTTGCTTCCACCATGTGCCCCTGCAAAGCTCCACCTCACCGCTCACGCCTCGCTTGCACCGACGACCACGTAAGGCACCTCGTCTACGCCGCTGCAGGTCCAGCCCTGTCACGCGCAACCTCCATGGCAACCCACTTCCGCTTGCACCAGCTGCTTGTGGCCAACGTCATCAACCTCTGCCCATTCCTAGGAAAGAACAAAAAGGGGGGTCCTGAGAACTCACGTGAAGGGAGCTTCCCTTTTTAGAATTTTACACATACGCCTCCACATCTTCCAACAATTGCATCCAAAGTAGGCACGCGCTTTGCTCATGCCTTGGTGGAGATTTTTTCAACCAACTCCCTATACTCCTAGGGAATAGCTCCTGCAACCACTGATAGGAAACGCACGTGGGAAGCGCATGACAACTGGGATATTTGCATCCACGTCCTCTGTCATATAGGTAAGCGCATACATGTCCCTGTCAGCATCTTTATCTTTAATCAATTTTATTTCTGTATTGCATTTATATCCCTGTCTTTGCACACATCTTTAATCATCCATTTGACGTCATTTTTTAAATTTGAAAATTGCATTGTGTAGCTCAACTTGTTCTCTTTCATATGTGATACATGTCTGGTTTTTATGACTTCAGTGGAATTTATGATTAATTAATTGGTGAAATTTTGATATATTTTTCCCATTTATGCCTTTCAATTTTTAGGAAATTCTTTGTTATTTCAAAAATCGTCATAAATCCACATTAGACTTAGGATAATTAACTTTACCTTGCATAAAAATTTCATCTCAATTGCACACATCCAGAGGCCTATATAATTAATTTGGTGAATTTCTTAATTAATTTTCTTTTACGTCATTTCACGTCAAAATTAAAGTTTGATAATTTTCCTGAATTCCTCACCTCAGATTTATCTAGGATAATTGTTATTCTCAAAAATTAATGTGATTTGATATTTATTAAAATTAATTTAGTAAAAATTACCTTGCATTCATTTTTAATTCTTAGTAAATTCATTTAGTCTCAGAAAATTCTAAAAAGATTAGAGGACCTTAATTTCATCCCATTTCATCATCTGACCAAGTTTCATAATTTTTGGACTTAACTTGAACACTTATCTAAATTAACTCGTAAACTGACTGGATTGTGCATGCGTCTTGCAAAAAAAACCGAAAAAAGACTCAAAAAAAATTATCCCCTGAAAATTAAACCATGGACTTTGCTAAAATTCACCTAAGGAGATAGTTGCCTCCCTGAGTTTGACCTTGGACTTCCAACCAAGTAAAAAAAATTACCGCTCGAGATTAACTTGCTTTAATTAAAAGTGGTATTTGATCTGCTCTCATTATCCGACTGCAACGAAAATTATTAATTAATTTGACCATTAATTTGATTTAATTAATAAGGGTAGTGGGACGTGTTTCAAAATGGCGCCGTTGCCGGGGAGGCATGGCTTATGTTAAATTGCAGCTATTTCTGAGTGTTTGATTTTCTCTCCCCTGGTAGTCTGACCCCCGATTTTCTTGTGAATATTTTCTGTCTTTTAATTTTTGCATTTTTTGTGTCATTCTATGACCTCAATTTATTTCTGTGCGAGGAATGCGAGGAGTCAAAGACGCTTCGAAGATTCAACATTGTAATTCTTTGAGTGATTTGAGAGAACTTGTATTTTAATTTTATTTCTTTATTTTTTCGTATCATTTCCAACGGTTCCCGTTTGGGTTCTCGCGTGTGTAAAGATAGTGAAACCATGTCTCCATGTGCTGTGTGGTTTGAATGGTAAATTAGGCTTGCACTAGCGGCTCCTCAAGCCACTCTAGGAATTGCTTGTGCTCGTAAATTTCTAGGACCACACAATACACTTAAAAGACGCACTTAGACCGCAGATCTAGTCAAAATAACATATTCTTCACTCGTTAATAGAACTGCTTGTCTAGGAGCGGATTTTGTCGCTTGCAGTTGCATATAGTGTAAAATGTTCTCAATTCTGTTTTGCATCCTACATAAAAAGCAAAGGGATCACTGTAAGTATTCTCTACTCAGTATACGCATCACTGTTTTTCGTGCATCGGCTTTTCTCGATTTCCCCCTCTATTTTTCACACTTAATTTAAACGGAAATTGGGACTGGACGATAGGCGTGCTGTGTGGTTGGACTAACAAGTGATAACTTAACTTAAAAAAAGGACTGCTAACATTATTGACCAAAAAAATAAATAAAATTTGAAAATCTGTTTGCGGGAGACTAATCCCCGACCTTGTTTTCAGGATGAGTGAGGGTACTTGAGTGTGTGTGAACACCTTAAGGCAGAGCCCAAACCCTGCCTTCCATATCACGCTACGACTAATCCTAGCAAATATCACAAGTTGAATTTATTAAGGTTCATTGACTAGTACCAAGTAGCCACCCCCTGTCTCAGGTAGATAGGGGCGAAATTGCGGTACTTCGCGACAAGTTTCCAGTAACCCCCCGAGGTAAAGTTCCGGCCTTATCAGCCTCCTCCTGCTTGCAGGTAGATAGGGGCAGGTCTTTGAATCCATAAACTTGGCATAAGAGCGAAGAAAGGAAGGATCGGCGGTATCTTAGGCGACAGGTTAAACAAGGAAGATGCATGTGGCTCTGTGCCGACTTCCCTCCAAGCCGTGTAATCCTTGCTATCTTGCTTGAAAAATCACACTTAAAATTTACAAGATTAATTGGACTCGATTTCGGGTCCTTCACTGTGTTGAGTGTGAACCCAGGGTCTTGGATTTAATTGTTTGCTTCTGGTAGGAGTCAAATCCTATATTTACTTAGGACTCCCGATTCTTATCGCCAAATAAAGATGAGTGATTGGGGGGATATCGACTCTTTATTCACCAATCTCTCTTTGAGCCCCCCACGAAACTCCTCTTCATCGGCCCAAGTGCACCTTGGACCACCCAGGACTCATGACCCTCTTGAGTTCTGGTTCCCTCACACTCAGGGTGGGTACTCTCAAACCAACCCTTTCCTCTCCTCTCAGCTTACCGAGGAAGACCATTGCCTCGATAAGAATCCCTTCCTTGATTTGTCCTCTGACGCAGACCTTGTTTCATACCCAAGAATAGACGACAAGATGCCGCCTAAGCAGCCACCGCCGGATAAGGACCCATTATGATAGATCCTTAACCACCTCGCCACAGCCGAACAACAAAATGCAGATCTCACAGCTAGAATGGGACAGATTATTGCAGCAGGAGGAATCGACCGACCAATGGTTGATGCCTACAACCCAGCGGAAAACGAGATGCATAGTTGGTAGGCACCAGCGGTTCCCCCAGAAGCATTCGAGCTGAAGCCCCACTTCCTTAGCCTGCTACCGAAGTTCAACGTAAATGCCCATGAAGAACCATATGCCTTCCTCCGAGACTTCGAGCTGGTCTGCGACAACCTTAGTCATCCTAGGGTTAGGCAGGATTACATTAGACTGAAGGCCTCCCCTTTTGCCTTAGGAGATAAGGCAGCACATTTCTCCCTGGGACCTCCCCTCTTGCCTTACATTAGGATTGCCAGGGGTGATGTGTACCACCTGGATGCAGTTCAAGGACTTATTCCTGAAGAAGTTCTACCCTCTCATTAGAACTAATCAAATGAGAACCAAGATCGCTAGTTTCTCCCTGGGACCCTGTGAACCCTTCCATGAAGCCTAGGATCGGTTCAATGACCTAATTCATAAATGTCCCTGTCATGGCATTTCTAAAGCGATCTTAGTCCAGACCTTG
Source organism: Ottelia alismoides (assembly GCA_037367405.1). Lineage (NCBI taxonomy): Eukaryota > Viridiplantae > Streptophyta > Magnoliopsida > Alismatales > Hydrocharitaceae > Ottelia > Ottelia alismoides. The sequence goes on from JAZKJV010011445.1 coordinate 1,055,224, forward strand.
TTCTGTGGCATGACCCTAGAGATGTAGGGGTTAGTCAGTGCCGCCTGCGGAGGAAGCTATCTGAACAAAAACGAGAATGCAGTATGGAAGATACTAGAGCAGATGGCAGAAACATGCAGGTTGTAGGCCACCAGGGCCTATCAGTTGTCTCCCTCAATCTTATCCAATGAGACAACTAGGAGGACTGTAGTGGATCTGACAGAGGACCTCATCCCCAGCATGGGGATGATAGCTAACAAGTTAACTATGGTCGAGCAGATCCACAAGAGGGTCACTGACCTTGAGTCTCTCTCACGTCTGCCGAAGCAAGTGGAGGAACTTACTGAGAAGGTAGCTATGATGAAGCTACCTGCCCCTTCTTCATCACCTGCACCTGTGCACCGAGTCCATCTTGTACAGGAGCAGGCACCGGGGCCTCAGAGTAGCTGGGTGGAGAATCAGACTTACACCCAGCAGGACCAGCATGCACCCCCACAAGTGGAGACTGGATATGAGGAGCCTCCGCATGTGTTCGAGATCAACGGGCTGTGGTACAGCTGTGACCCTGTTAGTAGACAGTCGGGGATGGGGAATGGTCAGCCTCACCGACCTTCCCCAGCTTATAGGAAACTAGCTCCGTCCCCGCACCACGCTTTGTTCAGTCCAGGCCCGAACGAGGGTACCAACCTCAGCAGCACCAGCACCAGCGCACATTCCACTCGGGCCAGCAGGGCCCGACACCGTCCCATCAGCAGCAACAGTATCGGCATGGCCAGTAGGGCCAATACAGAACCTCACCCACAAGTCAGCATCAACAAGCCCAGTCCACCGAATTGGAGTCCCTCACCTTGGCGATCCAGACCCTGTCTGATAGGGTCCAACAGATCCAGAACGACTTTCTAGATATGTGAACTGATCTGAATCGGGTTTCTCGTACCCAAGATCAACAGATGGCACCAAAGACCCAATTCCCATACAGGTTCAGGCCAACCCGAACAGCTTAACCAAAGGCTAGAACCGACCTCGTAATCATGTATACTATTCAGATAATTCTTTATCTGAACATGAGATCCTTTCGTGTGATAATGTGAATCATATGTCCCTCAGGAGCGGAAGGACCGTGACCATACCTGGTCGAACACGGGCACCGAAGGAAGGAGCCGCCAAGTCTCTACTTGACGAGAACATGGAGGAAGAAGAGGAGCAGCACCACCATCACCACCACCGGCAGAAGAAGAGGACTTCTGGGTCCTCAAAGCAGCAAACCTGCATCAGCAGAGAGTCTGACGAAACTGACGAAGAGCCCGCACCTCCATCTGAGGAGGATCGTCCAGAAGTCGCGGAAGACACATCACCGGTTTCGCCACAACATTTTTCTTTTAGTTAGAGTTAGAGTCCGAGTATGTTTCAGAGTCTGAGTCTTGTACAGAACTCAGTTCCAGCTTTCAATGAAAACAATTCAGTTTCAGAACATGAGTTAGAGTCAATAATCCCTTTCCCCTGAGCTCTCAACGGTGGAAAGAAGAAAATTAAAAAATCCAAAAAGATGACCCTGAGATGGTAGTGTTCTGCAACAAATATATCAAGGTCACAATCCCCTTTGACAAGTACGTGGAAATGACTCCTGCATTTATGAAGTACCTTAAGGTGAGATGCACACCTACTAGGGTTAGCAGGAAGACCAAAAGCCGTGTTGAAAAACACGTTCTGTCAGTAGCCACGACTTGTGCAATAAAGAACTCATTTTCAAGGAAACAAAGAGACATGGGTGCACACTATGTAGTGAGTCATGTTGATGACATCGCGTTAACACACACTCTCCTAGACAACGGATCTTCAATTAACTTAATGCTTGCAACCCTCTCTGAGCAGCTTAATCTCGGACCTCTTAGGAAATCTAGAGCCCTCCTGCAGTTTGCTGATAAATCAACCAAAAGGTCCCAAGGAGAATTGAGGAATGTTGTGATCAAAGTCGAGGGGAAGGAATAAAAGGTGGACTTCACAGTCCTAGATATGGAAACCCCTCGTAATTGGAGAGACTCCCAGATCATCTTAGACATGCCCTTCCTCAGAACAGTAGGGGCCTTTATTTGATTATAAGATCGGGAAGATCCAGTTCCAAACTCCAGGCGGAGATGAGGAACTTGAGATGAAGCAGACCAGATGGCAGAGACTGGATTCCGAATCCAGCACCGAGTACTCTTCATCTGAAGCAGACTGCGATCACGTAGACACAGTTGGGCCATGGTGACAGAACCCAGCCAGCACCAATGAGACCCTCCCCACCAGAGATGATCCCGTGCATGAGTCAGTTTGCGAGGTCCTCAGAGACGAGTACTTCTCAGCACTTGCATCGCCCTACATCTTCGATGACTTAGAGGCCTAGCTGGGCCTATCAGTCCTTCCCTCTTTAGGACAACCGGAAGATGAGGATGACGAGTCGGACGCGGCTTTTGCCGATTTCATGGAGACCTTTGACGATCTGACTCCACAGCCGAACAACTTGGTGGCAGTAATTACAGAGAAAGATCCAGCCACTTTCAACACCGAACCAGATTCGATTGAGCAGATTTCCTAGATAATCACACCATACCTGAGCTCAAGCCTTTACCCACAACACTGAAATACGCCTTCCTTGTGGGTCAGGACAAGAAATTTCTGGTCATCATCATTTCGCGATTGACCGAGGAGCAGGAATCTCGCTTGCTAGAGATCCTGGAGAAAAACCGCAAGGCGATTGACTGGAGCATTTCCGATCTCCACGGGATAAATCCCGCTCTGTGTTCGCACCATATCTACTTGGAGAATGAAGCCAAACCCTCTCGTGAATTCAACATCGTTTGAATCAAAATTTACGAGAGGTAGCAAAGAAGGAGATAGAGAAATGGTGCAACACGGGTTTTATTTATCCCATCTCCGACTCTATATGGGTGGCTCCGATCCATGTGGTCCCGAAAAAGTTGGGAATTCAGACAACCACCAACGAGGATGCAGAGGAGATCGTGACGTGAGTGCCCTCATCGTGGCGTGTCTGTGTGGATTACAGACGCCTGAATGCCGCGACGAAGAAGGACCATTTCCCCCTAACATTCATTTATCAGATCCTAGAGAGACTAGTAGGATAAGAGTTCTTCTATTTCTTAGATGGGTTCTCGGGCTACTATCAAGTAGCCATAGCTCCGGAGGACCAGGAAAAGACCACGTTCACATGCCCCTTTGGTACCTATGCTTTCAGGCGCATGCCCTTTGGGTTATGCAATGCTCCAGGTACTTTCCAAAGGTGTATGATTGTTGTATTAGCCGAAATGGTCGGCGAATTCCTGGAAGTCTTTATGGATGACTTCTCGGTCCACGGTGATTCCTTCGATTCCTACCTTAGGAATCTAGATTGAGTCCTCAAACGTTGTTGTGAGGTCAATCTGGTGCTTTCCTGGGAAAAAAGTCACTTCATGGTGACGGAGGGCATTGTGTTGGGGCATGTCATCTCCAAGAGAGGAATGGAGGTTGACCATGCCAAGGTGGACGTGATTCGACGACTCCAGCCACCAACAAACATCAAGCAGTTGCGGTCATTCCTCGGGCATGTCGGATTTTATCGGAGATTCATTAAGGATTTTTCTAAGATTGCCCGACCGCTAACTGAGCTTTTAGGTAAAGACATGGAGTTTGTTGTTGATCACAAATGTCTTGAGGCCCTTAAGTTATTGCAAGGAATGATCATGGACGTACCTATCCTACAAGCCCCAGATTAATCTCTACCTTTTGAGATCATGACGGACACATTAGATTTTGCTGTTGGGGTTGTTCTAGGACAGAGGAGAGATGGTGTCCCGTTTGCAATTCACTATGCAAGCAAAGTGCTTGATACCGCTCAACGTAACTATACAGTTACGGAAAAGGAGATGCTTGTTGTAGTGTTTGCCTTGGATAAGTTCAGATCTCACTTAATTGGATCCAAGGTAATCGTGTTCACTGACCATACGACACTACGATACTTAATGGAGAAGAAGGACGCGAAGGCGCGTCTTTTTCGGTGGATTTTACTTATCCAGGAGTTTGATTTGGACATCCGTGATAAACTTGGAAAGAAGAATGTAGTAGCTGATCATCTCTCTCGAGGATATCAATACTTTCGAGGATTCACCAATTCGAGACTCCTTCCCTGACGAGTTGATTTTTGTTATCGACTCACTCCCATGGTATGCCAACATCGTGAACTATCTTGTCTCCAAGAAGGTTACCGAGGGTTGGCCCAAGAGCCACATCGACCGACTAAAGTCGTATGCGAGAAACTACCATTGGGAGGATCCGATCCTTTTCTTTGAAGGACCAGATTGTATCTGGAGACGATGTATTCCTCAGGAGGAATACCAGAGTGTCCTTTATTTATGCCACAGCTTAGAGGAAGGAGGACACCACTCTGGGAAGAGGACCGCATGGAAGGTACTTCAGTGTGTCTTTTACTTGCCGACTCTATTTCGCGATGCCATCACCTTTGTGAAGTCGTGTCCAGTATGCCAGAGAATGGGAGGAACCGTTGGTTCCAAGGATGAGATGCCAATGCAGCATGTCATCATTTGTGATGTCTATGATGCCTGGGGCATCGATTTCATGGGCCCATTCCCTGTCAGCCATGGGTTTGAATACATCCTTCTTGCGGTAGATTATCTATCTAGGTGGGTGGAGGCTATCTCGACCCGAGCTGCAGACAGCAGGACTGTCTGTAAATTCATCAGAGAGCATATCATATCTAGGTTCGAGATCCCCAAAATGATGATATCAGATGTGGGTAGCCACTTTGTAAATCGGGAGGTGAAGAAACGCTTGTAGTACTACAACATCGAACACCGTGTCGCTAGTCCTTACCACCCACAAACTAATGGTATGGCTGAGGTGTCGAATCGGGAGGTGAAGACTATATTGCAAAAGCTTGTCCGCCCAGACAGGAAGGACTGGTCTCAGATTTTGGATCAGGTCCTATGGGGGCATAGGACAGCTTACAAGACACTATTAGGAACCTCCCCATTCCGAATGGTATTCGGAAAGCCGTGCCATTTGCCTACAGAACTAGTGCACAAATTAGAATGGGAAATCAAGAAGGTCAATTAGAACATGCACCTTGGGTAGAAGCAGAGAAATATGGATCTGAATGAGCTAGTGGAAATCAGAAACCGCGCATATGACAACAGTTTGGTGTACAAGGACAAGGTTAAGCATTGGCATGATAGATATATCAGATGAAAGACCTTTGTTCTTTGACAAAAAGTATGGTTGTTTAATGCTAGGATGAAGATCTTCCAAGGCAAGTTGAAGTCCAAGTGGACAGGCCCATTTGTCGTCCGTACGGTGCACGATAGTGGATGTGTCGAGATCTCAGATCTTGCAGATGATGCATCGACATTCCTTGTGAATGGACAACTATTGAAATACTTCATCGAATCCATTGAGCAGTTAGTCCATGTTGAGGAGATTGTATTCATGCACGAGACAGATTCATCAGATACACCTCGAGCCGCGCATGAGACCTTGCAACAGTGAACTATAGCCATCAGCAGCATCTTGAAAGATTCAGACCGACTCACTTGTATATACCATCATTTCTGTACATTCTAACCTTTCTTATTCACGACTCTAGTAACTTGTACCAGCTTCATTGATCACCATCTAGGACCATACTTAGGATGACCAGATCCTAATTATAGGGGGGATGAGCCACTTGAGTCGAGCCTATGTACATCCTCCAGATCACATTTGTCTCCAAACTAACTTTCGTCCTATACTTAGGCTGACCTGAGCCTAAGTATAGGGGGGACCGATGCTCGCATTGTATATTCATCCATTTCTCTTTTTGACCTCGTCCACCCCATTCTTATTCTTCTTCTATACTTAGGCTTCATGAGCCTAAGTATAGGGGAGAAGGACGACTTCTTTACATTTTTCGTTCTCCTTGGCTCTCTTACGCTTAGCACGAGCTATGACTTTTTCCTCACTCTTCGTGCTCTGAGGACATAGCACACGCTAAGTATAGGGGGCGTGTATATATTACATATATACTTTACCCATAGCTCATACTTTCATGTATTTTCGCGTAGTTTTATATATATTTTGCAATAATTACGGGTGGGTAAAAACTGAAAAAAAAATATACTTGTTATACAACACTTGTATAATCTGTATATTACTTATAAAACTCTTGAAAATTATTCTAACATAGGAGGTTTACCAAAGTTTTGAAAAAAATACAAAAAATAAGCTTATTATTTATCTTGCATATCATCCTTGCATTAAAAAAAGAGTTACATTTCATTCATAGCATGACATCTGCATCTCATCCGCATATCTTGCATATGCAAGGTGAAAAGTTAGTGGGTTCTGAACCAAGTTATGAGTAGATATTGAGGATGGACTTTATTTGACCTTAATCCACCTAATTTCAGAGGAACCTTATAGGAATTGGAGTTAAGATTTCTCAGGTCAAGTGACTTAATTCTTTGAGTTCGCAAGTCTATGTTCATAAGTCATCTTAATCAGTCTAAGTAGAATATCTCGTGCACACGCATGATTCTTTTAGACAATGACCTAACTTGGACAAGCACAATGCACGTAGCTCTTCATTGATGACGTGGTGAGGAGGTAGAATCCTTTAGCTTGGAGTAGCACACGGGTGGAAACATCCGTCCTCCTATAGGGAGGGTAGTGCGTCTCAACCTAGTCTGGTGGTGTTGACATCTAAGGACGGGATGTTGTGGGTTGCAATAATGCTTCAAAAGAGGGATAGTCTACTGGCTCAAGAGGAGAAACTCCTGATGTACATGCTGTACCTTGTATATAGTTCAAAAAAAGAGAAAAAAATGCAAAAACTCTAAAAAATCAGACAAGTCCAAGTGAAAATAAAATACCTAACGGAGTATGTATATTAGCAAGAAATCTGTAGCTGGATGACTTGGCTACACTGGTCAAGCATCCTGGGATAGGTAGCTACACTGGCTACCATCCATTCTTTTCTCTATCCCCTCCTCTTGAGTTGGTCACACTTGAACTTAGAAGGGAATACCCCGCTCCTCGAGGAAAGAGTTACTGTATCAGGTTATTTGAGTTACCTTGTTAGAGGAGGCTGCTTCTTAACCATTTCTGATGTGGAGAGTTACATCTCACTTACACAGTACAAGTAAGAATCATACTCATCAGAAAGTTTCATTTGAGGATTTGTTCTGACCTGACTATTGAGGAGTCTTGAATAGAAGACTCGTGGAATTTGAAGTTTGTTAGGTCTTAAGTTCAGGTCCCAATGAGGTTTCACCACACAATTAATCCAAACGACGAGTCAATCTCCATTTTCAACTTTTGTTCATGACCTTGGTATGGAACCCAAAATCATTTCACTCTTGCATTTCATTTTAGTTGCTCGGGGACGAGTAAGGTTTAAGTATAGGGGGTTGATGAATCTGTGATTCATCACTCTAAAAGATGAAAATAGAGTCTTGTTCCCGAGTAAATAGCAGCATCTTTCCCCTTATCATGCACAATTAGCATTCATGCATGCAAGCATAATATCTCCATTTTAGCATTCATAATTGCATTAAATAAGAAGCCAAATTTACTTGTAAATATTCACCTGTATATTAGATAAAATACCTTATTTGTATATATTTTATACTAACTCCGAATCCAATAAAACCAACTCTATAGTGTATATATATTACTAACACTAATTAAGGAAAAATATCAAAAATACTAACTTGTAAAATTGACCAATAAAACCCCAATCCAAGTTTGAAACTAGGAGCCTTAAAATGTGCATATCTCTCTCATACAGCCTCCAAATTTGGTCTACTCACTTTTAAAGTAATATACATTCAAAGACCTTTAAAACGAGATCAATTTCATTAAAATCGGAGCTCATATACAAAACTTGGGTTTTGGGCCCCTTTTGTATATTGTACATATTGACCTTATTACCCTTCATTTTATCCTTTTATTTTCTTAATTATTAAAAATCCAAAAAAAATAGATTAAGTTGTAAATATTCTTCTCATATTTTCTTTATTTTTATTTTTATTTTTCTCTTATTGAAAAATGATAAAAAAAATACAAAAGTTAAAATGTGGTATTTTATACCTATATGGTACCACCTAAAAATACATTTTGTACAGATGATTTCCTTTGATTTTCGGCCCTTCACAAAAGTTGTAGAACATGTCGAGACAAGCAACTTTTGTGTTGATCACCTTTTGATTTAACATCTTTTATTATTTTTTTCTGATTTTTCTTTGTATTTAGTTGTGGATTTTTCTGGGAGCGACACGTGGCAGCTCCTGGAGCCACCACGTGTCGCCTCCTCATTCATCCATTTTTGCCACCTTCTCCTTCATCTACGGCCGTTGGATGAAAGGGTATTTCATCAATGGCCGAAGCTCTTCTCTTTTCTCTCTTTCTCTCACTCTCCAAACTCATTCTTCCACCTCCTGTTACTTTTGGGAGAAGCTCCCGCACAGTTCACCCACTCCACGCATCTCCCCCACGAGCTCCACCTTCTCCATTAGCCACTCCTCCTCACATCGTCTTCAAAAGGCCGACTACCTCCTTCATTCATCCCCATCCGCTAACTTAAAGCCTTAGCCTCTGAGCTCCATCCACCATCTCTTGGTGACAACAAGAGAAATCGACGTAGAGCGACGACGTGAGCTAGGCGGCGTGATCCAAGGGACCCTCCATCCTTTGCTACAACTCTTTCGTGGGCTATCAAGCTCATCTCTCGTCGGAGCTTCAAGCGAAGATCTGAATCTCCAGCAAGAGCTTCTTCCCCAGGCATCCATCCGCTACCTACAGGTAATTTTATTCTCCTTCTTGCTTCTACACCCACACTCTCTCTCTTCAATCCATCATTATTCATTCCACAAATCGCAAAAATAATTGCACTTCCACAGACAAATCACACATTGCGAATGCAACGATGATTTTTATTGAATTTTCCGAAGCGATTCCATCAACCGATTTCTCTCACATTTTATTTCAAGTAAACACATGCATGCAAAACAGGGGAGGTGGTGAAACTCCCCTATTTTTGCTTTCTTCCTCTCACGTATGCTCTCTCTCCCTTCTTTCTTCTCCTCCACCTCCTCGCAGCGTACTAGCGCACCGCCCGCACCCTTCTATTCCCGCTTGCAGGAGCAGCAGCCCTCCTTGCACCTCCTTCCCGCACGCCTCCACTCCCATAGCAGCCACCCTTAACCCCATCCATTCCACCGCCAAACCTCCAACGGCCACCAGCGGCAGACCCTGTTACAAGTCCACCTCGTGCCCGTGGTTGACCTAGAACTGCCTCCGCTAGCGCACGACATCCGAGCTGCATCTCCACCGACGCCTTCGCCCAGCAAGGCTCCAGCTTCAGACCATGCAGCAACTCTGCCATTGCTGCACCGCCATAGACCTCATAGAGCCTCCTTCGTGCTAGCAGACCACTTACACCATCATCGACTCCGCTCCCAGGTCGCTACTACTAGCGTTAGGGAGTGCTGTGCCTTCATCGCTTAGGTCGTGTGTCGGCCGCCACACCAGACACCGTTGGTGCCTCATCTCTGCTTCCAGGCCGCAGCAACCGCCTTGGCTCCTGCTCCGTTGTGTGTCGACGAGCGAGGGATACCCTGCACAACGCAGCAGCCTCGACGTGCATGCCATCGCCTCCTCGGTCATGTGTCGGTCGAGGCTTCCTGCAGCTAGAGCACGCCACCCGCAATTTGCTTCCACCGTGAGCCCCTGTGAAGCTCCACCTCACCGCTCACGCCTCGCTTGCACCGACGACCACATAAGGCACCTCGTCCACGCCGCTGCAGGTCCAGCCCCGTCACGTGCAACCTCCACGGCAGCCCACTTCCGCTTGCACCAGCTGCTTGTGGCCAACGTCATCAACCTCTGCCCATTCCTATGAAAGAACAAAAAGGGGGGTCCTGAGAACTCACGTGAAGGGAGCTTCCCTTTTGAGAATTTTACACATACACCTCCACATCTTCCAGCAATTGCATCCCAAGCTGGCACGCGCTTTGCTCATGCCTTGGTAGAGATTTTTTCAACCAACTCCCTATACTCCTGGGGAATAGCTCCTGCAACTGCTGATCAGAAACGCACGTGGGAAGCGCATGACAACTGGGATATTTGCATCCATGTCCTCTGTCATATAGGTAAGCGCATGCAGGTCCCTGTCAGCATCATTATCTTTAATCAATTTTATTTCTGTATTGCATTTATATCCCTGTCTTTGCATGCATCTTTAATCATCCATTCGACGTCATTTTTTAAATTTGAAAGATGCATTGTGTAGCTTAACTTGTTCTCTTTCATATTTGATATATGTCTGGTTTTTGTGACATCAGTGGAATTTATGATTAATTAACTGATGAAATTTTGATATATTTTTCCCATTTATGCCTTTTAATTTGTAAGAAATTCTCTGTTGCTCCAAAAATCATCGTAAATTCACATTAGACTTAGGATAATTAACTTCACCTTGTATACAAATTTCATCTCAATTGCACGCATCCAGAGGCCTAAATAATTAATTTGCTTAATTTCTTAATTTATTTTTAATAGGTTCATTTCACATCAAAATTAAAGTTTGATAATTTTCTTGGATTCCTCACCCTCAGATTTATCTAGGATAATTGTTATTCCCAAAAATATTGTGATTTGATATTTATTAAAATTAATTTAGTGAAAATAACCTTGCATTCACTTTTTAATTCACAGTAAATTCATTTAGTGTCAGAAAATTCTAAAAAAATTAGAGGACCTTAATTTCATCCCATTTCATCATATGGCCAAGTTTCATAATTTTGAACTTAACTTGAACACTTATCTGAATTAACTCGTAAACTGACTGGATTGTGCATGTTTCTTACATAGAAAACCGAAAAAAGACCAAAAAAAATTATCCCCTAAAAATCAAACCTTGGACTTTGCTAAAAAATCACCTAAGGAGACAGCTGCCTCCCTGAGTTCGACGTTGGACTTCCAACCAAGTAAAAAAATTGCCGCTCGAGATTAAATTGCTTTATCTAAAAGTGGTTTTTGATCTGCTCTCATTATCCGACTGTAACAAACATTATTAATTAATTTGACCATTAATTTGATTTAATTAATAAGGGTAGTGGGACACGTTTCAGGTGGTTGTCACTTCAACATAGGATCAGCTCCACTGATGCTATGAGGGACGGGTGTAAGGCTCGGGAATGTTGACAACCATCATATCGAATCTAGAAGATTAGATCCAAGAGCAACTAGATCTCTACTCTTCTGCATATGTGGTGGTGTTTCCAGAGTTCTGATGAGACTTTTTCTCCCCCTTCATGCTCCACAAGGTTGGTAAGAGATCAAAGAAGATTACAGAGAGGCTAGCGAAGAAGGCGGAGAGGTCGTGAAGCTGCTGCGGTGACTCAATGAACAATGCAACTCCACCTTATTGGTGTCGAAGCAGGAGTTTGATGGAGCCTCAAAACATCCGTGTATTGAGCCCTTAGAGATATTTGCAAGGTTACCACATAGATGAAGCACTTGGGGAGTCGAAAGGGAATTGAAATGGATGCATGGAGGTTTGTCGACTGGTGATCAAAGGTGGACCCGTAGTGGTTGCACATTATTTACAAGAAGGTGATTGGATCGAGATGGAGGGGATTTTGGAGAAGAAGGATGGATGAATGTGAATGTGCTCAAGAATGTGGTTGGTATAATGCTGGTTCTACTCAGATCAGTGTGAGTGTGCGAGTACATGCATATTTAAATAGAAGAAGATACGAAGGGGAAACATGGGTATCATCTAGAGAATGAGAGGAAATAGAAGCAAGGCATAATCAGAGCCTTAGCTTGAAACTCAGAGCTCCAGGGTCTTCGCTCGATGTGAGCGGCTAACACAGAGCTCATGCAGAACCTTGATGAGATAGGTGACACGATGGTGATCATTATGGATCTCGCTAAAGATGTCCTCAGTCTTTACTCTATCTCTCACACTATCTCTGTCATAGCTAATAAGGAGAGGCTCGAAGGGATTCTCGCACAAGGGCGGATGGCCTCGAACTGGTGGTCAACGATGGGTTTTGTTCACGGATAAGGTGGTCGGAGGTTGAGATTTCCACCACAGGGAAGTTTGTATGATGATATGGATGACCAAGGGGAAGTGATGGCAACGAAGACGAAAGAATAAACTTGTGATTGGTACTATAATCAGGATGTGAAGACACATGGAGAAGCGAGGAAAAATGGGGGAAGTTCATTCGACAAAGAGCTGCAACGCCCGGGACATCAACTACTAGAGGCTGACGAGAAGCATGACCATCTGATCTTGTGATTAGATGGTGGAGATGGAGGCAGAGGTGAATCAATGAAGGCTGCTTTATCATTTGATTAAGTGGTCCTTAATTATGAAGTGGTGGGGCATTGAGGATTATCTGATTGATAAATCAGATGGTGGGAAACTAATGTGGGATAGAATAAAGGAATGGGTCAGGTGGGATGCTAGATGCGTCCATGTGATACAATGGAAAAAATATTTAAATGTAAAAAATAAAGTAAAATATAAATAAATAATTAAGTATGTCAAAATAAAAAACTATTCAACATGAAAGTTGTGTTTTTTAAGATCTACAACTTCTATGTAGAAACCAAAACAAAAATACATCATATAAACATAGTAATATTTTGTAGATATTTTTATAAATATAAAAGTACTCATTTTACTTATTTATTTTTTTAATTTTTTTTTCGAATACTCTAACTTTTTTAAATATTTAAATATATGGAAAACATAGAAAATAAAGGGAACATTAGACACATAAATATAATAATTAAAATTTTATTTATTTACAATAATTAGAATTAATTATCTACAAGCATATTTTGTTAATTATATCTCATTATTTGTTTAGTTAGTTGAATAACCTAAGATATAGTCCTAAATAATTTATATAATGTTGATGAATCTAAGATCCCTCACCCTCCTATACTTAACCTTTCTCATTGTCGAGCAATGACAAATGAATAAATAAATCGAATCCCTGATTGTGCATGTGAAATACAAGATTCAAAATTCAAAATACAAGTTTCATGTGACTCTTGAACCCTAGGTTTAACCAAGTCCCACTAAAAAGGAACTTAACTTCACTAGCTATCAAACTATATAATATATATATATATACACAGAGAGAGATAGAGAGAGATAGAAGTATGATAATTAGTATTGATTATATATAGAAGTGTAGAGTCTCAGCTTCACCAAAGATCCTAGTATAAGAAGTCATCTAGATTATTTTGAAACACATGCCTGACTCTTGTAGACAATGACCTAACTTGGACACATGCACCTTACACTTAGCTCAACTCAGTTGAAGTTATAGAGCACTGGACTTGCCGAAATGAGACACAAATGGACTGAAACATACGAAGTAGCAATCTGTGGCCACTGTACCCCAACCCAATCCAGTTGTGACGAGGTCCAAGTACAAGATGATGTAGGTTGCAATAAAGCATCAAAGAGGGATAGTCTACTGGGTCAAGAGAAAAAAGTCCTTATGTAAATGTTGGCGTACATATACATTCAATATATATATATATATATGTGTCTGTATATGCAATAATGACTCCTAAAAAGTTAGACGGGCAAAAATCAAAGAAAAATAAGTTCATGTTAGAGTTGTGTATTCAATAAGCAAGCTTATTCTTCAAAGTCAAAGATTTTATGGTGCATGTAGCTAGATGACTTGGCTACACTAGTGAAGCATTCTAGGATAACTAGCTACAACGACTACCATCCATTATCTTCTCCACCCCTCTTCTTGAGACGATTGCACTTGAACTTAGTAGGGAATACCCTTCTCCTCGAGGAAAGAGTTGCTGGATTGGGGAGTTAGGGTCACCATGTTGAAGAAGACTATCTCTTTACCGCGTCAGCCGAGAGGAGCTATATATCACCCGCACTGAACGAGATAGACTCATAGTCATAAGGTCTGCGTGTGAGGTATACTTGTTCTGACTTGGCTTTTGAGGAGACTTGGGTATAGTTTTGTGGTTCTTGAATGTTGTTGAGTTTCAAGTCTGACTCCTAATAAGGTTTTGAGCAAACTTAAATTCCAAAAGGTATAACTGAGCTCTAAACATTGATTTTATGAAGATAAGTTTATAAGTTAAAATCGATCCAACTTATTTCATTCTCTTTTCTTTATTTTCTTTTTACGTACTCATTATCATAAGTGTTTTCTAGGGACTGCAAAGGAAAGTATTAGGAGGTGATGAATCTCCATTTCATCACCTTTATTCTTTATTTTGACATTAAATCCCTAGTTAAATGCATGTATATAGAATTAATTTGTATAAAATAACACTCACAAATTGCCTGATAGATACTGTATAAATACATGTATTTAATATCAAATAAAATAATAAAGGAAAGAAAAAAAGAAATGAAGTGCCAAAGACACTAAATGACCCTAGACCCTAAGACCATGTCAATATTGACTTGGTCGACCGTGAATAAAGTAGGGGGATATGGCAATTAAATTGGAGAGAAAATAAAAAAAATCCTAATTCTATTTATAAATAAATTTCCTTCTGTACCTGATTTTATTTTTACATTTTATATACATCAAAAAATAAAATCCTTGACATGAAACTTCTAGATAAAAATACAAAAGAAAAATACAAAATTAATTGCACAGAAAAATAGTGCACATTTTGACAGGGACACTCATAATAAAAGGTTGGAAATAAAACTTTTAGAAGAAAAAGCCACAAACAAAACTTTGAGACATGTATCTCCTCCATATAGACACAAAATTGACCAAACTCACCTTTATTGTTCAAAAAATTTAAATTTTCTATCTAATGAAGGTTGTTTCATTAAAAATGGATTTTAGATGCAAAAGTTGGCTTTTGGGTCCCTATTGTACTATATACATGTATATTTTATTTAATTTATTTATTCTTTATATTTTTAAAATTCTATATTTTAAATACTTTTAAATATTAATTTAAACATAGTTAAAACATAAATATAAGATAAAAGTGTTAAAAAGCATTAAAATAAATAAAATATTAAAATATATAGGTATATTATACATATAATATACATATACATATTTATTTAGAAACATAAATAAAATAAGAAAAAATATAAAAATTTATAAATATATATTTCCATAAAATATAATTACATAAAATATATATAATAATAAAAAACCAAATTTAAAATAAAAATAAAATACTTGAAATACATGTATTTATACCTCTGTATATACATGTAAATATTAGAACCCAATTAATATTGTTATAATAAAATAATACCCCAAAAATTGTACATGAAATAAGAAATATGTTTCATGTTAATTTTTAAATAATAAAATCAATTGATATTTTTAAATGAATTAAAAAGGGGTTTTTTTGCGCAACATTTTTCTAGTTGGTCCACATAGACAAACCAAAACCCACCGCGAGTTGACCTTTGTCAACTGCATTGTCCTCCAGTCGCCTCTTGTCAGAACCTCACCTACCCCTGTCTTCTCCATTTTTTGGTGAAGATCCATTGCTCGAGGTCCCTCGATTCCTTCACTGATCATCTTCCCCATACTCCTCTCGAACACACCATGCCTTGACTGCCACCATTTGATCACACAATATCACTCAATCCGGTGATCTCCACCAACCCTTTTCATTCCTATAAATAAGCCCAAATCACACCTTCTAGATTTTAATCCCATTTTCCCACAGTAACCCCTATAGGAACCACCTGTAGAGAGATTGTGGTGATAGCTCAAGCTTCCAGAACTTGTCGACATGGATAAGAGGCGAAGGAGGGTGATCTAGACCTCACCAGAGCTCCTCCGACGAGCCTCCATCTGCTCTCTATTTGAAGTAGGTTTGAGTTTTTCTCCTTTCGTGCTTTTATCGCACTTCATTTCCTTAGCGTAGTTCTCTGTTTAGTTTCATCAATTAGGTGTTATATTAGGTTTTGCTTAGGGATCTTTCATTCGCTGGAGCTTTGGCTCTTGTTCGAAATCACCATGATCGACGTGTGTCTCATAATCCAAATCAACTCCTTATCAATCCTCTACGCATTCATCAATTTCCCCCCACTTTTCCACCTTGATCATGTACAGATCAAAAACTACTGAGCTCCTTCCTTCACTCCTTCGCCAGAGCTCATCGCCCATCCGTTCCATCATGCATCGCAACTTTAGTTTGGGTCAAGGATCTTCACCTTGTGCCCCTCTATCAAATGTGCAGGATCTTGGACCTGGAGGCTCTCTCTGGAGCTCAATTTGAAAACCTACAGGAGCTCCATATCTAGCTGAACCATGAATCCCTCAGGTCTCCATCGATGGTACCTAGAAGCTCTAAGAGACCTCCTACTGATGCATAAGGAGACCATGAGTCTTTTGGGTCCGTCGGATAAGAAGACAACTACCGAAGTGTGACGAAATCAATGATCGAAGCTAGTCTCCTCGACTATTCTTGTGTGTTCTTGGAGACCCCTCAAGAGTCATTAGGTGATGAAGGCTGCCCAAATCTAATCCTGAGCATTGAACATGAATAAAGAGACGCCTCGCCTCAATTGTTCGATCTGCTTAAGTGGCTAATGTGGAGCATGCCTGACCATCCATCAACGCATAGGTGGGGTAGTTTGCTAAGCTCCCCTTTACATATTTTTGTAATATTTAATTTCCCCGTTAAATATTTTATGTAGTGTAAAATTTTATGTTTAAATTTGCAAGGACCCCTTGAACTTTTCTTATATTACAAAAAGGTCCTTTTCCAGGTCATCTCTAGTGCACCCCCACAGGAGGTGCCCATGCTTTTTGCACTTACGCCCCTCCAAGTTTATGCATTTAGGTTTAATCCTAAAATTTGTAAATTAAGTGTTATTTTTGAGAAATTTGCATGCAAACACCTGCCTTTTTATTTAATTACAGATATACATGTGTTAACTTGTAATTTATCTCTTGCATTTTTGTTTATATTAAATTTCTGCCATGCTCTAAAAATTCTAGGAAATTTACCTTGGATGCATGTTACATACTTGATTCTCGTCATATTTTTATTTAACATTTATTTGCATGTTCCTAATTTCTAAAAATAAGAAAGGAGCTATATATTCCCTACTTGCATATAAAAATAAAAAAATTAAACAAACTTTAAAAATTTCAAAAATTGTTGTATATAGATTATTATATATTCTACCTTCAGACTATAACATCACAAAATTTATATTAAAAATACAAAAAATAGTTTTCGTTCTATATTTTTCAATATTATTTATAATATATACTAAAAATAGTTTTCGGAATTTTTATACTATTATCTATTTTTAAGTACACAAAATAATTCAGCCTATTTATTATATTCTCTGTTTTGCACATTTTATTCTACTAAAAATACATAAAAAGTAGCAAAATTATATAAAAATCCCAAAAGCATAGAAAAATATAAAACCCCCCAAACGCTTTGTTTGTAAATTTTTAAGTTTATTTTAATATAAATTATCAAAAAAGGATTGACCTTTATATATATTTACTATATACATTATATATTATTTATATTATCATTAATATTATATATAAATATATTATATATTAAAAAAAAAGGAATTAAAATTTGCATAGTTAAAAAGGAAATAAAAAGTTAGAATTTAAAATATAAAACCATTCAAAATACATAAAAACAAATATAATAAAAACCCACAAAAAAGAAAGAGTAAAAAATATATGAAAATAATAATTATTAATTAATAATAATTATACCTATCGACCGTTTACTCTAAGTGGATCGACCCCTTCACTTACGTGATATTCACATCTTTTCGAAGTGTATAATAAAATTCACACCGCATTTTATTCATTGTTTTATCATATATCATGGGTTAATTTTTTGTATTATTGAATTGATCAAATGCCAAGAGACAAGAGAGGTCCAATACAACGATTATCTTATTCGACTTGTCGGACAATGCATGCTCCTCCAAGACCATACGTCAGACACCCCTGTCCATACTAGTCAACAGTATGTACACTGGACATCGACCCCCCTGTACTTTGGCCCTAGTAATCCTAAGTATGTGAATGGTTACAAGACCTAGGGAACAATGGCATCTGGAGAACATACAAAAAGGAAAAGGACAAAAATGTGATTTTGTTGAGATGTGGAGAATGTTTAGTAGGGTATAACTGTAGGATATCATGCGTGAATGTTTGGCATATCCTCTAAATCTGGAACACGCATGAAAGAAATCTCCTTTACACTAGCCAACTGCTCATCTGATTCTACATGTGCTTCAATAATTTCCCATTGACCAAGAATGAATGTGAACCATTTGCGAGTTCTAAAATCTCTACATTGTCGTTCTCGTGCACATCACGAACTATGTATGGGCCCATTCACTTCGACTTGAGCTTGCCTTGAAAAATATTCAACTTCTCATTAAACAACCATACCTTTTTGTCTCGTGATAAAGAACTTATGTTTGATGTGTCTGTCATGCGAATGCTTCACTCTATCCTTGTAAATCAAAATGTTGTCATATGCCCTGTTTTTGACTTCCACCATATCATTCAAGTTCATCTCTCTTTGCTTTTGCCCCAGATAACTATCCTAGTTGATACTCTTGTTTGCCTATTCCGATTTGTGAATCAATTCCATGGGAAAATGGCACGGTTTTACATAGACCATTCTGAATGGGGAGGTTCTAAATGACGATTTATTAGCTATCCTATAATCCCATAGAACTTAGTCCAACAAATGTAACTAATTCTTCCTGTCTGGTTAAACTAACTTCTGAAGAATTCCATTCACCTCCCAATTTGACACCTCAGCCATGCCATTAGTTTGTGGGTGGTAAGGAATTGTGACGTGGTTCTCAATGTCGTAGTCCTTCATTAACTTTTTCAATTCTTGATTCATAAAATAGATACCCCCATCATAAATCACCATCTTGGGAATACTAAACCTAGAGATAATATGCTCTCTCTTACAAACTTACATAGTCCTATTGTCTGCATCTCTAGTTCGAATAGCCTCTACCCACCTTGATAAATAATCTACCATTAGAAGGATATACTCAAAACCCTGGCTTCTAGGAAACATGACCATGAGGTCCATGCTCCAAGCATCAAAGACATCACAAATGATGACCAACTTCATTAAGATCTCATCTATGTGACCAACAGTCCCTCTCATTCTTTGACATACTAGACACAACTTCAAGAAGGCATAAGCATCACAAAACAAAGTCGACTAGTAGAAACCAGATTGAAGTACCTTCCCAGCATTCCTCTTCCTAGAGTGGTGTCCTCCTACCTCCAAGTTATGGTAGTAAGTGAGGTCATTCTTGTATTCCTCCTGAGTATACATCTCCTCCAAATACAATCTAGTTTCTCAAAGAAAAGGAACATATACTCTAAGTGGTATCTCTTTCATTCAGACTTGAGTTGCTTGATGCGGCTCTTGGGCCAATCAGGGGGAACTTTTCTAGATATGAGATGATTCACCATATTATCGTACCATGGAAGAGAGTCAATAGAACAGATCGACTTGTATTAGAGTCTATGTGGATTTTAATTCTAACGGTCTGAGAATATATATAAGGAGACGCAGACCATGCCTTTCATAATACAATTTATTTAAGGACAAACGATTTTCTCCTCTCTATCTCTCTCAAAGGTGTGTCCCCTCACCAGGATAATTTCCTTAATGTTGGATGTTCCCCCTTGCCTCACAAAATTGTCCCCTTTTAGGGATAATACCTTTAATGGTATATAACCATGTTGTTATGTTGCCTAATTTATTCAATCTCGTGTAGAATTTCTTCATCACTGGTTCTTCATGATCATGATGGAGACGGATGATTTTGTGCGATGAAATTAGGAGCAAGGACTCCCAAATTATGTGAGTTTTAGATGGGAGAGGTGATCAAAAACTGTGTCTCACCAGGTCTATGCTTAATGTCCAAATCAAACTCTTTGAGTAGCAAAATCCATGTCAGAAGATGCACCTTCGCATCCTTTTTCTCCACTAAGTAACGTAGTGTAGTGTGGTATGTATAGACATTCACCTTAGATTCAAGTAGATTTGTTCTGAACTTATCCAAAGCAAACACTTTTTGGTAACAGTGTAGTCACGCTGAGCAGAGTCAGACACTTTGCTTGCGTAGTGCAAAGCAAATAGGATACCATCCCTCCTATGTCCCGACATGATCCCTATTGTAAAATCCGAAGCATCCATGATGCTCTCAAAAGGAAGAGACCAATCTTATTCCTATAGAATCAAAGCATCCATTATCTTCATTTTCAACAACTCAAAGGCCTCAAGATACTTATGCTTGATGCTAGTTTTGGGTCCTCCGAGATTTTAAATATGACATGCACAAGTGTTAGTTTTTGGCCTTCCGAGATTTCAAAGATGACATACACAAAGTATATTGTAGTCTCTCTCAAATTCTCTGTAATTGCAAGACTTCAAGTGTAGATCCTAGCTCTTCACGATTATGCCTAAGTCATAGTTCCGAAGCAAAAGCAACCATTTAATATTTTTGATTCTTGTTCAAACGACGTGTAATAATTTTATTTGTATTAGGTTTGCAAAATTTATAACTCTAGTAAGATTCAACCATAATTTCTATTTTAGGATTATTGGTTCTTAATGAACTAATTGATTAAATTTTGTTCACTGATCGATCACACCTTGTTGATCAATTGATTTCACTCATCGATCACTCCTTGTCGATAATGTAAATTGAACTTATCGATCCTTATTTGAACACTATTCAAACGATCATCACTTGATCGATCATATCTTTTAAGATGATCGATCATTTACACTTGATCGATAATACTTGTTACCCTAATTGATCATATCAGGAATCTCATTTGATTTCATATCATATCTGTATTCAAACTTCCACTTTTATTGAACTACTATAAAGGACCCCAATCCCATAGTTGGAACACACACCATTTGAGTATTCAAACTTACTTTCATCAAAAAACCTATAAGCTATTTCTGAGTGATTTTCTCTACATTCTTTTCCCTATTCTTTGACTTGATCGATACTCTCGGGAAAAATATTCTTGGTTGAAAATCTATGAAGCAAGTTTGTTTAGTTCAACAGTTTGATCTGCTTGCCATTGTTCAAGTTCTTCTAATAAGTGAGAGTACTTTTGGCAGCCTCTCTCTGGCAAGGTGATATTTATTATTGTTTAATATTACTTATCCGCCTAGGATATTTGTGTTATAATGGCTTGTGCTATTTTTTGAGAATCTTCTGTGCAATTATACTACATTTTTCTATCTCAATATATCATCTGTTTTAATTGGAGAATTATTCTTGGTATATGGTTAGATTACTTTACCTAGATATTATCATTGCTTTGTCTTCTTTCCAGTTAGCATCTTTCTACAGGGCTTCATATGTATGATCCTAAATGTGCAAAGAAACTCTTTGATTGAGATCTCCAAGGGGAGAACGAAGAAATATGAAAGCTCTCTTGTTATTCTACTAGTACTACAATATCTCATCTGCAATGTTCTTGGTGTTTGATCCATGATAGTGAAGCATCAACTCTGTAAATAGTTGAGATATTCATGTAAATATCTCAAGATTTATTGAAGCCGTTTATGAGCTCAGTTAATTGGTAAATCCATAGTCAGGAAGACTCGATTCATGGTTTTTACCTTGGTGGGTTTCCATGTAAAAATAACGTGCAAGTGTGCCTATACTTGGTTTGCTTGATTGATGAATATGTGATTCATCACTCTAAAAGTTGAAAGTAGAGTTTTGGTCCGGAGTAATTAGTAGCATTTCAGCATTTATTCTGCATTTTTACCATTCATGCACTTAGAATTAATATCTGCATTTTAGCATGTATATTTACATTAAATAAGAAGCCCAGATTCCTTTGTAAATTACATATGTATATTGCCATATTTTCCATATTTTTATTTATTTTTCACTAATTCGAAATTGAATAGAATCAACTCTATAGTTTACATATTACTAACACTAATAAATGAAAAATAATAAAAAATACTAACTTGTGAAATTGACCAATAAAAACCAAACCCTATTTTAAGACTCAAAGCCTTGAAACATGAATATCTCTCTTATACATCTCCTATGGTCCCATACTCACATTTGAATTAATGTGCATTCAATTACCTTCAAAACAATACCAAATTCAAAAGAATCGGAATTCATATGTGAAACTTGAGTTTTGGGACTCTATTTCATAATGTACACATTGACTAATTTGACCTTATTATTTCATGTACAAAAATAACCATTTATTCATTTATTTTGTTTTTATTTTCTTTGATTATTTTTAATAAAATATGCAAAAATCCAAATAAAATTTGAGGCAATATAAAAAAAAGCAACATGTGTTTGTATATATAGTATGTACATATGTCCCCAAATTTATTCAATGTTATTTGGCGAAGCTAGAAAATACCTGAAGAATGGAGGAGAAGCATCGTGGTGCCTCTTTATATGAACAACGGAGATATTCAAAATTGTTCAAATTACATAGGTATCAAGCTGATGAGGCAGACAACGAAAATTTGGGAGTGTGTGATCGAAAGAAGGTTGTAGCAAATTTCCAAAGTAAAAGAAAATCGATTCAGATTCATGCCATGTCGCTCAACTATTGAAGCCATCCACTTGCCAAGGAGAACAATTGAGACTTGTAGAGTTAAAAGGAAGAACCTCCACATGATTTTTATTGATTTAGAGAAGGCTTATAATTCTGTCCCACGAGAGATATTGTGGAGAGTTTTGGAGAAGAGACAAGACTTGTCCTATACATTAACCTTATAAAAGATATTTATGATAGGGATTCATCTTGTGTAAGGATACAATCTGGGAAAACTGACTATTTTGACATCAACATTGGTCTGCATCAAGGTCCAACATTGAGTCCATTCCTTTTTTACTTTGATCATGGACGAGTTGACAAGCCACATTCAGGATGAGATACCTTGGTGTATGTTATTCATTGATGATATTGTGTTGATTGATGAGAATAGTGATGGAGTAAATGAGAAGCTAAAGGTCTGGAGACATGAATTGGAGACTAAAGGATTTCGTATAAATAGGACTAAGACTGAACATATGGAGTGTAAATTTTATGGAAGAAATGGTGAAGGAATTGAGGTTAAGATAAGTGTTGATAACAGTAAGAAGAGAGATTCTTTTAGATACTTGGGATCTATTTTGCAACTTGATGGGGAAATTGTTGGAGATGTTACAAATAGAATAAATACATGTTGGATAAAGTTGAGAGGAGCCTCTACTATTCTCTCTGATAAGAAAATTCCTTTGAAAATCAAAGGAAAGTTTTACAAAGCAGCTGTGAGACTCGTTATGCTCTATGGATCTGAATGTTGGCCTGTGAACCACAGACTTGTGCAGAGAATGGCAGTAGTAGAAATGAAAATTCTAAGGTGGATGTGTTGACACACACGTAAAGATCATATTTGGAATGATGCCATCAGAAGGAAAGTTTGTGTAGCTCCTATCGAGGATAAGATGCGAAAAAATCGCTTAAGGTGGTTTGGCCATTTGCAAAGGAGGACAGCTAATGCACCTAGCTAAAAAAGGGTGAGGAAGGCCCAAGAAGTGTTGGAATTAGACCATACGAATGGATCTTTGTTTTTTGGATCTAAGCCCGAGAATGACCCAAGGTAGATCTGAATGGAGGCAAAGAATCCATGTAGCAGGCCGTACTTAATTTATGAAAGGCTTTGTTGTTGTTGTTGTATTTTCTTAATTATCAAAAATCCAAAAAAATAGATTAAGTCGTAAATATTTCTTTTGCATTTATTTGATTTGAATTGAATTTTTATCTTTAAAAACCACAAAAAATTGTAAAACATTAAAAAATGGTATTCCATAGATATAATATACCACCAAAAATATTTTTTTATACAGATGATTTATTTTTGTACTACCAAAAATATTTTTTATCCTAGAGCCACCACATATCACCCCCATTTTTTTATTATTTTTCTTTTAGTTTTATTTTATTTAATCATTATTTTTTCTTTTATTTTTTTTATTTTCTCCTTTTTATTTTATTTTATTCTATTATTTATTTATTTATTTACTTATTTATTTATTTTATTTTATTTATTTTACCTATTTATTTATCGATTTATCTATTTATTTTAGTAACTTATAATATTTATTTTGTTAATTTCTTTATTTTTTATCCAATTCATTATTTATTTAATCATTATTATTTTTACTTACTACTATATATTCTAATTTTTCATTTATTTATCTATTATTACCCTTTGGCTTCCACTAGCATGGCATGTGGCGACCCCCTCTCCTTCATCCCACGCCTCCTCCTGTGGAGCGCAACCTCTTCCTCTAACCTTCACAGCAAGGCTGCAACCATCTGCATCCTGCAGCCTCGCCTATCTCCTCGAGATTCGTACGATTCAGTCACCTGCAACACCCCTTCTCCCCATCGTTCACTTTCTTGTCTTGCCCACAATCCTCCCTATAACTCCCTCCAGCTTCTACGCTCCCCTCTCTACGCACAACCGCAACCTCCACCCTTATCTCTTGACACCAACCACCCATAAAGGGGCCCGACCACCGTCGATCGTAAGCCATCCACCATTCCATATGTCAGAATGATAGAGAGCTCGAAGTGCTTCACTGGTAATAGAGGCTCAGTTTCTTCCTCGAGCAGCAAACCTTCTTTGGGCGTGATCCTTGGACCTACGTCTAAGCTGCAGCCGGACCCCACTCCATTGTCGAGCTTCGGAGCTCACCGCTATAGCTCCTTGAGGCGACGATCAGGGTCGAGAATAGCTCCCCCACAACTCCAACGAACTCTCTACTTCCTTCTTTCTCCTCCTCTGCTTTTCCTCTCTCCGATCTTTTTCCTCTTTGCTACCCTCGTCCCCCAAACCACTCCTCATTCTTCTCGCATCATACTTAGCCCATCGAACTTCATTGCCATCACATCCGCTACGCCTTCATCTTCTCGCTCCACTCTTTCCCCACTAACCACCATCACACGTCATCGACAACCACTACCCTCCTCAGTTTCGAGCTTCGCCACCAGCCTACTCGCCCTAGTATGCCTTGCCCCATCATCAGAAGAACTCAATCCTAGGAGAAGAACCTTTAGCCAGTTGTTCTCCTTCGCCTCATGGTTGACACCCTCAGCCCAAATCGTCATCCGCAAACATAACATGCCATCCTCTAGCCATCGACTACAGCCATCGACTCGTGCCCTTCGCCATAGACACATGGAGCCTCCATCTTCAGTGGCATCTCGATTGGGCACCACCATTCTCCATCCTCGAACCACACACCCTTGCATGCCCTTGCCATCCCCATCTCACGTAAGAAGTGCGTGAGGCATGTGAGATTTGCAATTGTGCCCCTGCTCTTACGACATATCTTTCCCCCGTCCTGTCCAGCCAAGGAACGTGCAAGGCATGTGCCCCCTTGGAGCATTTGCATGAAGGCCCCTGCTCATCCAACATATCATTTAGGGGCCTAGCATCGCCCCCCTGCATGTGAGGTGCACGTGCCTACGTGGAGAAATTGCATTCCACCCCTCAGAGTTCCATCAAATACGAAATACACCCCATCTTCTGGAGTCACGCACGTCTCATGTGTCCATTGATCAAATTACATAAAGGACCCCCACTTCTTTAGCTAATTGCATTTGCATCTTTACTTTTAATTTTAATTTGTTTTCAGTAATTGCATTTAGAAGTTCGAGCTTTGTTTTGAGTGTCATTTTATCTTCATATTTCAATTCTAAAAATCTCACGTTGTAGAACAACATATGGTTATCATTGTGGATGCTTGATTGAATTTTTAGGGATTATGATTAATTTAATATATTTATTGTTGTGGAAAATTGTATATTTTATCGCTATGTGATCTAGAATTTATACTATGATAATCATTGCTCAGAAAAACCTCAAAAATTCACAGTAGGTAGATTTTAGTATGTTTTCGTCTATCCAAATATCATCCCATTTGCACGCATATAGAGGTCATAATAAATTAATTATTGATTTTAGTAATTTATTTTTAGTTGGTTGTAGATCGATTATTTTTAGGATATATTAGTTTTCACGGATTCCTCTCAATAACCTTGTCTAAGATAATATTATTTCTAAAAAATAATTTGGTTTTCTATTTATAAAAATTAATTTGTGAAAAATCACCTATATGCGTCATTAATTCATAATTAATTCATTTTGCATCAAAAAATTCCAAAACAATAATAGAGAATTAATTTCATTATTCTTCCTATTCTGGCCATGTTTTAGGATTTTTGTGTATCATTTCAGTAATAATTGTATTTCTGCCCCTAAACTTGATAGAATTTGCATTACATTTATTAGTTACATAAAAAATTTAAAAAATACTTCTATGAAAACCTAATTTCTAGATCACCTAGTAACCAATCTAAAGACACAACTGCCTACTTGAGTTTGACCTTGGGCTTGCCCAGGTAAAATACAATTTGACCGCCCTCTTTAGTTGAACAAAAGTAATTAGTGGTCTTTTTTATCAGTCCAAAGTGCCCGAATACTATAATAACTAGACATTATTACTTAGGGTGTTTAGGGTTCATCAAATGGCACCGTTGTCAGGGAGCATAGCTTAGGTTGATTTTTAGAAAATTTAGGCATTAGGTTTTCCACTCCGCATAATAAGACCCCCAACATTTTCTTGTAATTATTACTCTATTTATTATCCTGCATTTTATTTATTTAGTTATTTTGAATATTTTATTTTATTTTGTGTATCTCTTTGACCACAATCTTATTTTTATGTTAGCGACCCGACGTGATGGAGCGACTGCTTAGCTGACCGAGCATCTCAGGAGCATTGGAGGCCGTCTTTTCATGGAAATAAGCCGAATGAAGGATTCATATTAAATTTAAGATCAAGTCAAGTTGGGAGAGAAAGTGTAGAGTCTACGAATTATTTTTTGCATTTATTTTATTTTTGTAATTCATTTGTAATAATCAGGTAATTGTACTTTTATAGCGGATTCAGTTTGGGATCTCGCATGTGTATTCGGACATTGGACATTATTTTTTATAGTGTGTCGAAACATGTTTCACTCTCTAGTAGGGTGGTCTCGACTTGAGTTGCTCGTAGGTTAGACTTGCACTTGCGGCTATTAGGTCTTTATTAGGTCAAATATTTGCTTGTGCTTGTAAAATCTAGGACGACACATTCCCAATTAATAATATGCACCATAGAATGTTCTACTCAGTAAAATTAAATTCACATTCTTCTCGACTAATTGAAGTTTCTGCTAGGTGCGATTTTATTGTATGCATTCATTTAGTATAAAATTTTCAATTTTATATTGCATCCCACATGTAGAGCGTAAGGATCACTATAAGTCTTCTAAACGGGGCATGCATCATTAACTTCATCGTTGCATCATCTATTCTTAACTCCCCTTCCCTTTGTTTTACAACTTAGGATAAAAGGAAATCCAGACTGCTCGTTAGGCATGCCTTGTGTGGTGGGTTAAATTCAATGAAAATCAAACTTAAAATCAGGACTACTAATACAATTTTGACCAAAAAATTGACTAAAACTAACACTTGTTTTCGGGAGAGCAACCCCATCACTGTACACATTTTACATTGCTTATTGAGAGGTGAGGACACATCCCTAAGATAGTGCCCAAAAACCACATTATAATCTTGCGTAAATGGATTGATATTTTATTTTATCATTTAACTAATGCTGAAAAGATAATGGTCGGACCTTTGCGACTATCATTGTGTTGAGTTGGTGAAACTAGGATTTGTTCTTGCATTTCTTTTTGGTTTTTATTTGTGTGTGTTCTCCCTCTGTGCAATTGCACGTTTTTTACTTCAATCCACTTCCACTTATTTCCAAATATGTCGGCTTATCAGTATCCATACTCAAACTCTTCACATCTTATCTCCTTGACTAATTACCAACCATCTTTACCAGCTCACTCTTCCACGTACTCTCTACCCATCCATGGGAGATCCTTGCCCGTGGTCGGTTTCACCCCACCTCGAGTATGATGTCAGAACTTAGACTGACTTCTTTACTTCTTCGCATTTCTCACCTACTCCACATTCTAACACTCCGGATCCACTTCCATCTTGGGCTGACTCACCATATTCTTAAGAGCTTACTAGAATCAAAGAAACATTCGATGAGCAAGCCACTGCTCAAATGAATAATTGGAAGAATTACCTACCACATGCTCTGTTTCCTCTTCATATGAATGATAGGACAAGTCAATGAATCACATACACATCCTGATGTGACCTTTTGGTACATCTTGGTCGGTCGAACAACCCGAATGGAGAGGCTTGTACATTATGATTTTCCAGACATGTATTGAATTTAGTGATCAAGCTTACATTGACCAACCCTCATACTAGCCATTCGAAGAGCCTACACATGTAGGGGGGTGGAATCACAAGCTTGATCTATAAACCTCTTGTTTATTGACTCGCCTCATGAGGCTCTGACTAGCATCTGCCACACGGATGGTCTATACTTGACCCAGTATTGAATGCCAGAGTCTAGGTATGTTGAGTATGAGAACCCAAGTTCTCAACAGTATCCTCCAACCGAATAGACTTATCCCATGATTTGTCATCAGTAGTTTTTGGAGGTTGACATTTCTTGGATTAAAAAGAGATATGAATTAATTGAGGATAAATTTAGAATTGTCACCGACTTATTGAATTCATATGTTGCTAGCCTAGGTATCCTTCACCTATAAGAAAGACTAAAAAATTGAAAAAAACCCAAAAATATCATAAAAATTGAAAATGGAAAAGAGATTTAAAAATTGGACCCTGTCCTTAGGGAAGCGATTGCTAAAGAATTATTTATAGAGCTTCCCTCAATAAAGGCCATAGGACACTTTCCTAACCTCAAAAGATTTGTGAGAAGTATATGCCTACGAGTCGGAGAATAAGAGGATAAGGACTGAGAAACATCTAGTGTCTATGGCCACTTCATTAGTGATGGGGAGAAAAACCGAGAGCCACAGAGTGTAGCGGTTGCCTAGGGTTGAATGTGAAATCAAAGACACTGCCTTTACCCATGCTAGAATCGATGATGACTCATCGATAAATATCCTCACGATCTCCTTGTTTTCCAAGATCAAACTCAGGACAATTAAGAAGTCAAGAGACATCGTTCAACTGGTTGACCGGTCTTTAAAATGATCGAAAGGAACAATTTCAGTTATCATTACTTTCCAAGGTTCTCTACTCCAAGTAGATTTTATGATCATTGATATTGATCATCGAGGAGAGTTCACCCAATCTCCAATTATTTTCGAGAAGTCGTTCTTAGCCTTGGTTATGGTGACTATAGATTGTAAGACTTGGGAGATTGATTTTACAGCATTAGGAGCGTTGCGACCTCACCCATTCTTTGAGGAGACATGATACTCTAAGGTAACCCACAAAGTCATTGACAGTCGTGACCATCAAGAGGTAGATGAGTCCCACCGCTCTGCTACACCAAAGATACTGACGGTGAGTAATCCATTGGATCAGAGACTCCCCACACATCCATGATTCTTGCTGCTTGCATCACTACCAATGCCAAGCCAACAGAGAGCACTAGCACCTACTCGAGACATGTACTGACCTTACAAGAGTATTACAATCTATATGGTGACTAATCTAATGAGGAACCCATGGTCATCACAACACCACATCCTAGACCTTCAACAAAGGGGACAACTAGGACCAAATTGACCCATCCTGAAACATGGTTTATCCATCCTCTAATCGGTTATCTAGTGAGAGGAAGTCAAGAATTGATTCCTCGAGTTTTTCCCTCGAACCCATCAAGGTGTGTTTCTATCCTCTCCCTCTCAATGCTTCAGGTTCTAGAAAACAGACTTCGAAAGTTTCCTTAAACATACCAGAGAGGATTGCTCATTGGGTCTAAATGATGTGATTTACATGAGTGAGCTCAGATCAGCTGTTCTTAAATCTTATTTGAGCAAGTAGCTAGTTGTCGACCTTCGTTGGATGATCCCTTCACCTCTTTAGTATTCATCTGAGGACGATTCCGACAATGATACACTTGTATATTCCCTACCTCCTCATTTACAGAAGAAGGTTCGTTGCAAACTTTTTTGATCATTGTACATTCTCCCTCCATCTCGTATAGTCTTCTTCTTTTTTCCCTCCCTTCCCACTGATTTGTATCGCATGCCCCGGATACGTATCATTTCATTTTATTGCTACACTTAGGATGGACAGATTCTAAGTATCGGGGGTGAGGTGACCCGAGTCTTTCCTTCTTTTCTTTTCCTTTCTCTTTGTATATTCCCCAGCCCATGATTCGTATACTACTCTAATCCTGTACTTAGGCTGACTAGAGACTAGGTATTGGGGGAACCGATGCACACCCTATATAAATTCCTCCATTCTCCTCTTGACCTCGACCACCCCATTTTTGCTCTTCTTCTACACTTAGACTGACAAGAGCCTAAGTATAGAGGAGCTGGACAACTTATATACTTCTATTGTTTTTCACTCTCCTACGCTTAGCACGAGCTATGTCGTTTCCTCACTTTTCATGCTCTGAGGACGTAACACACAATAAGTATAGGGGGCATGTATATATTAGAAATATACTTTACCCATGGCTCGTACTTTCACGTAATTTTGTGCATATTATGCAATAGTTATGGGATGAGTAAAATTGGTAAAGAAATAAAATACATGTTTATTTGTATAATATGTATATTGTATACAAGCTGTAAAATTTGTATATTACTCTTTGAATAACCTTTGTGAAGATCCTTATAAAATAATACTTTCTAAAAATAGAAAGTATACCAAAAAAACTCTTATAAAGGGCTTCTTAATCTTTGATATCATTATAAAAAGAGTAGCTAGACCAGGGAATTAGGGTTACCTTGTTTGAGGAGGTTGTTTCTTTGCCAGTTCTAAACGTGGGGAGTTATATTTCACTTACATGGTACAAGTAATAATCACAGTCATCGGAATTTGCATATGACTCGTTTTGACTTGACAGTTGAGGCGACCTGAATAGAGACTTGTGGACTTTAAAGGTTGTTAGGTCTTAGATCCTAGTCCTAATAAGATTCCACCACATTACTAATCCAAGGGTCGAGTCAAGCTCCATTTTAACATTTTGTTCATGACCATGGTATGGAACCCAAAATCATTTCAATTCTGCTTTTCATTTTAGTTGCTCGAGGACGAGCAAGGTTTAAGTATAGGGGGTTAATGAATATGTGATTCATCACTCTAAAAATTAAAAATAGAGCTTTGTTCTTGAGTAATTAGCAGCACTTCATCATTTATTCTTCATTTTTACCATTCATTCACTTAGAATTAATATCTGTATTTAGCATGTATATCTGTATTAAATAAAAAGCTCAAATTCCTTTGTAAATATCACATGTATATTACCATATTTTCTCCCATTTTTTTAACTAACTTAAAATTGATTAAAATCAACTCTATAGTGTACACATTACTAACACTAACAAATGAAAAATATCGAAAAATACTAACATGTAAAATTGACTAATAAAACCAAACCCTAGTTTGAGACTACAAACCTTTAAATGTGAATATCTCTCCCATACAGTCTCCTAGGGCCTCTACCCACTTTTGAATTAATGTAGTTTCAAATACTTTTCAAAACAAGACCAAATTCAAAAGAACCAGATTTCATATGTGAAACATGGGTTTTGTGCCCCGATTGTATATTGTATATATTGAGTAATTTGACCTTATTATTTCATGTACAAAAATAATCCTTTTTATATATTTCTTTTGTATTTATTTTCTTGGATTATTATTTTAAAAAAATATGCAAATAAAAAATTGAGACAAAAATGAAATAAAATATAGCAACCCAAGTATGTGTATACAGTATGTACATATGTCCCTTTTATTTTATTTTTTCTTATTTATTAAAAATCCAAAAAATAGATTACTTTGTAAATATTTCTTTTACATTTTATTTGATTATATTTTTATTTATTTTTTTAAATCTTTTTTAAAAACCACAAAATATTGTAAGGCATTAAAAACTGCTATTTTATTGAAATAATGAACCACCAAAAAAACTTTTTGTACATATCATTTATTTAATTTTGTGTCCTTCCTGAAAGTTGTAGATCTCATCGAGATAAGCAACTTTTATGTTGGCCACTTTTTGATTTGACATCTTTTGTATTTCTTTTTGATTTTTTTCTTTAGATTTAATTTTCGAATTTTCGAGGAGAGACACATGGTAGCTCCTGAGCCGCCACATGTCACCCTATTTTTCTTTATTATTTTCTTTTTCTTTTTAATAAAATATATTTATATTTTATATTTTTATTATTTAGTTTTATTTATTCCTTATTAATTTCATTAATTTTATTTACTTTATTTGCTCTTTTATTTATTTTATTTTATTTATTTTTTTACTTATTTATTTTATTTACTTATGTTATTTAATTTTTACTTTATTTTTTATTCAGTCATTCATTTATTTTTTTATTTACTATTATTTATTTTCACATTTTATTTATTTATTTATTGCCACGTGGCCAACCCAGGGCGTGCCACGTGGCGACCCCCTCTCCTTCCTCCTACGTCTGCCTCTTGTAGCGTGCGACCTCTTCCTACGCCCTTCACGGTGGAACTACAACTGTTCGCAACCTGTGACCCTACATCTCTCCACTGAACTCACACGATTCGATCGTCGCAACACCCCCTCTCCCTATCATTCTCTCTCTCCTCTCACTTATGATGCTCCCTCTAACTCCCTCCGACTTCTGCACTCCCCTCTCCCCACACAACTACAGCCGCCTCCCTTCTTGCTTGACGCCAACGCCTGGCCACCGTTCATCGCAAGCCATTCGTCATTCTATGTATCAGAATGAGAGAGAGATTGGAGCGCTTAGCCGATGAAAAAGGCTCAGCATCTTCCTCAAGCAGCGACCCTTCTTTGAGCGTGATTGTTGGACCCCTGTCAAATCTAAAGTTGATCCCCACTCCGCTACCGAGCTTCAGAGCTCACCACTAGAGCTCTTTGAAGCAATGATCGGGGTCAAGCATAGCTCCCCCTTAACTCCTATGAACTCCCTTCCTCCTTCTCTTCCTTCTTTCTCCTCCTCTACTCTTCCTCTCTTTGGTATTCTTCCTCTCCGCTACCCTCATCTCTCAAAGCATTCATCATTATTCTCGCATCATCACACTTTCGTGCTTGCCCACTGAACTTCATCGACAAAACCTCCGCGCATAGCCTCCACTCTTCCTTCATATTCTCTCGCCACTCTTTCCCCACTGACCACTATCGCACAACATCCACAACCACCACCCACCTCAGCTTCGAGCTTCGCCTCCAGCCTGCTCGCCCAAGTGTGTCTCAAGTACTTCGACAATCATCATAAGAATTCAATCCCATGAGAAGAACCTTCACTCAGTTGCTCTCCTTCATCTTGAGGTTGACACCGTTGGCCCACACCATCATCGAAACCACGCTCTGCCCGCCATCCTCTAGCCATCAACTGTAGCCATCGAATTGTGTCCACCGCCATCGACACTTGGAACAGCCAACTACAGAAGAATCTCCGCCGCAAACCACCGTTCGCCCTCATTGAACCGTGTGCCCCTGCCTACCCCTTCTCATCACCACCTCACGTAAGGAGGGCATGAGGCACATGAGATATGTGGTCATGCCCCTACTCTTCTAGAATATCATGTTCTCATCCTCTCCAGCCAGGGCACGTACAAGGCACATGCTGACGAGTCGCTAAATACGATGTTTAATTCGTGTTTGTTGTGGTACGTGTACTTAGCGATTCGGTCAAAACCGAGAGAAGGATCTCCGTGAAGAGTGTCTCGGCTTAATTTATATCCCAGGCAAGTCCAGGGTCGAACAGAGGGAGGCAAAGGAAAACCTTGGTTTTAATTTGAAATTTAAGATCTAGATTTTCACATGTTTTTTTTTAGATTTTTTTTAATGCAAAAACCAAAGCAAATGCAAAATGCGGGAGGATCAAGACACTAAGAAATCACATAATTGGCCAAATTAATTTAATGGAAAATTAGTCCAATTCAACCAAACTATATTTTTCCTAGGATCATAATTCAGTGAGGAACATAAAACAATTTTTTTGTATTTTTAGTGGTTAAATGCAATAAATAAAAATACACACTTTTTATGGGTTTTTTCACAATTTCTCACACAAACAGAAAGCAAAAATTATGAAAAATTTACTGAAATATAAACATGATGCAAGGAAGCTACAGTAATTTTTTTGGATTAATTTTGATAAGTTATGGATTTTTTATGGATTTTTTAGTGAAAACAAAGTGACAATGAGTAAATAATTTCTAATAAATACACAATATCAAATTAATCAGAGTGTGAATTATCTTAAAAAGATATTTTCATGCAGAATCCATGAGATTCGAAATTTCGCAAAAAGAATATATGTGGATTTAATTAAAAATAAAATACTAAATTCACTCTATAAATTATTTCAGACAGAAGACATCTCCACTTGGGATGAAATTTGGATAGTAAGTTAATCATATATCAGGACATCATTCCTAATTTTTGTGGAATTTTTAGAGCAACCGTGTATAAGATATAATTTTAAGAGTCCAAATTGGGTAAATTATGCAAAAGTTCAGTTGCACAATTTTAATTAATTCACAATATCTCACAAAAATAAAATTAAATATTCAAATGATAGAGAATAAGTTGCTCAACACAGTGACATATTCATTGAATAAAATGATGCTCAAAAGATGTCCAAATTAATAAGCAAACATAGGGGTCTTTGTGCAAACTGAGAAAACATAACATACAAGAAATCTAAGCACATGAACAGATTTGCACTTACATAAACTAAACAGGACAAGGCTGCAATATTTACATAAAAATAAAAAAAATAAAGCTTAAACCTTCTTCCTTTGGCTGCAGGTGAAAGATGAACCCAACGGAGCAGGCCGCGCGCGGCCGCGAAGGTAGTGGACCGACGTGCGCGGAGCCTAAGGAAAGGAGGGCGGCGGAGGCGCGGCCCAGCGGCGCCGCGCGGCGGCGTTCGAGGGCCGCGGAAGGGGGGCCTGGGATGGCGGGCCACCGCGGAAGGGGGAAACGACCGAGCTGGAGGCGGCGACCCTGGGGGCCGCTTGGGGCTGAGCTGGGCGGCGCGTGAGGCGGCGGAAGGCGGTGACGGACGCGCTGGAGCAGTGGCCGCCCGTGGTGGGGGAGAACGTCGGCGGCGGTGATGCCGTGGAAGAAGGAGGGGGGACGGTGCTGCTGCTCCCTCCCGTGATATTTTTTTAATTTTTTTATTATTTTTTTCTTTTTCTCCTGTAATAAAAGAGACTTTTTGTTTTATATTTTTTTAATTTTTTTTAAATTTTGTGAAAACAAGGAATGCACATGATGGACGAAAAAATGTGATAATGGTGATAAAGATGAAGATGAAGATATAAACAAATGAATATTTTTGGGTGATGAAATGACGTGTTAGAAAAAAATGTAAAAATGACAAGATAACAAAATGAGAAGAAAAATTACGTATGGTGGAGACGGTCGCCTATGGTGTGCTCACAACAGCACGGTCTTCGCTCGAATCGCCGACGTGTGATGAGCTCGAGCAGCGCGCGGTTTCGGCTGCAATGTTGGCTGAAAAGCCAACGGATCTCACCGGAGAGAGGGTTGTCGTCGCTCGACCGCGGTTGCGTTGCTGTCACCGATTCAACTCAGGGAACTAGGCTCTCCTCACATAAAGATTGATCAAAGGCAAAAATAAGGAGAATGAGATGTATATAAAGAGGAAAAAATGGAAGTTAGAATTAAGATGGAGTGGGATGGAGGTTAATAAAATGGTGGAGTTGAATTAGAAGTTAGAAAAATGGTGGAGTAATGGAGTTGAATTGGTGGTTATTGTAGAGAATATAAAATAAATAAATAAACAATATAAACTAAAGTAGGCTACTTTAATTACAATAGAAAAAAAGAGAAGAAAATAAGTAGTGGAGAATTTACAAAAGAAGACAAACAACGTGTACATTTTTTTACTTTTCTAATATGTATTTTATTATCTTTTTAATAAGAGATATTTACAACGCAAAAATACAATAAAATACTACAATTAAAATACAAAACAAGTATGATTTTTTGTACTTTTAGTAATTCAGAAAGATACAATAAAAATTAAAGAAAGAATGAATATATACATGATATACAACGTACATCTAGGTCCCAAAACCCAACTTTTGCAAATGAGCTCCGATTTTAATGAAATCACTTTCGTTGGATAGATAATTTTCTAACTTGAACTTTAAAGTGAGTTTGGTGAATTTGGAGTTCATACGGAGCGGGAATTTAGCTTGGAAGTTGGACTTTAGGGCTTTTTCTCTTTGGGATCTAGGAGCATTTATTTGAGGTGAAATTTGTTTTGTATTTTTGTATTTTTATATACATTTTTATAACAAGTTTGAGAAAGAATTAGGAAAAAAGGAGTTGAAATGAAATTATTAAAAATACATGAAGTTTTGGGCTATTTACATGTATAAAACTCGTTTGATTTTGCGGCTTTTTATTGTTAATTCATTTTGTACAATCTTATATACAATAATTAGTGTGTTTTATTTACAAGAGTTATTTTATTAATTTATGGATTTTATAAATATAGATTAGGGAATTTACCCGTGTATTTTGCTAAGATCAAGATATTGAGATGATGAATCGTGGATTCATCACCCCCCCATACTTAAACTTTGCTAGTCCTCGAGCAAATAAAGAATGAATATGTTGGGTTAACCCCTGACTGTGCATGTGAATACAAGACTTGATCCGTTCACGAACTCTCGATTTTAGAGATCCTAAAATTCTAAGCTGAACCAAGCTCTAGTCAAAAGGTATCCAATTTCCCTAATCATCAGACTCTCTTTGTATACATATATAGTAGGGATATGACTTTAAGTGTTGACCGTAGTTACAAGAGTAGAGTCACAACATCACATAAGGTTCCAGTCCAAGAGACTCTCCTAAGGACCCAATCCTCAACACTAGGGAATAAATCATTTCTTGCATCCAATCCACCGTCTCTTTAGTTGTCAGACTTGAAAGTGTAGATGGAAGGCCAGATGATGGAGGGCATAGGATTGTGTCATTTCTTCTCTCCCTCTCATTGGAACAAGGATCCTCTCAAGTGCCTTATTACTCAACGCATTTTTTTGGTGTTGATCAGTGCGTCCGTCAAGAGAAGATGGAGCCGTCTGCACTTGTTTTCCTGGGAGTACACCGGGGTATGCTTTTTTTGAGTACCTATCGTACCATCTACACCCAGACTTATAGCATTTACGATGTAGAGCCATTTTTTGGTGCAAGCCCGACTCCTGGTCCTAATAGAGGTGGTCCAAGTGGACACTTTGAAATGGTTGGGAGCGCTCGCCTTTGGTGGAAACTCTTTGATATTTGACTTTGTGGAATGAGAGCTTTTCTTTGACATTTCATTGCTTTGTAGTATTTTTGGCTAGCTCCACTGCTTTTACCAAGAGTTGGCGCACACTGATCAACATTTTTTTTATTTTATCACACCCTGGCACATAGGTAAATATCAAGAGATAGTACAAGAACCATGTTCTCATACTGGCTAAATGTGCTGACACTCAGGTTTCATGAAGCCTTCATTGATTTTATCCCATCCTTGAGCATCATCAAATCAAGTCCAAAGTCAAATCCCTCATCCCAGTTCCTCAAGTGAAATTTCAACTCATCTCATCATAACTGTAGCCGTGTATGTGAGGTGCTGATCATATTCTTAAGGTAGAGACTAAGCATGCAATATAGCACACAAATCTTTCAAATCAGGGAAATGTGAATAATTAAGTCCAAGACCCTAATGACTAAGGCTGGTTAACTCAAAATATCAAGATCTCATGAACCAAGTGTTCTTGAACATCACTAGTCTTGTGTGAAAGTGAATTATGTCAGGGATTAAACCAACTTATTAGTTAGTTTTTTTAGTTTTTTAGTTTTTTTATGATTGATTTTTTTTAAGTTTTAGAAAAAGATTTTTTTCAAAAAGTTTTTTTGACAAACAAAGGCAAAGAAGTTTTTTTTGTTAGAAAAGATTTGCTTTTTTTTGCTTTTTTTTCAAGAGTTTTTTTTGAAAATGATAGGTAAATAAGAAAAGACTTTTTTTTTGAAATTTTTTTTAAAGAGGATTTTTTTGAAAAGTTTTTTAGCAAATAAGGAAAAAGAGTTTTTTTAGGAAAAAGTTTTTTTGTTTTGTTTTGTTTTGTTTGTTTTTTTAAAGGTTTTTTTAAGAGATTTTTTTTACCCACCTCATAATTATTGTATAGTATATACACAAATACGTGAAAGTACGAGGTATGGGTAAAGTATATATGTAATATATACACGCCCCCCTATACTTAGCTTGTGCTATGTCCTCATGGCACTAAGTGACAAAAAGACAAAGCTCATACTAAGCGTAGGAAAGCTAAAATAATAAAAAGTATAGAAGTCGATCCGCCCCCCCTATACTTAGGCTCTAGTCAGCCTAAGTGTAGAAGAAGAGCAAAAATGGGGCGGATGAGGTCAAGAGGAGAAATGGATGAGTATATACACATGGCGAGCATCAGCTCCCCCTATACTTAGGCTCTTGGTAAGCCTAAGTATAGGATAAGAGTAAGTGTAAAAACTGATGTGATCTGGAGAATATACAAGGAAGGGAGAATGTACAAGAGTGATTGAATCTTCTAAGATGTTGAATATGTATGCTGCATCTTCATGATGAGTAATATGATGTATCTGCTCTTTGCTCACTCTGCATGAAGTTGATGACCTCGACTTGGACTAACTGCTCTTTCGAATCAACAAAATGCTTCAACAGTTGTCCATTCACCACATGAGATTGTGCACCATCTGTGAGATCAGCTATCTCTACACTTCCATTCTCGTGCACTTTCTTAACCACAAAGGAACCCGCCCATTTAGATTTGAGCTTCCCATGGAACATATTCAACCTGGCATTAAACAACCATACCTTTTGCCCAGGGACAAATTCTTTGCACCTAATGTGATGATCATGCCATCTCTTTACTTTGTCCTTATAAATCAAACTGTTGTCATATGCCCTGTTTCAAATTTCCACGAGCTCGTTCAAGTTCAAGTCTCGGCAAAGCTTCCCTAGGTGTCTACTCCAATTAATCTTCTTAATTGCCCATTCGGATTTATGAATCAATTCTGCGGGCAAATGTCATGGCTTGCCATAGATCATTCTAAATGTTGAAGTACCCAATGGTGTCTTGTAGGTTGTCCTATAGGCCCACAGAATTTGGTCCAAGAGTTGAGACCAGTTCTTCCTATCGGGACGAACCAATTTCTGCAAAATACTCTTCACCTCTCTGTTCGAAACCTCTGCCATGCCGTTGGACTGTGGGTGGTAAGGACTAGTAACTCTATGCTCAAATCCATAGTCCTTAGCTAAAGATCTCATATCTCAATTCACAAAATGGCTACCCCCATCAGATATCAAAACTTTTGGCACCCCGAACCTAGCAATAATATTGTCTATCACAAACTTACAGACAGTCTTGTTGTCTGCAGTTCGGGTTGGGATAGCCTCCACCCACCTCGATAAATAATCAACCGCCAACAATATGTACTCATGTCCATGGCTGTTGGGAAAGGGACCCATAAAATCTATGCCCCATGCATCAAAAACATCACAAATAATCATCGGTTGCATGGGCATTTCATCTCTTTGTCCAATTGTCCCTCCCATCCTTTGACAAATCGGGCATGACCGCACAAAATCAATAGCATCTCTAAACAAGGTCGGCCAATACAAACCACATTGAAGTACTTTGTGAGCGGTTCTTTTTCCCGAATGGTGTCCTCCAGCCTCAAGTGAATGACAATATGTGAGGACACTTTGGTATTCCTCCTGAGGAATACACCTTCTCCAAACACAATCCAGTCCTTCAATGAAAAGGAAAGGATCGTCCCAGTGGTATCTCCTCGAATCCGACTTCAATCGATCAATGCTGCTCCTAGTCAAACCATGGGGAACCTGCTTGGAGACAAGATAGTTCACCATGTTGGCATACCATAGGAGTGAGTCAATAACACAAATTGACTCATCTGAGAAGAGTCTCTCTTATTCGCTCATGATCAGGAGAATCCTTAAGTTCAATCCAAGAAAGGTGATCAGCCACAACATTCTTCACTCCAGGTTTATCTTTTATCTCCAAGTCAAATTCCTGGAGGAGTAAAATCTACCTAAGAAGACGTGCCTTCGCGTCCTTCTTTTCCATTAAGTATCGAATGGCTGTGTGATCAGTATAAATTGTCACCTTAGAGCCCAAAATATATGATCTGAACTTCTCGAGGTGCCATACTACTGCAAGCATTTCCTTTTCATTCACCGCATAATTTTTCTATGTAGGATCTAATACTTTGCTCGCATAGTGAATCGCAAACGGAATCCCTTCTCGTCGTTGTCCTAACACAGCTCCTATAGCGAAATCTGAAGCGTCAGCCATGATCTCAAAGGGGAGAGACCAATCAGGAGCTTGTAAGATAGGTGAGGCACAAATCTTCCTCTTCAAGAGCTCAAAGGCCTCCAGAAACCTGTGATCTACAATGAACTCTGTGTCTTTCCCTAAGAGATCACTCAGTGGGCGAGCAATCTTTGAAAAATCCTGAATGAATCTCCTATACAATCCGACATGCCCTAAGAATGACCGCACCGACTTCACATTAGTAGGTCGATCGAGTTTCTTGATCACCTACACCTTGGCAGGGCAACCTCCATTCCCCTTTTGGAGATGACATGCCCCAACACGATACCCTCTGTCACCATAAAGTGACTCTTCTCCCAGGAGAGTACCAGATTCACCTCTCCACACCTTGTGAGGACTCGGTCCAAGTGCGCTAAACATGTATCAAAAGAATCTCCATGGACAAAGAAGTCATCCATGAACACTTCCAGGAAATCTCCCACCATCTCGGTAAATATGGCTATCATGCACCGCTGAAATGTGCCCAGGGTATTGCAGAGCCCGAATGGCATGCGCCTGAAAGCATAAGTTCCGAATGGACATGTGAATGTGGTCTTTTCCAGGTCCTCAGGGGCTATGGCCACCTGGTTGTAGTCTGAGTACCCGTCAAGAAAACAGAAGAACTCTTTCCCTGCGAGTCTCTCCAAGATTTGATCAATAAACGGTAAGGGAAAATGATCTTTCTTGGTCGCAGCATTCAGGCGCCTGTAGTCAACACAGACACGCCACGACGTAGGTACTCGTGTCGCGATCTCTACCCCCTCCTCGTTGGTGACCATCTGAATTCCTGACTTCTTCAGGACAACATGAAGCGGGGCTACCCACATGGAGTCAGAAATAGGGTATATAAACCCTACTTTGCACCATTTCTCAATTTCATTCTTCACCACTTCCTGTATATTGGGGTTAAGTCTCCTCTGAAACTCATGAGAAGGTCTCACGTTATCCTCAATAAAAATGTGGTGCGAGCAGAGAGCGGGGTTGATGCCCACGAGATCCGACACTGTCCAGCCTATTGCTTTGCAGTTCCTCTCTAAGACATCTAACAACCTAGACTCCTATTCTAAAGTCAAGTCTGAGCTAATGATGACACGATATCTCTCTTTGGGTCCCGCAAGAAAGGCATACTTGAGTGTAGGAGGTAGTGATTTTAGTTCTGGCAATGTGGTATCATCAAGCAGATCTGGCTGAACTGAATCTGAATTTGGTTCCGTGCAGTATGAAGGTGGGCTAAGATGAGTAGTACTCGCCACCAAATCAGAAGTATCGGGAGTCGGATCGTCAAAAATATCCAAACAATCGGCAAAAGCCCCGTCCGACTCGTCATCTATGTCCCATGATTGTTCCAAAGAGGATGGAACTGACAGATCCAGATGGATGTCTATGTCATCATGAGAATAGGTTGATGCATCTCTAGCAAGATCAGACAACACCTGGCAAACAGCATCATGCACTATATCCTCTCCAGATGAAAGGGTCTCGCTCTGTCCTGAAGGAATCTGTCCCCAAATCCCAACTGTGCTTATCATACTGCAATCTACCTCTGAAGATGAGTACTCTGTACTACTCTCTGAATCAGGTTGCTGACACTTGGTTTGCTTCATCTCAAGGTTCACTTCTCCACCTGGAGAATGGAACTTCATCATTCTCGTACCATAATCGAAAGCTGCGCCTGCGGTCCTAAGGAAAGGTCGCCCGAGAATGATCTGAGATTCTTTCCAATGATTGGGGGTC
Organism: Ottelia alismoides; assembly: GCA_037367405.1. Taxonomy (NCBI): domain Eukaryota; kingdom Viridiplantae; phylum Streptophyta; class Magnoliopsida; order Alismatales; family Hydrocharitaceae; genus Ottelia; species Ottelia alismoides. The sequence continues at coordinate 1,097,548 of JAZKJV010011445.1, forward strand.
TCCATGTCCAAGACTGTGAAGTCCACTTGATAGTTCTGCCCCTCAATCAATATAACGACGTTCTTCACTTCTCCCTTAGGTCTCTTCACTGAACGATCTGCGAATTGGAGTAAAGCTCTAGATTTGCTAAGTGGTCCCAACTCCAATTTCTTATATAATGCTAAGGGGAGTAAGTTGATCGAAGAACCATTATCTAAGAGTGTACGTGCAAACGCAATGTCGTCAATACGACTCTCTACATAGTGAGCAACCATGTCTCTCTTTTTCTTTTGCAAAGTCTGATTCTTGAGACAATAGGTTGTGGCTACTAATAAGACATGTGTCTTTACATTTCGGTTATCTTTCTTCCTGCTAACCCTTCTAGGTGTGCATCTCACCTTAAGGTATTTTTGGAAGGCAGGATGGTTAGCCACATATTCATCAAATGGCACCTTAACTGTGATGTTTTCTTTACAAAACCATGCCATATCGGGGTCATCTTTCTGAATCTTTTTGATGCGCTTTCCTGCCTTAAGAGCACGAGGGAAAGGGATTGAAGCTAGGGAAACAGAGGATGAAGAGTCTGAATCATGAACAGAAAGATCATTCTTTGACTTAACGGAAACAAAGTTCTTCATACAAGAATCTTTTTGATGCAACATGGAATCGAAATCAAAACTATCTACTAAAGGTTGTGGAATAGAAGCTGGAGTGGTAGCCGCCACAACCGGAGATGCAAGGTCCTCCGTAGACTCAGAAGAATATCCATGCTGACGATGCTGCATACGTGCTCTCCTCCTCCTCTCGGCTCCTTGAGTGGAAATCCTCGAATGGTGCTGATGGGGCTCTGAAATATGATGCCTCTCCTCCTCGTCCTCTGAAGACTCCACAGGTAGAGCTCCAGAGATGCCCCTCCTCGTGTCCCTCGCCCGGTCAGGTACGACCGTGGTCTTTCCACTCCTGAGTGACATGTGGTTAGCCTCGTCACACGAAAGAATTTCATGTTCATATTTAGGAGATGCTGAATAGTATAACTGACCAAAGTGATGCTGAGAACTAGAACGGTTCAGGCTATTGGAGTTAGCCTGAACTTGGGCTGGGATCGAGGTAGAGGGTGCAGTATGCTCGTCTCGCCATCTGGATAGGCGGTTGACATCCACCCGTAAGTCCTGAATCTCTTTATTGTAGGAACGTAGCTCGTCGAGTATCTGCTGCTGAATATCCACGGGACTAGACGATGAAGGAAGTGGATAAGACTGGGAAGAAGAACGGGAAGACTAGCCCTGCTGGCCAGTGTACTGCCTCTGCTGCTGCTGCTGGGGTTGCGGGCCCTGCTGGCCCGTCTGGTAATGGCCATGTCGGCCATACTGCTGGTACTGCTGCCTTTGCTGCTGGGGTGGCTGGAATACAGGGCTCTGCTGTGAAGGAGGTGGTGCGGAGGTGAATACGGTGTTGTGAAAGTCGGGTGACGTTGATAGGTCTGTCAGTCTCCCGTACATCCCTGTCTGGCAGGGTCTTGAGTATACCATATCCCATTCACCACCCAAACTGGAGGAGGCTCCTCCTAGACTGTCTTTACTACTGGAGGTGGCTGTTGGAAAGAGTGGGCATAGGATTGGTCCTGCTCCCATGGCTGGGGTTGCCCTGACACCAACTGCTCCTGAACATGGTGAACTCGGTATACGGGAGCAGAGGGTGCAGTCACGATGGGTATCCTTATCTTAGATACCTTCTCAGTCAACTCCTCCATCTGTTTTGAGAGTTTGGAGATGCTCCGGTCTAACTCATCAATCCTCCTGTCGATCTTCTCGACTACAGTAAGCTTGTCTGCAAGAAGTCCCATGCTAGGGATCACGTCCTGAGAGAGATCGTCTATAGCTGATTTTCCCCCTCCAAATGAGAGTGAACTGGGGGATGGTGTATAGGCCCTGCTGGCCATCTTTGAGTGGCTAGCTTCAGCCATTTGCTCAAATACCATCCAGACGGTATCCGCTCCTCGTGATGTGTAGCTGCCTCCACAGGCAGCGCTCACTAAACCCTGCATCTCAGGGTTGAGACCAGTGAAGAAGGATTGGACCAAGATGTTGTCATATAATCCATGACAAGGACACTTTTGCAGGATGTCCTTGAATCTTTCCCTAGCATCACAGAAGGCTTCATGGGGTAACTGGGAAAAACTCCTAATTCGCGTCCTCATCATGTTAGTTCTACTCAACGGGTAGAACTTCTTTAGGAATAGGTCCTTGAACTGGGCATAAGTGGTGACGATTATTCCAAGATTCTTTATCCAGTAATCGGCTTTTCCACCCAAGGCAAATGGTAGGGCGTTGAGCCTAATATAATCCTGGCTAACATTATTATGTTTGAGGTTAGCACAGATGAGCTCAAAGTCCCTTAGGAATGCATATGGCTCCTCAGAAGCATTCCTTTCAAAATGTGGCAGCAAGTTCAGAAAATGCGGCTTCAATTCAAAGTCAACAGTGGGTTCGATCGGACTCAAGTAGTTATGAATTTGATAGTGTCCGGGGTTATACGCCGCATCCATTGGTGGTTGGACCCCAACATTTAACTATCCTAACTGAGCTCTCAGTAATGCATGTTGCTGCTCAGATGCAGCTAATCGGGCAAGTATCATTCTCATTGGGTCTTCATGGTTCTCTTCTTCCTCTTCTTTCTTCTTTGGCATTTTACTTGAATCTTCTTTATGTCCTGAATTAGCAAGGTGTTCTGGATTAGAAGAGGATTTATGAATCAAGATATTCTCACTGAGGCGATGGTCTTCCTCGGTGTGGTGGGAAGAAAGAAATGGAATGGTTTGAGAGTAACCATCCTGAGAGTGAGTGATCCTGGGCTCAAGAGGGTCATGAGTCCAGGTTGGTCCAAGTTGCGCTTGGACCTTTGAAGATGTACTTTTTGAAGGGTTCAACGAGAGATTCGCAAAGTCCGAATAACTATCCCCGATGTCAAAAGAACCGATTCGAACACGATAGTCAATGAGGCGCTAGTTCTACGGTGCACGTAAATGTGCGGAGTAAACTCACACAATACAAATGCAATTCAAACCCTTAATTTCACCAACTCAACACGTGATGGCCGTAAGAGTTCGGCCGAATTATCTGGTCAATTTTAGTTGGTGAGAATACAATCTTGGAAAGATTAACGAGCTGTTAGGTGCCCGTATTTTCCTACAGACTGGCCCGGTTCTTACGACTAGTTTGACCTACTTTCAACCAGTATAGGAGTAAATACGGACCGTATAAATACAGCTACCCATTCCTTGAGGACTAACGCATCCTCTAAACCTCCCACTCTGCTAAGGAAGTCCGGACCGTTTACCGGCTACCCGTAAATCCTCACTGAAAAGTAGCTAATCACCTAAAAATAAAGAACCAGTAGTAAGTAAGAAATCCAGACTTTGCTCTATGCTAGGGTCGTCTCTCTCTCATTTGCAGGTAAAACAAACAATGATGGCTTTATGCACCCGAGAACAAGGGTTCTTTTATTCCAATTAATTTAATCGACCTGCTCAATTCAGTCCCAATTTTAGAGTTAGGTTATCACTTGAAATTTATGTGAACACACAAGCACGTATACCGTTCAGTCCCATTTTCCTTTTGACCTTAAGTTGTAAAACAAGAGGGGAATCGGAAATCAGAATGCAAACGAGAAACTATGATGCATGCTTAGAAGAAGGTATACTTACAGTGAATCCCACCACTCTTCATGCGTTATGCAAAACTGAATTTGTAAATATTACACTAAATGCATGCAGATCGAGAAAACCACACCTAAACAATATACTATTAGCGGGGAAGAATTGATTTGATTTTGAGCTAAGTATTACGTGTCTATGTGCGTTTCATTATGAATCTTATCAGATAAGTGAATCTTCGAAGATATGTGTGGCCTAATTTACGATGGGCACAAACAAATTTGATTCTATACTACCGTGTGCCTAATCCTAAATTTTGCCACTCAAGTCAAGACCCCACCCTCACCGGAGAGTGAAACGGGTCTCAACACACCACAAATAATGTCCAAGTCTATTTTACACACGCGAGCTCTCAAACAAGAGCCGCTATAAATGAGCAAGCTAAATAATTACAAAAATTTACAAAAGCTCTCTCGAAATAAATAAATTCTCCCAGCTCTTCAACAGTCGGCATGCGTCGCGTCCGTCGACCTCCGATGCACTCCAAGTCCACCGGGCCCTCGCAAGGAAAATGAGATTTATATTAGAGAGATAAACAACAAGATATATACAAAAATATGAAGAGAAATAATTGTAAAAAAAATGGAGTAAATACAAGTGGCTCGGGGGTCAGACTACCCGAGTAGAGAAAATCTAAATCCAAAATTTTAAATTAATCCCTAAGCTGTTTGCCTCCCCGGCAACGGCGCCATCTGACGACTCGTTGAATACGATATTTAATTCGGTCACGTTGTAGCACGTGTACTTAGCAATTCGGTCAGAACCGAGAGAAGGATCTCCGTGAAGAGTGTCTCGGCTTAATTTATATCCCGGGCAAGTCTGGGGTCGAACACAGGGAGGCAAAGGAACAACTTGGTTTTAATTTGAAATTTAAGATCTAGATTTCCACACGGTTTTTTTTAGATTTTTTTTATGCAAAAACCAAAGCAAATGCAAAATACGGGTGAATCAAGACACTAAGAAATCACACAATTGGCCAAATTAATTTTAAAGGAAAATTAGTCCAATTCAGCCAAACTATATTTTTCCTAGGATCTTAATTCAGTGAGGAACACAATATATATTTTTTTGTATTTTTAGGGGTTAAAATGCAATAAATAAAAATACACTCTTTTTATGGGTTTTTTCGTAATTTCTCAAGCAAACAGAAAGCAAAAATTATGAAAAATTTACTGAAATAGAAACATGATGCAAGGAAGCTACAGTAATGTTTTTGGATTTTTTTGATAAGCAGAGTGACAGTGAGTAAATAATTTCTAATAAATCCATATTATCAAATTAATCAGAGTGTGAATTATCTCAAAATGATATTTTCATGTAGAATCCAGGAGATTTGAAATTTCGCAAAAAGGATATATGTGGATTTAATTAAAAATCAAATACTAAATTCACTCTACAAATTATTTCAGGCACAAGACATCTCCACTTGGGATGAAATTTGGGCAGTAAGTTATCATATATCAATACATCATTCCTAACTTTTGTGGAATTTTTGGAGCAACAGTGTGTGAGATATAATTTTAAGAGTCCAGATTGGGTAAAATATGCAAAAGTTCAGTTGCACAATTTTAATTAAATCACAATATCTCACAAAAATAAAATTAAATATTCAAATGACAAAGAATAAGTTGCTCAACACAATGACATATTTCATTGAATAAAATGATGCTAAAAAGATGTCCAAATTAATAAGCAAACATAGGGGTCTTTGTGCAAACTGAGAAACATAACATACAAGAAATCTAAGCACATGAACAGATTTGCAATTACATAAACTAAACAGGACAAGGCTGCAATATTTACATAAAAATAAAAAAATAAAGCTTAAACCTTCTTCCTTTGGCTGCAGGTGAAAGATGAGCCCAGCGGAGCAGGTCGTGCGCGGCCGCGAAGGCAGTGGACCGCCGTGCGCGGAGCCTGAGGAAAGGAGGGCGACGGAGGCGCGGCCTAGCGGCACCACACAGCGGCGTTGGAGGGCCGCGGAAGGGGGGCCTGGGACTGCGGGCCACCGCGGAAGGGGGAAACGGCCGAGCTGGAGGCGGCGGCCCTGGGGGCCGCTTAGGGCTAAGCTGGGCGGTTCTGAGGCGGCGGAGGGCGGCGACGGCCGTGCTGGAGCAGCGGCCGCCCGTGGTGGGGGAGAAGGCCGGCGGCGGTGATGTCGTGGATGAAGGAGGGGGGCGGCACTGCTGCTCCCTCCCGTGATCTTTTTTTTTATTTTTTTTCTTTTTCTGCTGTAATAAAAGAGTCTTTTTTGTTTTTAATTTTTTAATTTTTTTAAATTTTGTTAAAACAAGGAATGCACTTGATGCACGAAAAAATGTGATAATGGTGATAAAGATGAAGATGAAGATATAAACAAATGAAGATTTTTGGGTGATGAAATGACGTGCTAGAAAAAATTGGAAAAATGATAAGATAACAAAATGAGAAGAAAAATTACCTATGATGGAGACAGTCGCCTATGGTGTGCTCACGATAGCACGATCTTCGCTCGAATCGTCGGCATGCGATGAGCTCGAGCAGCGCGCGGTTGCGGCTGCGATGTTGGCCAAAAAGCCAACGGATATCACTGGAGAGAGGGCTGTCGTCGCTCGACCGCGGTGGCGTCGCTGTCACCGATTCAACTCAGGGAACTAGGCTCTCCTCACATAAAGATGGATCAAAGGCAAAAATGAGGAGAATGAGATGTATATAAAGAGGAAAAAATGGAAGTTAGAATTAAGATGGAGTGGGATGGAGGTTAATAAAATGGTGGAGTTGAATTAAAAGTTTGAAAAAATGATGGAGTAATAGAGTTGAATTGGTGGTTATTGTAGAGAATATAAAATAAATAAATAAATAATATAAAATTAAGTTGGCTACTTTAATTACAATAGAATAAAAGAGAAGAAAATAAATAGTGGAGAATTTACAAAAGAAGACAAACAACATGTACATTTTTTTTACTTTTCTTATATGTATTTTTTTAATCTTTTTAATAAGAGATATTTACAACAAAAAAATACAATAAAATACTACATTTAAAATACAACATAAGTATGATTTTTTTGTATTTTTAGTAATTAAGAAAGATACAATAAAAATTAAAGAAAGAATGAATATATACATGATATACAACGTGCATCTAGGTCCCAAAACCCAACTTTTGCAAATGAGCTCCGATTTTAATGAAATCACTTCCGTTGGATAGATAATTTTTTAACTTGAACTTTAAAAGTGAGTTTGATGAATTTGGACTTCATACGGAGCAGGAATTTAGCTTGGAAGTTGGACTTTACAGCCTTTTCTCTTTGGGATCTAGGAGCATTAATTTGAGGTGAAATTTGTTTTATATTTTTGTATTTTTATATACATTTTTATAACAAGTTAGAGAAAGAATTAGGCAAAAAGTAGTTGAAATGAAATTATTAAAAATACATGAAGTTTTGGGCTATTTACATGTATAAAACTCCTTTGATTTTGCGGCTTTTTATTGTTAATTCATTTTGTACAATCTTGTATACAATAATTAGTGTGTTTATTTACAAGAGTTATTTTATTAATTTATGGATTTTATAAATATAGATTAGGGAATTTACTCGTGGATTTTGCTAAGATCAAGATAATGAGATGATGAATCGTGGATTCATCACATGCCCCCTTGGAGAATTTGCAAGAAGGCCCCCGCTCATCGAACAAATCATGTAGAGGCCCAACACTAGCCCCCGCATGTGAGGCAGATGTGCCCACGAGGAGAAATTACATCCCACCTTCTTGAGTTCCATCAAATACAAAACACACCCATGTCTTCTAGAGTCATGCACGACTCACGTGTCCTTATCAAATTTCATAAAGGCCCCCTACTTATTTCGTTAATTACATTTTTCATCTTTTCTTTTAATTTTAATATATTTTCCGTACATGCATTTAGAACCCTTTGTTCTAGCTTTGTTATGAGTGTCATTTTATCATCTTATATCAATTCTAAAAACTGCATGTTGTAGAATAACTTATGGTTATCATTATGGATGCATGCTAATTTTTTTATGAATTATGATTAATTTAATATAATTATTATTGTAAAAAAGTGTTTATTTTGCCTGTTGTGTGATCTGGAATTAATATTAAATTAATAGTTGCTATTAATTTTTCAAAAATTTATAATATGTAGATTTTAGTTTGTTTTACATTATAACCAAAAATCATCCTATTTGCACGTATATCGAGGTTGCATAAAATTAATTCGTGATTTGAATAATTAATTTTTAATAGGTCGTAGATCAATTATTTTTAGGATTTATTAATTTTCCTAGATTCCTCTCAAATAGAATTATCTAGGATAATAGTATTTCTGAAAATAAATTGGTTTGCTATTTATTAAGATTAATTTGCGAAAAATCACGCTGCATGCATCATTAATTCATAATTGATTCATTTTTCATCAGAAAATTCCAAAACAACTATAGAGCATTAATTTCACCATTCTTCATATTCTAGCAAGTTTTATTATTTTTAGATATCATTTTAGGAAAAAGTGCATCAGCCCCTAAACATGACTGAATTCGCATTGCATTTATTATTTGCATAAAAAAACTAAAAAATGCTTCTATGAAAACCTATGTTCTAGATCACCTATTAAAAAACTTAAGGAGCAAATTCCTCACTGAGTTTGACCTTGGGCTAGCCCAAGTAAAATATAAATTTGATCGCTTTCTTTATTTGAACAAATTAATTTAGCAATTTTTGAGCAATCTTCCTCCTACAATGCATATATTAAGCATTAATTGCACGTTATTAGCGAGGGTATTTTGGTTTTCGTCATTGATTATTTTATATGTGCTTATAATTCATTCTATAAAATATTTCAATACTGCCTCAAACCACTATTCTCCCTACCTTAGCGATGTTTGATGAATCCATGATTCATTAACATTCTTTCAGCATTTTGTCTTAAAACCCTTACTAAATGCATTCAAATATATATTATTTTTCATTCCTTAAAAAAACATCATTCATGAATAAATATGCATTTTTACGCATCAAAAACATGTAAATAAATAAAAGAATAAAAAGAAAGAAAATAAAAAGAAGGCAGACTGCTAATATGTATATATATAGTATGACTAATAAAATATAAATATAGCTGAAAGGTATATTTATATAATCTAACCAATGAGAACTAGTCAGCATGGATTGGTCGATAAACAAATAAATTGGGGGAGATAAGGAAGAAAACAACAAAAGAATTAATTATTCACCTTACACAATATTAATTACTTATCCAATAATGATCAAATCTTCAATGATTTTTAATTAATTTATTTGTGAAATTTTTGCACCAAACTCTTATCCTCTTTATTTTAAAAATGTATATAAAAATATAAAATCCTAAAAATATCATCTTGTATATATGCCAAGAAATCCAACTTTGAAATTGTTAATTTCTCAACTTCCAGACATCATCACTTCTTCATACGAACACCAATTTCACTTCCACTCTCCTATAAAGGTCATAAAATAATATTCTCTAATCAATGAAGTTATTTCACTAAAATCAAAGTTCATTTGCAAAAAGATGATTTTGGGACTGATAAACCGTGAATCCATCCCTTTAAGAGTCCCGAATTAGTACTTAAGAACGTCGCAGTCAAGCTGGATTCGGTCCATCAAAGACCATCTAATTACTAAGTCAAATAGAATCAAATGGTCCTAAATTTATTTTACTTGGTAAGAAACAATGGTCGAACTCAGGGACACGAGCCTCTCTCACAATTATTCAGGCTTTTATTCATTAATTAAGTGTTGAGTTGGAGAGCCATAGGTCAAATAATGCAAGAAGACAAGACAATGCATTAAGCAAATAAAACATGCATTTTTTATTAATTTTTAATCATGTAATTAAAAGCGATGAAATGCAACACAAAAATGCCCAAAGTTAGCAAAGATAATGAGCCAGTTAAACCCTAGTTAATTTCAGACTTGAGTCAAAAAAAACTTGTTGAATAGTTTAGGAAAGGTCTGATTGTACCGCTTAATAGACACTTAGCTATTTAACATAACACATAGAGATAACAGTGTCAAAATAGGAAACAAACTATGCCATTAGAAAGTTCAACAAAAAAGTTTTAAAATGAAACTGAAATAAACTCAATCAAAGACATGATGCTCAAAATATGCAAAGAAGAAGGCAGGGGCATAAATGTAAGGAAACATGAAGATAACTAACAAATAAGTCCCTAGAAAGGACTAAAATGCAATTAAAAATACGCACGAGGCCTTCCCTATAAATGTTCCACACGCGCGGAGGCATATTTGCAATTATTAAAACCCACAAGGGTTTGAATGCAAATAACCCCAGGCGCGCGTGGCTGGCGCGTGACTCTAGGACATGGATGCAATTTTGACGAATTCCGTTGGCCTCCATGCAAATTTTCCAGATCGCACGTGCATGACACGTGCTCTCCAGGCTCGATGAAGCTCCAGGCTCGGAAGAGGGTCGGTGCGGCTTCGGCTAGGCTCGGACGACGCGAGCCTCCAGGCTTGGGCTCGGAGGAGGCTCGGGGTAGGTTCGGATAGTACGGCTTGGAGATGCTCTGGTGCTGCCACGTGGACTGTAGTAAACCGTCCGATCTTCAAGATCAGACGGTATCTGGAGGCTGTGTTAGATGTCGACGTGGACGATCTGACACCGTTGGATGATCTTCGCGAAGGATCATCCAACGGTGCCTGCTTCTTCCTCCTCCTCTGCTTGGTGGCGGCACAGTTTGAAATCTGGCAAGAATGTCCCAGCTCCGTCACCTCTTTTTAAGAACGATGAAAATCTCCAGCAGCTCCGGGACGTCTAGGATTCCTCTATGTGGCTTGGCGAAGCATCTGGAAGTCCTAAAGAAATCGGGGGAGGTTTGGATGCCGTAGACGAAGCTCACGAATCTTGCTCTGGCGATGGTTCCATCCATTCAACTAAGGTGCCTGTAGTGTTAGACCAATAGCCGAGGCATGCACCATGGATGATCGTGAGTGAAATGGGGTTCTCGGCGAGCGATAGGGTGAAGAAACATGAGCTCCTCTGCCGGACAGGGTAGAGGAGATGGGTTTGAGGTGGCCGGGGCATGAAGAAGAGAAGGGTGATCGGATGAGTGTGCGTGGACGGTGGAGTCGAGGCGGATCTACTGGGATGGACAATGAACGACGAAGGTGGAAAGAGAATCCTAATTAATTAAGCAAAAATAAGAGAAATTGCAAAGAAGATCGGAAGACTTACCTGAGGTCAGGCGGAGCAGAGGGCTTGTACGCGAGCTCCGAGGAGGAGCTCTGGTCATCGCTGAACCTCCTCAGCCAATGGAGGCAGCTTGGCGGGGCTTCAACCACCGCAGACCTGGCCTACCATGGCCAAGGGTCAACACCGGAGGGTGACACCGTCTTCGCGCTCCTCGCCGGCCCCTCGCTGTCACTGGGGGGCGGAGGCTTGCTAGGTGGCTCCTCGCATAAAGGTGGACATGCGTAGATGTTGGAGTAGGTGACGTATTTGAAGAGTTTAGGTGGCAGTTTCGGTGGAGATGGCCTTGTCTTTCGTAGGAGATATGGAGTGAATGGAGGGACGTCGTGGAGTGCGTGGTAGTCCGCGAGGATGAGGGATGATGGAGGAAGGTAGTCGGGTGGTTAGAGCACGGAGATGGAAGACGTGGCCTCGGGGAGAAATGGGAGGGGTTGATAGGTGCGCGAGGTTGCTAATCGTGTGATAGAGGGCTGATCGGAGGTAGACAAAGGTGTCTAAGCCGTCGGATCGTGCGATCCAACGGTCGGGAGTGTGGCGCTTAAGAGCGGATACGAGTAGGTCTCGGGCGACACGATCGAAGGGTGGGTGGTGCGCCACGTGGCTAGCTGTGGACGCAGCGCTAGCGGACGGTCCAGATCGCATCTAGAGGACGATCGAAGGGTCGAGGGCAGTCGCGAGTTTTGGTGGTGAAGATTGGAAGTGAGATGAGTCATCGGACGGTGGAGGGGGTGACGCGTGGCGCAAGGAGAAACAGGCGCTGACGGAGGGTGGAGATGAGATCAGGAACATGATCCGACGGCGGGTACTGAGTGCGGGATAGACGGTTGCGATGAAGGCTTCTCGACCTTCATCTGAGGGCGGTTGGGCGAGGGAGCGTGGCACGAGGTGATGCAGCCACATGGCTCAACCAGATAGAGCTACGTGGCCCAATCAGGTTATTCATAGAAAGAAAGTGAAATATGAGTATGCTAATGATCGAATTTGGAAAAACTCGAAACATGAAAGTTGTAGACTTCGATTAGATCTACAAGTTTCATGTTGCCCAAAAACGAAGATGAGGTCATTTGAAGACAAAAATTTCTTAAGGGTACTTATACGGCTAAAAACACCACGGATTTTAATTTTGACATTTTTTTGTGATTTTTAATTTATTCAAGACTCTAATAAATACAAGACTTTACTTGTTTTTTATTGGCACACATTTAAGCAAGGGGGTTAAAAATCTCTATTAAGTTGATGAAATCGAGTTTTATCACCCCATATACTTAAACTATGCTCGTCCCCGAGCATCAAAGAGAATGAATAAACTGGATTAACCCCCTTGTGCATGTGAGTACAAGACCCAATCTGTTCAAGTCCACTCAACTTTAGAGGTCCAAAATTTTTAGACTCAACCCAGCCTTAATCAAGAGGCACCCATTTCCTCTAATTATCCAGACTCTCTCTGATGTACATATAGACTAAGGGTATGATATTTAGTGTTGACTTCGTTCACGAGAGTAGAGTCAAAACTTCACCCAAGGTCTTGCTCCGAGAAATTCTCCTAAGGACCAATCCTCAACACTATGGAATAAATCAAATCTTACGTTCAGTTCACTGTCTCTTTAGTTGTCAGACTTAAAAATGTAGATGGAAGACCAGTAATGGACGGCATGGAATTGTGTTATTTCTTCTCTCCCTCTCATTGGAACAAGGATTCTCTCTTAGTGCCTTATTACGCAACACATTTTTTTGGTGCTGATCAGTGCGTCCGTCAAGAGAAGTTGGAGCCGTCTGCACTTGTTTTCCTAGGAATACACCGGGGTGTGTCTTTTTTGAGTACCTATCGTACCTTCTACACCCAGACTTGTAGCGTTTACGATGCATAGCCCTTTTTTGGTGCAAGCCCGCTCCTGGTCCTAATAGCGGTGGTCCAAGTGGACACTTTGAAATGGTTGGGAGCGCTCGCCTTTGGTGGAAGCTCTTTGATATGTAACTTTGTGGAATGAGAGGTTTTCTTTGACATTTCATTGAATTGTAGTATTTTTGGCTAGCTCCACTGCTTTTACCCAGAGTTGGCACACACTGATCAACATTTTTTTATTTATTTCACACCCTGACACTTAAGTCAATGTCAAGACATTAGTATAAGAACCAAGTTCTCATACTGGCTAAAGTTGCTGACACTCAGGTTTCATGAAGCCTTCAAAGATTTTATCCCATCCTTGAGCATCATTAGACCAAGTCCAGACTCGAATCCCTCATCCCAGTCCCTCAAGTGAAGAGTCAACTCATCTCATCAAAACCGCAGTCGTGCAAATGATGTCTAATCATATTCTTATTGTCTGAGACTAAGCATGAAATATAGCATGCAAATCTAGAAATCTAGGGGAATGTAGATGATTAAGTCTATGACCCTGATGGCTAAGGCTGGTTAATCTAAAATATCAAGTCCTTATAAAATCAAGTTTTCTTGAACATTTAAAACCCTAGGTGGAAGTGTGACTTTAGAGGATTAATCCAAGTCCTTCATTTACAAACACATTTTTTTTTACTTCAAGACATATTATGACTGCCTAAACTCAATTAAGTAGATGCATCCGCATTCGTCCAGTATGGGTGTAAGTAAAGGCCAGAGCCCGTTGCTTGAGGATGGGGCGTTACGTGATGTCCTCAAAACCACCCACTCTGCTAAGGGCGAACCCTCACTAAACGCAGCTACTTATTTGGGCTTAGTAGTCACTAATGACTCTTAAAGGATTTTTGGATTTTCTCATTTTTATTGGATTTTAATTAAAGATTAGAACACAGGTTGGACTCAACTTCCCTTGAAATAAAAAAGAAAACTTCAATACCATATCACACAAATAAAAATTTTCAAAACATTTTCAAAAGATTTTTCAAGACAAGAGAAACTCGCTTTTCAAATCATTTTCAAAAATATTTTTCTATATAAAAAAATGTAACATAATATAGAAAGCCATGAAAACCACTGAAACCACTTAGTTCAAAGGATTTTACTTTAGCCAAAAAGTTTGAAATTTTTCAAATTTTTCATAGTATAGCTAAGGTATAACCCCCTATACTTAAACTTTGCTATGTCCTCATAGCACTAGATGATACAAGTCCATAGGTCTATTTAAATATAGAGAAATATACAGGAACTAAGGGGGCTCCCCCTATACTTAGGTTAGAAATAACCTAAGTATAAAGGCAAGGAAAGATGAGTAGAGAAAATCACAGGGACTCGGGTCCCCCCTATACTTAGGCTGAGATTAGGCTAAGTATAAAGATGGAGATTTGATGTTGGGAGAGTCACAAGGTGAACAAAGAAGAAGGATGGATATATAGGTGAGTAGATGAATATACGGAGATTAGTGGAGTTACTAAGGCTTAGGGGATGGTGTCGGGAAAAACAAGGCTCAATCAAGCATGCAAGACCCTTCAATTCACCAACTCACACATGAAACCAACGTATGTTGGTTAATTATCTTGTCAGTTTTATTGGTGATTAAGACATTCTATTTATACGTGGAAAAATTGTTAAGTGAAATCGACTGCGTACGAGGGTGTTGCTCTCCCCAAAACAATATTTTACTCCATTTTTAGGTTGACTTGTAATTAACAGTCCCAGTTATTTAAGGTTGTCACTGAATTAAGGTGAGCACATAAATCAAGAAATCATTGTCTACCGTTCATTCCCATTTTCTATTAACCTAGGTGATCAAGCTAGGAGGGGAAACTGAGAAAAACCATGTGTTCGATTAAAACCGTGATCTAAGCTAAGCGATAAAACATGCAGTGCTTTGACGAAAATACTTGAAAACTTGGACTATTTTGAAAACCGAAATATTGTATGCAAGTTGATCAAAAAGCCGCACCTAACATGCTTCTATTAGCGAGGAAGAATATCTTTTAAATTTGGCTAAGTGAAGCGAGTCCATGTGCATCTATATTATAAGTGTGTCCTACCTACGAGCCAACACGTAAAAATTAAAATGATAAAATAAGCTTGAAGAGTCGTGTGCCTCGTCCTAAGTCGACACTTAAGTGGAGACGATCCCCACACAACCACATTCGTTCGTTTACAATCGCGAGTCTTCGATCGAAGACCCTTGTAAAGACGATTCTTACATGAAATGATATGAAATAAAAATGCGAGACTAATTTTTTTTCTTTCTCTTCGACTTGCTCCAAGCATGCTTTTGCGGCTCCTCCAAGCGGGGAGTACATGCTCCTCGCCTCCTTGAAAAATCAAGGGCCCTGTCACAAAAGCAAAGGTTAGACTTCAATCGAAAAGAAAAATTTTATAATGCAAAATAAATGGACAAAATGACCTATATAAAAGAAACAATTAATTAGATACATAAAAAACCAAATAATACAAGAAATGAGCCGTGTCTCCGGCAACGGCGCCATTTGATAAACCGCAAATCCATCCCTTTAAGAGTGTTGAATTAACACTTAAGAACGTCATAGTTAGGATGGATTCGGTCCATCAAAGACCATCTAATTACAAAGTCAAATAGAATCAAATGATCCTAAATTTATTTTACTTGGTAAGAAACCAAGGTCGAACTCAGGGACACGAGCCCCTCTCGTGATTACTCAGGGTTTATTCATTAATTAAGTGTTGAGTTGGAGAACCATAGGTCAAATAATGCAAGAAGACAAGAAAATGCATCAAGTAAATAAAACATGCATTATTTTATTAATTATTAATTATGCATTTAGATGCGATGAAATACAACACAAAAATGCCCAAAGTCAGCAAAGATAATGAGCCAGCTAAACCCTAGTTAATTTCAGACTTGAGTCAGGAAATAACTTGTTGAATAGTTTAGGAAAGCTCTGATTGTACCGCATAATAGACACTTAGCTAGTTAACATAACACATAGAGATAGTAGTGCCAAAATAGGAAACAAACTATGCCATTAGAAAGTTCAACAAACAAGCTTTAAAATGAAACTGAAATCAACTCAATCAGAGACATGATGCTCAAAATATGCAAAGAATAAGACAGGGGCATAAATGCAAGGAAACATTTAGATAACTAGCAAATAAGTCCCTGGAAAGGATTAAAATGCAATTAAAAATACGCGGGAGGCCTTCCCTGTAAATGTTCCACATGCATGGGGGCATTTTTGCAATTATTAAAACATGCAAGGGTTCTAATGCAAATAACCCTAGGCGCGCGTGGCTGGCACGTGACTCCAGGACCTGGATGCAATTTTGATGAATTCCGTGGGCCTCCACGCAAACTTCCTAGATCGCACATGCATGACACGTGCTCTCCAGGCTTGGTGAAGCTCTAGGCTCGGAAGAGGCTCGGTGCGGCTTCAGCTAGGCTCGGACGGCGCGAGCCTCCAAGCTTGGGCTCGAAGGAGGCTCAGGGTAGGTTCGGATAGTACGGCTTGGAGATGCTCTAGTGCTGCCACGTGTACGGTAGTAAACCGTTCGATCCTCAATATCAGACGGTATCTGGAGGCTGTGTTAGATGTCAACATGGACGATCTTACACCGTTGGATGATCTCCAGGAAGGATCATCCAACGTGTCTTCTTCTTCTTCCTCCTCTGCTAGGTGGCGGTGCAGTCTGAACTCCGGCAAGAATGTCCCAGCTCCGCCACCTCATTTCAAGAATGGTGAAGATCTACAGCAGCTCCGGGACGTCTAGGATTCCTCTATGCAGCTTGGAAAAGCATATGGAAGTCCTAAAGAAATCGGGGGAGGTTTGGATGCCATAGACAAAGCTCACGAATCCTGCTCCGGCGATGGTTCCGTCCATTCAACTAAGGTGCCTACAGTGTTAGCACAATAGCCGAGGCATGCAGCGTGGATGATCGTGAGTGAAATGGGGTTCTCGGAGAGCGACAAGGTAAAGGAACCGGAGCTCCTCCGCCGGACAGGGCGGAGGAGTTGGGTCAGAGGTGGCCAGGGCATGAAGAAGAGAAGGGTGATCTGATGAGTGCGCGTGGACGGTGGAGTCGAGGCAAATCTACTAGGATGGTCAATGAACGGCGAAGGTGGAAAGGGAATACTATATAATTAGGCAAAAATAAGAGAAATTGCAAAGAAGATCAGAAGAGTTACCTGAGGTCGGGCAGAGCGAAGGGCTTGTGCGTGAGATCCGAGGAGGAGCTTTGGTCATCGCTAAACCTCCTCAGCCAATGGAGGCAGCTTGGCGGGGCTTCAACCACCGCAGACCTAGCCTACCATGGCCAGGGGTCAACACCAGAGGGCGCCACCATCTTCGCACTCCTCGCCGCCCCCTTGCTGTCACCGGGGGGCGGAGGCTTGCTGGGTGGCTCCTCGCGTAAAGGTGGATCAGTGTAGATGTTGGAGTAGGCGGCGTATTTGAAGAATTTAGGTGGCAGTTCCGGTGGTGATGGCCTTGTATTTCGTGGGATATATGGAGTGAATGGAGGGATGTCGTGGAGTGCGTGACAATCTGCGAGGATAGGGGATGATGGAGGAAGGTAATCGAGTGGTTAGAGCTCGGAGATGGAAGAAGTGGCCTCGGTGAGAAATGGAAGGGCTGATAGGTGTGCGAGGTGGCTGATCATGTGATAGAGGGCTGACCGGAGGTAGACGAAGGTGTCTAAGCCGTCAGTTCATGCGATCCAAACGCCGGGAGCGAGGCGCTTAAGAGCGGCTACGATTAGGTCTCGGGAGACACGATCGAAGAGTGGGTGGCGTGCCACGTGGCTAGCTGTGGACGCAGCGCTAGCAGGCTGTCCAGATCGCATCTGGATGATGATCGGAGGGTCAAGGACAGTCGCGAGTTTGTATGGTGAAGATTGGAAGTGATACGAGTCATCGGACAGTTGAGGGGGTGATGCATGGCGCAAGGAGAAACAGGCACTGACGGAGGGTGGAGATGAGATCAGGAACTTGATCAGACGGTGGGTACTGAGTGCGGTATGGACGGTTGTGATGAAGGCTCCTCGACCTTCATCCGACGACGGCTGCGCAAGGGAGCGTGGTGTGAGGTGATGCGGCCACGTGGCTCAACCAGAAAGAGCCACGTGGCCCAATCAGGTTATTCAGAGAAAGAAAGTGAAATATAAGGGTACTAATGACCGAATTTAAAAGAACTCAAAACATGAAAGTTGTAGATCTCGATGAGATATACAAGTTTCATGTTGACCAAAAATGGAGATGAGGTCATTTGTAGACACAAATATTTTTTAAGGATATTTATAAGGCTAAAAACACCACGGATTTGAATTTTGACATTTTTGTGATTTTTAATTTATTCAAGACTATGATAAATACAAGACTTTACCTTGTTTGTATTGGCACACACTTAATCAAGGGGGTTAAAAAATGTAAATTAAGATAATGAAATCGAGTTTCATTAGGGACCTAATGACGACTGGATTTCTGTGCTATTTATTTTGTTTAGACCATATTATTTAGAGTTTTTATGATTTTATAATTTTTCATTATGTCTTAATCTTTTTGATTACATATACATTATTTCAGAATTTTTGGACACTATTTAATATTTAAAAGAAATCAAAAATCTTATTTTATAAATGAAATTGAACTATGTAGTTGAAACCTATATTTATTTATATATCTAAAGTAATTTATAAAAATCTATAAAAATTCATACAAATATTATTTGTTATTCTATTAATTAATAAAACATAAAAATAATAGTTATTTCTAAAAATATCAAATTAAAATTCAAAACTCTATTTTTTAAGTACACTATATACCTTTTTATGAACATTAATCCTTATATCTCATTAAATATGTATTATTTATAAAAATAAATTATATAATAAATTGATAAATGTATTTTTTACGTTTTTTTATACCTAAGTTAAATAATTTCATTTAATATTTATTAATTAATTTACTAGTGTTTTATTAATCTGGCCTACTAGGTGCTGACACGTGTCAGCACTTGGGCCTTCTTCTTTCCAAGAAGTCGTTGCATCTTCTGTTGCAACCTAACTTCTTCACCTAATTATTCCTGCCATCTTTTACACTCAAAACTCGATCTCACTCATTGATAACTGAGAATTTCTGAGGGTCTAGATAAATATCCAATCACTGAAGTGACCACTCAAAAATTCCCGATTATTCAGCAATTAACCCACAATGTTGAATAAAGCAATTGAATCCCAAAAATGCGTAATTAACAATTATTTTCTCTACCACAAAATGCATAGTGTATAAGCATGTAGAGGTCAAACCACAGAGAGCAAAACAGGTAGCCTATGGTTATCAATGTACAACCAAGTCATTTTTCATATAATTCTTTTTGTCGGTATTTAATTTTATATTTTTTATTTGTTTTTGATTTTATATTTTTATATCATGAATTTTAAGTATTTTATTTTATATTTTTTCTTTTTATATTTTTATCTTCTTATATTTTCTTCTTTTTATATTTTCTTCTTTTTTTTTACAAAAACAATGTAGCC
Organism: Ottelia alismoides; assembly: GCA_037367405.1. Lineage (NCBI taxonomy): Eukaryota > Viridiplantae > Streptophyta > Magnoliopsida > Alismatales > Hydrocharitaceae > Ottelia > Ottelia alismoides. The sequence goes on from JAZKJV010011445.1 coordinate 1,116,914, forward strand.
TATATAAGGTTTTATTTATACAATATAGAGAAATATATCTATAAATATTATTAAATTTAGACAAAATTAAGAAAACAATGTGTTATTGGATTTTTAATATTTTCCAATGTTTTATGTTTTTACAAGAATTTTTGCTAATTTTTATGTATTTTTAAAGTCAAAAAAATTCCCAATTGTGGGATTAATAAATATCCTGAAACTAATTTGGGTTTTAAAAATAATAAATGAGTCCCAAAATTACCCAAATAATTTTAATATGTAAATAATAATATCTAGGTAACTATAAAACAAAAGAACATATTTTTGAGATTTTTGTGGAATTTTTATATTTTTTGTTTGATTTTGAAGATTTCTGATTTTTTTAATTTTCTTTTACTATTTTTTGGGGGTTTTTATTTTCTGGACTCAACAAATATTAAAATATACCACATATAATCTTTTTGTAATTTTTCAAAAAGTTTTTATAATTTTTTGGTATTATATAAATTAGACAGGGATTATTTAGTCTCCTATTTAATTTTTATAAATAGATAAAATGAAAAAAATGCTAATTAAAAATATGAGCATGAAAATACATAGCATGAAGCATTTATTGTAATTTTTTCGTATTTTAGGAGCATTGTAGGTATTTCTAATAAATACGCAAAGACTACAAAAATACATATCTTAGCTGGGGTATTTTCGCAAATAAAATAAAGGACAAGTGGGTTTGTGCAAAAATACCAAAAGTTTTCAACGTTAATTTAATATTTCAGTGTTAAACTACAATTCCAAAACACGTCAGGGTTCATATGCAAATAACCCATCACGTGGGATAACATGTGATTCCTACAAGCAGGGATCATAATGCAAATACGTAAAAGTTCAAGGACCTACTTGCAAATTTCACAAAAATATAACAAGTATATTTCATTATATTGGACTTTTTCTAAATACACACAAATCGCAGGGGTATTTCAAAAAGTTCACGTAGGACAACACGTGAGATGACGTGGAATGGACCTATTTGCAAATACAAGGAGTTCAGCGGTCTTTTTACAAAATTTCCACTTTATTTTAAATGTTAATTCTAATTTACATGACTAATGAATAAATAAATACAGAACAAGGATATAAGTGCAAATTACCCCTAAACGTGCGCGGATGGACGGTTCGATGTGAGCCACTTGTCCACGTGGCGTATGCTGAACGACGGATGATGCTTCGTGTATAAATGCATGAGATTAGATCAGATGGCTGATCTGACAGTTGCGAGAGGTGTGATCCAAAGGCAGCTGTAGCGTGTGGAGCTCCCCTCTTGATTGGACGACTGAGTGGCAAGCTGGAAGAACTGGGAAGGAGCTCGCTATTGGAGAGCGTTGATCGGTCAAAGCTAGATCCACTGTTCTCCTCTGGCGCCGCCAGGCATCTCTTCACATTCCTGGAAGCCCCCCATGTCAGAGGATACCTTCAGCAAGGCACCTAGACCACTGGAGTGCTCAGGCAAGGTCAGGGAAGAAGGTGGGGTCCAAGTACCTGTTCTTCATGAGAATCGACTCGATTGCGAGTCCCTTGGCACACATGGACCTGTAGAAAGATTGCGCACTGCAAGAAGACGGTCCCCCGGGCCTTATTTGGTCGAGATGGACAGAAAAATGGGTGCGGCAGATGTCTTTTGTGATGAGAGGAGGAAGGAGACCTGATCTCCTGACCCACGATGAATAAGGGTAATTGGAGGCGCGCGGGATGTGGGGAAAGTGATAGGGAGTGAGATGACGGTGTTCAGAGGGTCGGAGCGGCAACGACGATGGACGGAGGAGCTTCCTGGAGCTCGACTCTAGCGAAGTATAGGAGGAGCGATTAGGGCTCGATTACTTAACTAAATCTTAATCTAGCGATATGAAATTAAACCTACTATTAAAAGGCATAAAATAAGCGAAGAAAGAACATCTCTTATACCTGGTGGGACACCAGGGAGAAGGGCTACGCCGGAGCACTGCCGTGGGTGCAACCCCACCTTCTCCGACCAGCTCGAGCCGAGAAACTTCCCCCTGTCACGAAGAAACATCCTGGACCTAAGGCTGGCGTAGAAGAAGACTAAAGGTTGACCGAATTTGGAAGAGGACGCGGAGTTTTTTATTTATAGACATAGTTATGCACCCTTATTGATCGTGATTAATCAAATAATCAATCGTGCTTCTAATTGATCCAAGAAGGTAGTGTAAATCTCTGATGATAAATGATCACTTTCTCTTCGGGGCGCAAGATCGATAGACGGATGAGATGCCCATGAAAAATGGCAGAAAATGCGGGGTTTGATAGGTCGTGTCATTTCAGACGGTAGAGGGGGGAGTTGACCGCGGTTAATTGACGCATGGTGATTGGTCCAGCGAGGTTCGCTACAGAATAAAATAGGGGATATTAAAAAATAATTAATTTAAAAATAGTAAAGGATTTTAGTATTTTTCTATTAGAGAATAAAAAATGTTTATTATTTTATGTAGTTTTTATTATGATTTTTATTTATTTTTAGTGTATTTTATTACAAGTTTACTTTTAATGGCTTAATTATTGGTATATTTACCTATATTTTATACATTTTTATTTTTATTTTGTATATTTTTTATTATTTTACTCTATTAATGTATATATTTATAACTTATTTTTGTGAGCATAAATGTATTTTTATTTTATTTTTATGATGTTATTTGTATACTTTAATAAATAGAGATGTATATTATATAGGTGTACTTATAGGTATTATACCTATGTTTTGTGTCTACTATTTTATTTTAATGTATCTTTATGAGTTTTATTATAGTTTTATATGTTTAATAGAATATGTATATTATTTTCAATATTAGGAAAATATAAAATAATTAAAGAATATAGTCCCCTTTTATTTATATACATAGGTATTTTGCTTATATAGTTATATAGACTTATTTTATTTTTTTATTTTATTTTTGATTTTATTCAAATTTTATTATGTACATGTATTATGAATAATATTTACAAAATTATAAAAATATGAATTTGTAAAAATAATGAATAATGAATAAACTGAACAATTTAATCGGTATTATGTACAATAGGGGCCCAAAACCTAGCTTCCACACAGTATCTCCAAAAAATATAAAACTTCTATCATTAAATAGCTCGTGAAAAGTTATATACAATTAGAGGTGATTTTGTTATGTTTTGAGTTTTTATTAAAAAGAAATGGGTCTATGAAGTTTGGTTTTTTGGCTTTTTATTCGGTGTATAAAATGCATACTGTATATTATTTTTCTAGAAACTCAATTTTGCATTTTTATTTATATTATTATCTGCAAATTTTATGGACAAAGTTCTTTATTTGATAAATAAATAATAACGAATAAAATAGGTTTCAAAACTGCATAATTAATGACTAAATAAAATGAGGTATTTATTCTATTTTTGGCCCTTATCTCCCCCTACTTTATTCCTTGTCGACCAAGTCAATACTTGCCTTGGTCTCATGGTTTAGGGTCATAAAATATTTTCAATATTTTATTCCTTTTTCTTTTCTTCTCTTTATTCTATAATTTTGGCATTAAAAACCTTATTTTATGTACAATAAATACAATAACTAATGGATGCTATTATGTGCAAATTAATGCTATTTACATGTTGTAGCTAGGGTTTTTAAGGCCAAAATGATAGAATAAAGGTGATGAAATGGAGCTTCATTACCCCCCTATACTTTCCTTTGCTAGTCCCTAGCAAATACTTATGCAATAAGTACAAAAAAGAATAGAGAATAAGAAGAAAAGAAAAAGAAAGAGTGAAGAAAATTGCTTCCACTTATAACACTTGTCCTTATAAATTAGAGTTTTAAGCTTCGGTTAGACCTTGATGTGCGAATGTGTATGGAACCTAATTGGGAACTAAATTTAAAACACAACTGCCTTCGAGAGTCATAGAACTCGGTTCAACCCACCTCAATAGCCAGGTCAGAACTAACCTACATCATATGCAAACCTTTATGACTATTAAGATGACTTGTACGGTGTAAGTGATGGTGGCTCTCCCCAACTGAAATGACAAAGAGACTGACTTCTCCAGAATGACGACCCAATGATTCCCCAGTCCAGCCCTCTTCCCTCGAGGAGCAGGGTATTCCCTTCTAAGTTCGAGTGGCATCCAACTCAAGAGGAGGAGGTGGAGAAAAAAATGGACGGTAGCCAGTGCAGCTACCTATCTTGGGATGCAAGACCAATGTAGTCAAGTCATCCAGCTGCTGGCTCACATGGTATAACTTTGATGCTCAAGCTTGCTTAGTTTCTATACAACATATATACATACTCCGGCAGGCATTTTAATTCTATTTTCAAGCCTCTCCACTTTTTTGGAGTTTTTTTTCCAATCATACTATTTACAACAGCATTTACATAAGGAGTTTTTCCTCTTGATCCAAAAGACTATCCCTCTTTTGAAGCTTTATTGCAACACACTCTCCTGTCTTTAGACTTCATTGAAACTGGACTAGGTTGGGGTGCACTTCCCTCCCTAGACGAGGACAAATGTTTCAACCCGTGTGCATCTCATACTGGCAAATCCAACCCCCTCACCACTCCAACTGAGTTGAGCCAAGTGAAAGGTGCAATTGTCCAAGTTAGGTCACGGCCGACAAGAGTCATGCATGCATCTCGAAAAGTTCTATTTAGTAAATTAAGGTGACTTGAATCCAGCCTTGAGTTTCAAAGAATTAAGCCCTAATGGACATGAAGTACCTTAAACCTAGTTCCCATAAGGTTCTAGTGCAGTTAGGTACAGTAAGGTCCAACCCAGCTCCAATCTTAAACTTTATTGGACTAGTTCAATCATCAAGCTCACTCAAAAGAATATGAATGATATGCAAATGCTATGCACAATGAATGATGCAATTTTTCATGAAGATTTTAAAAATCCAAGAATCTTTTTACGAATAAAAAGAATTTAAGAACACAAAGTATAAAATATTTACATCTATTTACATGGGCATGCTTCTTTTTATTTATTTACAAGCCTCAATAATTTCAAAGGATTTACAGGTTTTAACAAAGTGATTTACTTAGGTGCCTGCACACAGTTGAGAAAGGATTTTATTTACTTATGTGTTTTTATGTCTTTAATGATGCCTTTATTCCTCAATTTTATTTGAAGTCAAATTTTGATACTATAGTACAAAATAGTTTTTGCAAACCTTTATAAACATTTTAAAGCCATTCTGTAAAGATTTTTCAAATGATATATATACATTTTTTTCAAAATTTTTTACAAAACATTTTTCAAACCATTTGCAAATATGTTTTCAAATCTTTTATTTCACACATAGAAAAGAATTTTCGCAATTCAAAACATTTTTAAAAAGGTTGAAAACATTTCATTAAAAGTTTTCCAAACGGGTCACACCATTTTTCAAATCATATTGCAAAAACATTTTTCACATGATTTATTAATCAGTCTATAATAAAAGAATGGAAATATATTTTTTTGTATAGACGGATTTTGTTTCTTACAGGATTTACAAGGAATTATTGCTCATTTTTTTACATTGATAAGAACTTTTTAGTATAGTGTGTACACTCCTCAAATTATTTGAAAATTATTTTGCAACAATTTAGAAAACTATAGTCCAACATACTTTTCACAAATAGTTTTTACAAAAATTTACACATATTTGAAAATAATTTTGCAAAAGGTTTTTCAAACAGTATATACAAGATGTTTTTGCAATCATTTTTCCAACCATTTGCAACTTACTTCTCAAACATTTTTATTTCACACCAAGAAAATAAATTTTTGCAAACAAAAATATTTATAAAGGTTGAAAACATTTTACAAAATATTTTCCAAACAGTTTTCAATAGATTTTTCAAAATGTTTTTCACACTATTTTTCAAACATTTTGCAACAAGCATTTTTGCCTGATTTATTAATCAGAATGTACAAAATGAGTCTGAGGAGCTACAACCATCTTTTATTAGCATAGTGTGACTAGTTTATCATTATTTTTAGCCATAGTTATTGTTTAAAATACAAAAGTACGAGTTATGGTTTAAAGTATATACATAGTATATACGACCCCCCTATACTTAGCTCGAGCTATGTCCTCATAGATCAAAGAGAAAGAGAAGACATAACTCGTACTGAGTATAGAGAAGTCTAAAGAATGAAGGAATAAGGCGATAAAGGAATGAACAAGAAGTTGATCATCCCCCCTATACTTTGGATCAAATAATACTAAGTATAACAAATTGTACACAAGGAAGGGGTGGTTAAGGGTGAGAATAGACAGATCACACTCAGATTATCTCCCCCTATACTTAGGGTAAGATATACCTAAATATAGTCAAGAAGAGGAGACATGGAGAAGATCAAAGAAGAAAGGGACTCGGAATGCACACCCGCCTATACTTAGGGAAGGTACGTCCTAATTATAGACGACTGACAAAAACGGGCGACACCATTTTGGTAGAAAAAGAAAATAGAAAAGGAAAAGAAGAAAATAAGAAAATAAGAAATCAGAGAACAAGTTTTTGAGGTGCAGTATCTGAATCTTTTGATGCTGCTGGTGTCGTGGATGTGTCTTCAAAGTGCAGAACCTGAATCAAGTCGACAACAACCAAGAAAGTGTCAGGCTCAAGGTAAGGCTTCAGTAGTTGACCGTTGATGACGAATGGTGGTGCATCAGGAGACAGTTCTGATATGGCAATACTTCCGTTGTCACGCACTTCACGAACTTGGAATGGCCCTGTCCATTTGCTTTTTAATTTGCCCGGGAATATCTTCAACTTTGCATCAAATAACCACACTTTCTGCCCAGCTTCGAAGGTCTTTTATCTGATGTGCCGGTCATGCTAGCGTTTCACCTTCTCCTTGTACATCAATGTGTTATCGTATACATAGTCTCGAAATTCCAGGAGTCTGTTAAGATCATCTTTCCTTTTCTGACCACTTTTCCATGAGTCCATTATGCACATATTAATTGCCCATAAAGATTTGTAAATTAATTCCATGGGCAGATGACATAGCTTCCCATACACAAGACGATAGGGCGACATGCCCAAGGGAGACTTGTAGGCAGTTCTGTATAACCTGAAGACTGAGTTCAGGAGTTGTGACCAATTCTTTCTATCTGATCTCACAAGTTTCTACAGGATCGTCTTGATTTCTCTGTTCAATAATTCTGCCATGCCATTGGTCTGGGGAAGATAAGGAGATGCGACTCGATGGTCGATGCTGTACCCCTTCGTTAACTTCTTGACTTCTTTATTTATGAAGTGTCTACCCCCATCTGAAATAAGAATCTTCAGAATCTCGAACTGCGGAATGATATTTTCTCTTAAGAATCAGCACACTCTCAGGCTGTCTGCGACTCGAACAGGGATAGCTTCAACCCAGCGACTCACATAATTGATGGCAAGAAGGATGTGCTCATATCCCTGACTGTTAGGGAAAGTCCCCGTAAAATCGATGCCCCAAGCATCGAAAATGTCTGCTATATGAATGATCTTCAGGGGCATCGAGTCTTTCGCTGTGAGTGTACTCTTTAATCTCTGACAGTTAGTGCATTATTTGACAAAGACTGCTCCAACCTTGAATAGTGAGGGCCACCAGAAGCCACACTGAAGTACTTTTGCTGACATCCTATCTCCAGAGTGGTGTCCACCAGATTTGAGCGAGTGATAGTGCTCGAGGACACTATGATGCTCCTTCTGAGGTAATCACATGCGCCAAATGCAATCTGCCCCTTCCTTGAATAAGAGGGGATCTTCTCATTGGTAGAAATGGATGGTCGACAAGAATTTGCCCTTCTGATTTTTCATCCAGTCTGGCGGTAGTACCCCCAAAATGAGGTAGTTGATAATATCAGCATACCAAGGGAGTGAATCCATAGCCAAGATTGATTCGTCAGGAAAGGTTTCTGTGATGGGTGCATTGTTCAGTCGAGGCTCTTGCTGCTCAATTCTGGAGAGATGATCTGCTACCACATTCTGAACTCCAGGCTTGTCCTTAATTTCCAAATCAAATTCCTAGAGGAGAAGGATCCATTTGATTAGTCTGGGTTTGGCATCCTTCTTCTACTGTAAATACCGGATAACAGAGTGGTCTCTGAAGATGGTATCTTTTTATCCAAGCAAATAAGATATGAACTTTTCCAGGATGAATACCACGAACAGCAATCCTTTTTCTGTCACAGAGTAATTTCTTTACGCTTCATCTAATGTTTTTCTAGCATAATGAATGGCATAGGGCGCCTTGTCTTTCCTTTGTCCTAAAACAACCCCAACTGCAAACTCTGACGCATCCGTCATGATCTCTAAAGGGTGAAACCAATCTGGTGGCTATAGGATTGGAGCTTGAGTGATAAGCTCCTTGAGCTGATTGAAAGAAAGGAGAACATGTTGATCAACATTAAACTCGATCTCCTTGCATAAAAGTTCTGTTAGAGGTCGGGCAATGGGGCTGAAATCCCGGATGAACCGTCTGTAAAATACCACGTGCCCAGGAATGACCTCACCAATTTCTCTGTCTGAGGTGGCTTAAGAATGGCAATCACATCCACCTTTGCCGGGTCAACTTCCATACCACGTTTGGAAACGACGTGACTCAACACAATCCCATCTGTGACCATGAAGTTGCTCTTTTCCCATGATAGTACTAGATTAACTTCACGGCATTTCTTAAGTAATCTATCCAGGTGCTCAAGACAAGAATCGAAGCTGTCACTATAGACTGAGAAGTCGTCCATGAACACCTTAAGAAAACTTCCCACCATCTCGTTGAAGACTGCTAGCATGTGACTGTGGAATGTCGCAGGTGCGTTGCACAATCCAAAGGGCATTCTCCTGAAAGCGTAGTTGCTGAACGGACAAGTGAAGGTAGTCTTCTCTTGGTCCTTGGGGGCTATTGCCACTTGGTTATACCCGGAGTACCCATCCAAAAAGCAGAACTCCTTGTCAGGTAGTCTTTCCAGAACCTGATCAATGAATGGCAAAAGGAAGTGGTCCTTCTTGGTTGCTATGTTGAGACAACAGTAGTCAACACACACCAGCCAAGATGTTGGTACCCGAGTGGATATCTCATATCCTTTGTCAATTGTAACCATGGTAAGCCCTGACTTCTTTGGAACTACATGTAAAGGGATTACCCATTTTGATCTGGAGATGGGATAAATGAAGCCTCATCACACCATTTCATGATTTCTTTCATGACGACATATCGGAGGTTTGGATTTTGTCTTCTTTGTAATTTGTGGGACGTCTTAGCATCTTCTTCTAGATAGATATGGTGTGAACACAATGCTGGGTTTATCCTTCAGAGATCTGATACATGCCAACCAAGCGCCTTGCGGTTCTTTTCTAGAACCTCTAGAAGTCGAGATTCCTGCTCCGGGACTAGCCTGCTGATGATGATGACCGGATACATGTTTTCTTCACTCACAAGGAAAGCATACTTCATGCCTGCAGGAAGAGGCTTGAGTTCTGGTCCTGATCTGGCCAACTTGTCAGTCACTTCAGAAAATGCACTGGTGGTGGGATGTACTGCATGAACTTTGGTAGAGCTACTATCCTCAGCACTCTGTTGAGATCCTGATGATGTACCGAACAGTTATGCACTAGGCTCATCATTTTCAGTATGGAGTGAATCCTTGGAGTCAACGAGGCGCATCAACAACTGGGATTCTGTCTCCCAAGTATCATCGGAGCATGTGTTGACTGTACATTCCAAGTCCTCCTCCAGAGAGAGGATTTCTTGGGTCCATGTGTCATTCAAAGAAAGTGGTGTATCTCTGATTTCTGCAATAAAGTCACAGTCCACTTCTGATGCTGCACGGCTCTCATCAGTCATGACTTTCGGCTCGTTGATCATGTCTATAGTGATTTGCTTGCTACCCGAGCTGAAGGTGATCTTGCTAGACCCATAATCAAGCACGACCTCTGAGGTGCAAAGGAATGGCCAGCCAAGGATGATAGGGGTCTGGAGTAGGGATGAGGATGAGTCCATATCAAGGATTACAAAGTCAAGTGGGAACTGCATTTCCCGCACCATTACCACAACGTCTTCTAAAAGACTTCTAGGTCGCTTGATGGATCGGTCAGCAAACTGAAGGATCATTCGTATCTACTGGAGTGGACCAACCCCAAATTCTTGCATTAGTGACGAGGGCAGAAGGTTGATGGAAGACCCACTATCAAGGAGAGTGCGCTCAAAGACCTGATCAAAAATCTCACAGCTGATAAGAGGTGCTCCTTTGTCCTGCTTTTTTGTGGGAGGTTGTTGATGGCTTCTACAGTGGCATAGTGAGAACATGCTTCTCAACCTGATTGCGTCGGTTCTTGTGTGTTGGCCGACGCTTATTGGTACATGCTTATTTGAGGCCTTTCTTCACAGCTGGAATGTACTCCATGGACATCATTAGAGGAATCTCAACAGTTAAGTTATAAGTATATCTACAACTCCAAGATCAGATAATGCACCTTTTCTTTTTGCAATTTTTAATTTTTCTATTGCGTTAGGAAAAGGAATATGTACATTGACGGAATACAAATTAGAGTTCTTATTTACATCAAAACCATCGTTCACAAACTTTTATACATCCACACTACAAAAAGGAGTACAAGCTGGAAGCTGAGGTACTGGTGTTGGTGGAAGAGCAAAAAGTAGGGCCTCTGCTCCATCGGCTGGCGAGGGATCGACTGCTACTGGCGGCTCCTCCAAGGTTGGTGCGGCTTCACTTCAACGACGAGCTTCTTTTAGTTCTTTTTGTTTTTGCTAATTTTTTTTGTTGTTTTTATTGATGCAGATGGCGGTCAGCGACTGCTGGAATGACTCCTCCTTCTCCTTCTTCCTCACCCGTCCCTGTAGCTGGGCACGGTTGATGTAGAAGATGATGATTCACCTGAAGCTTTATTCTCCCCTTTGTTGATGGCAGATAGAGGCAAGGCCCTACCGCTCCTGAGAGTTACAACATTAGATAAAAAATACTACATTCATCCAACTCTACAAGCATAGACATGATATCACATTCTACCTACTCATTCTTTTTGAAGCTGTTGGGGTTTGCTTTGACCTGAACTGGAATGGTGGTCTTAGTAGCAGTCGGGTCATCTATCTTCCTACATATCTGCTAGCCCTTTGACAAGCTGGGCCAAGCAGTCTAGGGTCGGGTTCACAGGAGTGGCCTCCGATGATTCAGCATGCAGACCACGTTGTTGCTACACGTGTGGAAGCTGAGGCAATGACTGTTGATGGTGCTGCAGTGGTGGAGGAAGCTGAAACTGGTTATAGGAGGGAGGAGGATACTGTTGGTATTGTTGAGGTGGGGTAGCCACAAACTGGGGGAATAGCGGTGGCTGACGGTACTGTGGCAGCTGATAGTGCTGATTCTGCCTCCATTGATTGGCATATTGAGGAGGCTGATGGTATTGCGGTGGCGACTGTGAGGACTACCCAAATCAACCACCCTAAGGTTGGTGGTACTGTCGGTTGGCTGATAGGTTGTCTAGTGGGACAGGTCGGCTTTGTATCATTACTCCGAACCCCATTGACTTCTTGAATCAGGGTGGTAGTAGGAAAACTGAATCAGATGCTGATATGAAATCTGGTTGGTACACACCCATCTGTTGTTTCAGATGGCCCTTATAGGGTGCCAGCACGTAGTATACGTGCTGGACTACTGGTGGCTGCTGGCTCGACTGAGGTTGATGCGGTAGTGATGGATCATCCTTCTTCTCAGCTGGAACATGTATAGATGGTGGTGCCGACTGGACATAGTTGATGGTGCCCACCAGTAATTCCAACTAATTGGTGATCTGATCCAGTTTGTCAAGGTTCTGTGTCCTCTTTTTTATCGCAGCGAGTTTCTCGAGGTCTTATGATTGCTTCTCGATGATATCAACCTTCGAAAGATGGCCCCCGATAATGCAAAGGTTAGAGCTCTCATCTCTCTCCCCCTCACGGGATGCTGCCATGTGTACTTGCTTCTAGAGGATCTGGGGCTGCTTCTGGTATGCCTTAGATGAAGAGAGGTGGCCTCTCCTTTGGTCATTTCCTCAAATATCTACTAGACTACATCTTCATCCTTGTTGAAATGCGAGCCCCCACATGATGCGTAAATGAGCCTTTGACTTTCTTTGTTCAGGCCCCCAAAAAAGTGTTGGACCAGGCTGGTCTTTAGAATCTCAAGGTGAGGGCACTTTTCCTGCAGATCTGTGAATCTCTCCGAGGCTTCATGGATGGATTTGTGCACTCCCTGAGAGAAGTTGCTAATTCTTGCTCGCATCTGGTTGAGCTGACCGAGAGGGTAAAACTTGTGCAGGAAAGCAGATTTCAATTCCTCCCAAGTTGTCACGACCTTCCCCAGATGGTTGACCCAGTAGAGGGCCTTGTCTTGCAGGCTGAATGGGAATGCCATCATCTTGACAACGTCCAAGGGGACGTTGGGGTAGTGAGTAGTATGACAGATGTGTGAAAATTACTGCAGGTGGATATATGGCTCTTCATTGGTATTTCCATTGAAAGAAGGAAGAAGAGCAAGAAACTGGGGCTTCAGCTCAAAGTGAGCATGTACTGGTGGAATGAGGATCCACTTGGTCATCTGGCTGTCTCCAGGATTGTATGCCTCTTTCAGTGTCGGTTTGGGCCTCCCTTATTCAGGCTCTTCCTCATCATCAGGGGGATTACCACGTACTCCACGTCTGCCTCCTCCTCCCTCAGGTCTGTTCATCACATCATTAAGAATCTCCTTGAATGCAATCTATACTAGGGCTTGCTCTGTCAGTTGTTGCTGGATAGATTGGATAGATGCCAACGATTGTGCATTGACCTGAATCTGATCAAGCATTTGTCCTTGCTCTGATTGAGGGGGTTGCTGACCCTTGTCCTTTCCTTGAGGAGCCATATCAGGGTCTGAATATGAGGAGATGAATTTCGTATTGCGATCCATGGCTTGGTCTGTTGTCTATCTCCAGAATAAGAGAATCCCAATCAGACCACTTGCAATATAATTCTAGTTGTCACGATGAATCTGAAATCAAGGTCAATTCCTGAGTGTTGTGAATGAAAAAGGCTATGGACTGTAATCGACTTCCATTCACAACAGCAAAAGTGGGACAAAAGTGGTCCCAGCTTATTGGGTGGTCAAGAAGAAAAGTAGAAGATGAGGAGTCTTGAGATCGACCCGCAACATCCGAATTTGGTTCTTGGAAATTGATGTAGGTGTAGGCAGGATCCTGACTAAACCATCCATGGATCGCCCTTGCGAAGAAAAAGAGGAGTAGATGTCGGAAGAAGGATATAGTGGTCAACGAGGAAGAAAATGGAGTGCAAAACAGTAGAAAGGCTCAAACTGAGCGGGGGTCAAAGGGAGAAATTCATGACAAAATTTTACGCAAGTACGCGGGACTCGATCTTTGAAACTTAATCTAGATCCATACAAACGCAATACAAAATTGGGTTCACCAACTCACGCCGAGTGAAGTCATGAAGGTTCGGCTACTTATTATCTTTTCAGTTTTAGAGTTGTTATTTCAGGCATATCTTATAACAAGTCCTTAGCACACTAACCCTATTGGAGAGAGAGTACTGCCAGAAAAGTATCTCGTACTTGTCCTCCTCCTTTGTAACATGTAGTCTGCAATTTTTGAGGTCCTTGTAATCCTTCATGGATCCCTACTCAGCCAAAGAAATAGAGAGAGGAAGCCGATAGGTGAAACCAATACTTCGGTTCTTGCTCGAAACGGAATCACCCGTGAGCATGCCAGAACCTACTCAGACAGAAACCGATGAGACAGACACCCCCATGAAGGCGTGGCCTATGCTCAGTACTTCAGACCATGTCGATTTTCCACACGAGGCGGGAACACCATCGTTGACAAGGCCCTAATTGGTCACGTACGATAGAAGTGCCATTACTTTGGAAATCTAGACGATACACACGACATTTACAGATTCGGATTTGGGCTTTATTCCTTATGGGACATGCCTCGCTCATGGTAGGGGTTTTGGTCCCCTATGAAGGTACCTGAAAACAATGAGGGCTTTATAAACCCAGTACAATGATGGTCCATTACAGATTTTAATTAAGGTCAAGGTTTATTTAGCAGTCCCCTTGTTTTAGTTTTTGGTTGTCACTTTTTTTGAGTATGTTTTCATACAAGTGCCTAACATTTTTGTAAATTTTCATTTAAGTCCTAGGTGCTCAAAATCAAAGGGAGATAGTAGAAAACCAGTGCAAGTCGATTCTATGATGGAAATCTCACTATTGCACATAATGATGCATGCTGAGTTAGTAGACTTACAGTGCATCCTAGCTCTCTTCATGCGGTATGCAAAACAGAATTTTTTTAAGCCTATCTATATGGCAGTGTGCAATTGACAAAATCACCTTAAACAGTAGCTGCTATTAATCATGAAGAACCAATTGCTAGTTATTCAGAAATGAGACCAAGGTCTGGTCTCTGATGCCGATCGTTGCCCGCCACAACGGGTCCTGCATGCGTTGTATGCGACCTCTAGCGACACGCGATCTCAGATCTGAATTACTAGCATTATTAATTTGACTAGATCCATACGTAGTTGACTATAGGAACATGCATTCTTATTAATGTGTGTACAAAGTTACCGAGTCAAGTAGCCTAAATCTAGGGGCTCCATGCACATAAAACAAAATAAAATAAGGCGGAAAGCTCAAAACAACAGAAAACAAACTAAAAGAAGGCGATAAAACACTGAAAACTGCGAAGAGGCCCCGAGGTGAACAGACACCCCGGTACTGGACCTCGTTGTCAAGAGTAGAGTCCAAATTATATTACATGCCAAAATTTCTCTCTCTCACTATATAAAATTGATTTTTTAAACTAATCCCTCCATCTGCTTCCTTGGTGCTCTCCCCTACTGGTCTAGAAGTGAAGACCAGCCTCCTCCAAGCTTGGCTGCATCGACCACCTAGGAAATTGTCCTCACGTGGCGGGCCCTTGAATCAAAGTTGTAAGAAAATTGGCATTAGAATTTTTAAATAATCAAGATAATAAATTCCACAAAAATCAATGAATATTTGCAACCAATATCAAAGAATTAATTTGCAAATAAATAAAGAAATCAGACAAATTATTTTACAAAAATGACTGGCAAAAATAGGATGCGCTCATTACTGCCAGTCAACAGCGATGTCTGATAACTGAGAATTCCTGAGGGTCTAGATAAATATCCAATCATTGAAGAGACCACTCAAAAATCCTCGGTTATTCAGAAATTAACACACAATATTGAATAAAGCGATTGAATCCCAAAAATTTGGAATTAACATTTATTTTCTCTACCATAAAATGCACAGTGTATAAGCATGTAGAGTCGAACCAATGAGAGCAAAACAGGAAGCCTACAGTTATCTATGTACAACCAAGTCATTTGTTCATATAATTCTTTTTGTGAGTTTTAAATTTTATATTTTATAATTTTTTTATTTATATTTTTATATTTTGATTTTTAAGTTTCTTATTTTATATTTTTTCTTTTTATATTTTTATCTCTTTATATTTTCCTAATGTTTATAAAATCAATGTAGCCTATATAATGTTTTATTTATACAATACATAGAAATATATCTATAATTACTATTAAATATAGACAAATTTCAGAAAATATTCTGTTTTGGGTTTTTAATATTTTTTAATGTTTTTGTATTTTTCCAAGAATTTTTGCTAATTTTTATTTATTTTTAAAATTCAAAAATATCCCAATTATGGGATTAAAAAATATCTCGAAACTAATTTGGGTTTAAAAATAATAAATGAGTCCCAAAATTATCAAAATTAATTTTAATTTGTAAATAATAATATCTAGGTAACTATAAAATAGAAAAAAACATATTTTTTGGATATTGTGGAATTTTTATATTTTTTGTTAGATTTTGGATCTTTCTAATTTTTTAATTTCCTTTTACTATTTTTTGGGTTTTTTTATTTTCTGAACTAAATAAATATTAAAATATACCACACATTTTTTTTGGAATTTTTCAAAAACCTTTTATGTTTTTTGGTATTTTATAAATTAGTCAGGGACTATTTAGGTTGCTTTTAAATTATTAAAAATAGATAAAATGCAAAAAAAAATGCTAATTAAAAATATGAGCAAGAAGATACATAGCATGAAGCATTTATCCCTATTTTTACATATTTTTAGGAGTAGTGTAGGTATGTTTAATAAATATCTGAAGACTACAAAGTACATGTCCTAGTAGGGGTATTTTTGCAAATAAAATAAGGACAGGGGGGTTTGTCTAAAAATACCAAAAGTTCTTAACATTAATTTAATATTTTATTGCTAAACAATAATTCCAAAACACGCCAGGGTTCACATGCAAATAAACCATCACGTGGGGCAAAACGTGTTTCCAACAGGTATGGACCATAATGAAAATACGTAAAAGTCCAGGGACCTACTTGCAAATTTCACAAAAATATAAATTTCATTTTGATGGACTTATTCTAAATACACAAAATCGTAGGGGTATCCCTGCATTTTTACCACCTCACGTGGGACAACACGTGAGGTGACGTATAAATGACCCTATTTGCAATTAAAAGAAGTTCAGGGGTCTTTTTACAAAATTTCCACTTTATTTTAAACATATATCTAATTTATAGGACTAAATAATAAATACAAAAAGAAAAGGGATATATGTGCAAATTACCCCTAAACATGCGCAGATGGACGGTATGATGTGCACCACTTGTCCACGTAGCGTACGTTGAACGACGGATCACGCTTCGTGGATCAACGCACGAGATTAGATCAGATGGATGATCTGATGGTCGTGATGAAACGTGATCCCACGACAGCTGTAGCGTTTGGATCTCCCCTCTTGATCGAACGACTGAGAGGCAAGCTAGATGAACTCGGAAGGAGCTCGTCATTGGCGAGCTTTGATCGGTCATAGCTAGCTCCTCCATCCTCCTTTGGCGCTGCCAGGCGTCTCTTCACGTTCCTGGAAGACCCCGTGTTGCAGGATACCTTCAGCGAGGCACCTGGACCCCTGGAGTGCTCATGCGAGGTTGAGGAAGAAGGTGGGGTCCAGGTACCTGTTCTTCGTGAGAATCGACTCGATTGCGAGTCCCTTGGCATGCCTGGACCTGCAGAAAGATTATGTGCAACAAGAAGATGGTTCCCTGGGCATTATTTGGTCGAGATGGACGGAAACATGGATGCGGTAGAGGTCTCCGACGATGGGAGGAGGAAGGATACCCGATCTCCTGACTTACGATGGATCAGGGTGATTGGAAGTGCGTGGGATGTGGGGAAAGTGATAGGGAGTGAGATGATGGTGTTCACAGGGTTGGAGCGACAATGACGATGCACGAAGGAGCTTCCCGGAGCTCGACTCTAGCAAAGTACGGGCGGATCGATTAAGGCTCGATTACTTAACTAAATCCTAATCTAATTACAAGAAATTAAACCTATCATTAAAAGGCATAAAATAAGTGAAGAAAGAACAACTCTTATACCCGGTGGGACACCAGGGAGCAGGGCTACGCCGGAGCGCTGCCGTGGGTGTAGCCCCACCTTCTCCGACCAGCTCGAGCCTCTAGGAGCTTCCCCCTGTCACAAAGAAACGTCTTGGACTGAAGGCTGGGGTAGAAGAATACTAAAGGTTGATAAAATTTTGAAGAGGAGGCAGAGCTTTTTATTTATAGACATAGTGATGCACCCTTATTGACTGTGATAAATCAAAGAATCAATCGTGTTTCTAGGTGATCCAAGAAGGCAGCGTGGATCTCTGATGATCAATGATCACTTTCTCTTCAGGATGCGAGATCGATAGACGGATGAGATGCCCATGAAAAATGGTGGAAAATGCGGGGTTTGACAGGTCACGTCACTTCAGATGGCAGAGGGGGGAGTTGACTGCGGTGAATATTTGACGTGCGGTGATTGGTCCAGCCAGGCTCGCTACAAGACAAAACAGGCTGGATATTCAAAAATAGTTATTTTTAAAATTGTAAATGATTTTATTATTTTTTGATTATAGAATAAAAAATGTTCATTATTTTATGTAGTATTTTATTATGATTTTTATTTTTTTTTAATGTATTTTATTATAACTTTATTTTCAATGTCTTAATTATAGGTATATTTACCTATATTTTATACATTTTTATTTTTATTTTGTAAATTTTATTTTATTTTTTTATTTTTTTATTTTATATATTTATAACTTATTTTTGTGAGTATAAATATATTATTATTTTATTTTTATGATGTTATTTGTATACTTTAATAAATATAGATGTACATTATATAGGTGTATTTATATGTATTTTACCTATGTTTTGTGTCTACTATTTTATTTTAATATATCTTTATGAGTTTTATTTTAGTCTTATATTATTAATAGAATATGTATATTATTTTCAATATTAGGAAAATATAAAAGAATTAAAGAATATATTCTCCTTTTATTTATATACATAGGTATTTTGCCTATATAATTATATAGACTTATTTTATTTTTTATTTCTTTTTGTTTTTATTCTAATTTTAATTTGTACATGTGTTATGAATAATTTTTACAATATTATAAAAATATGATTTTTTAAAAATAATGAATAATGAATAAATTGAATATTTTAATCGGTATTATGTACAATAGGGGCCCAAAAACTAACTTCCACACATTATCTCCAAAAAATATAACACCACCACCATTAAATAGCTCGTGAAAAATTATATACAATTAGAGTGATTTTTCTATGTTTTTGAGTTTTTATTGAAAAGATATGGGTCTGTGAAATTTGGTTTTTGGCTTTTTATTCTTTGTATAAAATGCTTATTGTATATTATTTTTGTACAAACTCAATTTTGCATTTTTATTTACATTATTATCTACAAATTTTATGTACAAAGTTTCTATAATTTGATAACTAAATAATAACAAATAAAATAGGTGTCAAAACTGTATAAATAATGACTAAATAAAATGTGGTATTTATTCTATTTTTGGCCCTTATCTCCCCCTACATTAATCTCTGACGACAAAATCAATTCTTGCCTTGGTCTCGGGATTTAGGGTCATAAAATATTTTCAGTATTTTATTCATTTTTATTTTCTTCTCTTTATTAGATAATTTTGGCATTAGAAACCTTATTTTATATACACTAAATACAATAACTAATGGATGCTATTATGTGCAAATTAATGCTATTTACATGCAATAGCTAGGATTTTTAAGGCCAAAATGATAGAATAAAGATGATGAAATGGAGATTCATCACCCATCCATTCTACAGACTCAACAATCAACATACATGTTCACCTTTGATCCATACCTAATACTTCTCCACTTAATCTATAAATTTGATCAAAGTCGATCCACTACAACTAACTCTTCTAACTCCAACATCACCTGGTCTTCAACCCGATTTCCTCCACCTTATGCCACCACCTCCGGCCATGATAGGGCCTCGTAGCTGCCTCACATGGAAGATCGATCATCAGAGAAGGTTCCAAGACCCTTGGCTGGTCTTGTATCGATGCCTCGCATGCCGTCGAGCAGCGGGAAGGCCAACCCATCGAGTGAAGACTACGGAGTCATAAACTCCACTATTCACATGTATCCTCCATTCCTCATTTGATTTTCTCGATCCATGTGACCCAATAGGATTAGTTAATCCTTTATTTAGATCGCTTAGTCATTGTTATTTATGCCACACTCAAGATCATATTCCAATTCGACATCAAATACATTTAGTTTGACCAATCAAACTCGCTTTCTTGGAATCTGTTAACCAACTACAAGGGCACTTAAAATTCGGCTGATTTCTTTGAGAAATAGAGCAATAAATTCTCACTTGCAGGTACTTATCATCCTCTGGAGCATTTATTCATTCTCTGGAGCACCCATCATCTTCATCATGCCACCAAACAGCTACTGCATTAATATTTCTAGAAGATCAAACTCTAACGGAGCTTTGAGCCTTTGTAGCCGCCTTCGTAGTTCACCGCCCACTGGAAGGGGGCTCAAAGGGGGTAGGTGACTCCTTCTGGCCCTACCGGAGTAATCGCTCAGCTTCACATGAGCTGCTAGAGCCATCAATAATTGCCAATCATTCGAATAGACGAAGCCGTAAAGCTATTCTCCCCAGATTTGGGGAAGAACAACTAGAACTCCAGAAGCCACATGGGAGCCATGTGCCTACCATCAAAGGTCCAGATTACACAAGAGTTTTTAATCACATCCGCATATCAATAAAACGTTAGAAGAATTGCTACAAAGGCCTCACAGAATTCCAATTATAATTCCCACCTCTAAAAGTAAGAATATTAGTGTTTAGGTTCCTGACAGGGACATAAACATGAATATGTTTTAGTTTTCTTGCATTTAGGTCCCTAACGAGAGACCTAATTGTAAGAGCCCTTTTATCTTTTTACTTGTATTTTCTTACATTATTACTTTGGGCACTTGTTGTCTTTCTGGACTCAAGGACCGTATCACATGATCATTATTTTCTACATTTTTATCGTAATCGACAATTTTCATCACATTTTTTGGATTTTGATCTTTATTTTCGGTCTGTCTTGTCTTCTTTTTGTGTCTTTTTTGAGCATGTTTCTCGAGTCACTTTGTCTACTATATAGTATCAACTAAATCCCATATTATTTCACCTACTATATTGTAGATAATTTGATTGAAAAATATCCTCTTTAAAATTTAATAAAAATAGAAAATAAAAATTACAAAATAGTTGTATCTCCTTGAAGAAGAAAAGAAAAGAAAGGCAGAATATTATCATAAAAATATTATTTTTCACTCGAGAATTTTGAGAGAGACTTTCTGCGTCCTTGTGTTTGACCCAGGCACACTTACATGGATAAATAAATAGTGAACAACACTGAATTTTATCTCGGTGTTCGATTTTGTTTGATCAACTCTCTCTATCCTCAGTAGTTTATATATCGACACTTTTTAACCGCTTGGTCAAAGATAGTTATCAATGTTGCGATCCTCAAACGCACATTTGGTATCAAATCTTGGATCATTATCTCAAAGCTGCTACTTGAAGAAACATATGGCATGCATAGCACGCAAGGACATTGAAAGCCAATCAAACTTGTGACCACCATACTTCAATGGAACTAACTGAAACAACTGGAAGGTATGAAAATATTCGTAGAATCTATAGATATTGATGTATGTAATATCATAGAGATTAAGTATACTAGGCTAGTTGCGTGAATGATGCTTACTTATGCTGATTGAAAAAAGCTACATACAACTTGAAAGCAATGAATGCTATCTTTTATGCAATCACAATAGACGAGTTTAATTGAGTATCAACATGCAAGACTACATACGAGATATTGAACAAGCTAAGTGTAACCTATGAAGGTATAAATAATCTGTAGGAATACCAGATCAGTCTGCAACGATAGAGGTACCAGCTCCTCAAATGGAAAGTGGAGAATCTGTCAAAAACATGTACACAACATTCTCTGCCATTGTAAACCATCTAAGGAATCTCAAAGCAAAGATCACTGAGGTAGATATTCAGAAGAAGTTGCTCAGGTTCCATTCACTAATATGGAGCACTACTGCGACTGTAATTAAAGAAGCCAATGACATCAAGACTCTCTCAATTGATGAGCAGATAGGAAAACGTTAGGCCTACAAAGTTGATAAGATGCATACATTCAAAGTAGAAGTAGAAGTCAAGAAAAAGAAAGGGGTCGCACTTCAAGCAGCATAATTAGACTCTGAAGACAACTTAGAACAGGAACTAGACATGTTCACTAGAAAATTCAGAAAGTTATTCATGATAAAGTATGGAAAGAAAGGAATCGATTAAGAATGCTTCAAATTCAAAAAGAAGGGTCACTTCAAGAAAGATTATCATCTCCTCAAGAAAAAAATCACTATAGAACCTCGATGTCAATATCCAAGCAAGGGAAAGAAGATAGTCAAAGAAGAGAAAAGAAAAGGTCATAAACACCATCATAAGTATCCACTAAGAAAAGCCTTCAAAGCTTCTTGATATTCTTTTGACTCCAACTTAGATGCTTCCATATCTTCTACAAGTGAATCGGATGATTCAAGAAAAGATGAAGCCCTTCTCAGGCTCATGGCTCTCAAAGGAGAAGAGATAACTTCTGAAGAACATACTCAAGAAAAGTTACAAGAAACTTGTTTTGATTTACATAGTTTAGTTGTTAAACTGAAAAATGAAAATAAACTATTAAAATAATTAGACACACCACTATAGAAGATCATTCAAAAGATATTAAATCTTTAAAAGATTATATTAGGGAACTTACATCTAGTTTTGCTCTTTCTAAAAAATAGCATGAAATGAAATAAAGTTGCTTAGGACAAACTCAGATGGTTTGGAAATTAAAATAAAACACACACATACTAATAAATGACTTATCAAAATCCATTACAAATAAGGAAAACCTAGAGGGTAGTTGTTCAATGAGGTAATTACTGAAATAGGACTAAGTATGGGTTATTCTACAACCTAGAAAAGGGTAGTTGTTCTATAACTGCTACACCGGTAAAAACCAACAGTTTTCAAAACTGGTCAAGTTAAAGTCAAAAAATGTAATGGAACCAAGGAATAATGGTAAGAACCATAATAATACTCCAAAGGCCCCCAAGGAGTGGGTACTGAAGAAACTCGTAAACTATTTTACAAAAACTCGGGTTAATCAAAGAAGATAATTTGAACGACCATTCACGACCATAACATATTTCGCAGGACGTGAAGAAAGACAATACTAGTAAGTAGATCATGGACAGTGGATGTTCATAGTACATAACTGGAGACAAGGGTCTCTTCCACAACATCATTGCGAAGGTTGGTGAGAGTGTCACTTTTAGCAATAATCACACATTTATGATAGTTGGAGAAAGTATGATAAGAAATCCTTGAACTTATATTAGTCATCTTAGCCTTGTTGATGGTCTGAAACACAATCTTTTGAGTGTGTCTCAGATCTGTGATAAAGGTTTTAAAGTAGTGTTTTCTTCTTCTAGTTTTGAAGTCGCTAATGAGTACACACTAGACTTGTTGCTTAAGGGATATAGGCAAGAAAGTATCTACACACTTACATTCGCTTCTGGAAGCACTAGAAGAACCTTTACTTTGGCATAAAAGATTAGGTCACATTCACTTTAACTTATGTGACCTTGGTGGGGAGTTCAAGAATAAAAATTTTTCTGACAATTATGCTAAGGCTGGAATAAAGCATGAATTTTCTTTACCCAACACAACAACTCAGAATTTTGTAGTTGAATCGAAAAATCATACTCTTCAAGAATGTGTATGTACAATGCTATGAGAATCTAAACTTCCTAGATATTTTTGGGTAGGGTCCATAAATACAACCCGTTATGTCTCAAACAAAATTGTGATCTGATCAAGATTAAAGAAGATAAAGTTGGACTTTATTTCTGATGCTCATCAAGGATAGACTGATTTGGTGTTTTTGGAAGCAAATGTTTTAGTTTTAACATCAAGTAAAGTCTTGATAAGTTTGATCCTAAAAGTGAAGAGGTAATTGAAAAGCCAAAAATTCTATCGGTCTTGCGCTCCACATAAGGCGGGAACACAAAAGTCAATGCGACCGATGAGAACCTAAAACTAGTTCAATAATTAACTCACATATAAATAAAGAAATGCAAAATAAATTGTGAAGTTAAAATTTATTACAACTCTACAAAAGATTTGTATAGCTGCAAGTATTGTAGAGCTCGAACATAGGGAGCAAATTAGATAGATCGGCCAATGCAGTATAAAATTTATCTTTTCTTCTTGTCTATTTATTGTAATTTTTGTGTGGGTTATAATTTTATTCTTTTTATTTTATTTAATTATGAAAATGTTTTTGTAATTTGTAATTTATAAATAAAAATATATTAATAAGAATATAAATAATAATGACATATATATCTATATAATAATAGAGTGATAAATAAAAGAAATAGAGAAAATAATTTTGGATATTTTCTAGAAAAATTAAGTTAAAATAAAGAGAATAAAATCTTTATGATGTTTTTAATTAATTTTGCAAATGTTTTTATAATTTTTAGAAAAAAATGAAATGCAAGTAATAAAATAAAGCAAGCAATCCTATACCTGGAAAAAGAAGGCAAATAAGGAACTCAGAAAATAACAACTAATTGCTCAAAATGAAGCCTAAAATAATGCCTATATTTTTCCTAGATAGACAAGACAATATAGAAGAAAAGAGAACATTTTTAGATGTTTTTGACACTATCTCAATTTTTAGTGATTTTTATAAGTTTAGAAGTATTTTTGAGTTTTTAGACACTAGACCTAATATCACTGAATGCCCTTTGGGTATGATAAAGATATAGATGAGGGTCAAACTACTGTATTTTTTAGTATTTTGTAAAGATGAAATGAATATATTAAAAACAAAAGATAATAGGAAGGTGAAATGATGTTTTTGATTTTTTAACTATTCCAACAATAAGATAAAAATAAAACAAATTTCATTGATTATAGAGAAAGCTCAGGGCCACATGGACATGTTTTTAGATTTTTAAATAGATGAAAGATGCTCCAGAAATATCAATCACTCATAATATTGTAGAAATTCTACAGACCACAAATCAAAATATCTTTTTATGAAATTTGGAAACAAGTTCAGTATAACTAATTCTCACAACACATCCAAAAATGAGCACCTGATATCAGGTATTCAAAGAGTTATTAAGAAAATAATTTGAATCAACACTCTAAATTAAAAAATTCACCATTAAGAATTCGTACATCAGAATATTGTGAAATTGGGATATTATATAGATCTTTAAAGCATCTTACTAACAAAAAAATGTCATAAAAAAACCGTTCAGATGAATGATTTATGATCATTTAAGTGTAGGGGCACGTTTATAAGAACGAAAATGCAAGTCAAAAAGGTACTCGAAAACCACCTGAAATATACCAAAAATGGGAAGGCCTTCTTGCTTCCGCAAATATCCATGTGACACTTCACGAAGTGAGGAATGGTTACAAAAATGAAAATGTTGGGGATTTCTTTTGCAAAAACACCAAGAACCAATGGATGGTTGAGATGGAAGGAGAGGAAAAGCATCCGACAGTGGCTACTATTCCTCCTCTTGATCCTCCCTTCTTCCCCACATTTTGTTGCAACTTGGTATAGAGGCTGAAATCTGGCAACAGCGTTACCTGCACAAAGAGGACAACAACGTCGTGGGCATGTAGCAAGATATGCAAACATGGGATTCGGACTGAGATTAAGATCACAAAAAAACATGATATTCCACAAAAAAGGTTGTGAATGTGTTTATCTCCTGTGCAAAAATGGAGGAGAATGAGACACTTTCCGGCCACTGTGCGTGGCCAAAGTTGGCAAGGTTGTGTGCGGAGAGGTGGAGAAGACGAGGCGTACGCGACGGTGATGGTGAGAGTTGAGGCAAAGGGATGGAAGAATGTTGAATATTATCATTGTTACAAAACAATAACAAGAAAGACTACTCTACACCAAGAACAAAAACTAACTTTAAAATTTCCTACCAAGTGAAGAAAACATAGCGTGAGGGAATCCACCTATGGTGGTCACTTCTTTGATGAGAAGGATCGGTCATGGCCTCAATTCCGGTTGGGACGAGGCTAGACGGAGTCGGAGCTCCGCTATGATGGTTGCACACCATTAGATACCTTCCAAATCCCTATGCACGACATGTGGTGGCTTCAACTCGCACCTCTCACTCACTGTCACAGATCACAGAAGGAAGGAAGTTTGGCTTAGCTCTAAAACTTGCTGGATGAATCCAAAAGATGGGAGTTGAGGCTCTTTATATTTGGTGGAGGAATGGAGGAGATGATGCTTAATAGTGGTGGG
This sequence comes from Ottelia alismoides, assembly GCA_037367405.1. Lineage (NCBI taxonomy): Eukaryota > Viridiplantae > Streptophyta > Magnoliopsida > Alismatales > Hydrocharitaceae > Ottelia > Ottelia alismoides. The sequence continues at coordinate 1,142,793 of JAZKJV010011445.1, forward strand.
CTAATCTAGGTGGAAGAAGGTGTAAGAGAGTTGGTGGGTTTTTACATGAAATAGGAAGAGGGAAGATGAAGGTGGAAAGGTTGATTCCAAAATAAAGGAGACATGAGATGAAGTTGTATCAACCAATGGAAGTAGGTTAATTCAAAACTTATGGACTCAAGTGGTTGTCTTCATGGTCCAGGTGGACCAATAAAAAAAGAGAGGTTTTCCCAATGAAAATATGCTTGAAAAAATAATAAGAGACCTCAAAATAAAAACTCAAATCATAAAACTTTCTCAAAATAATGTTATGAAAAATATCGCAGAAGAATGTTTATCCAAAATATGTAAATTAAAAACATATTTTTTGAAAGTATAAAAAACACATTTGGATTTTTATGATTTTTAATTTTGTTTTCTTATTCATAATACTATCATATTATGAAAAGATTTTTGTTGACTTTTAGTTTTTAATAAAAGTGATAAAGATAAAATACAAATGATGTTGAATTCTATGTAAACGACCTATTTTTGTGTCTTTTTTATTTTATAATTTTTTAGTTGATTTTATATTTTTAATAGAGGGTTGAATATATAACTAACAAAATAAAATTGAAATCAAAAGAAAATGAGATAAAATGGAATCTATACAAAAGAGAAAACAACTGTAAATTATTGTAAAATGGGACCCAGAATCAACTTTTTACAAATGATCCACGACCACTTTCAAAGTATTTTTAGAATTTAAAGGTTTTAAAATATGAACTTTAAAAGTGAATTTGGGTTAATAGGAGTTCCTATTATCCAGATATAAAATCTGGATTGCACGTATATGGGAAAAAGTGAAGCTGATCGATTTGTCAATTATTCATGGTGATATTTTGTAATATTTTCTAACATTTTTATTGAATTAATGCAATATAAATCATTTGAATTAGAGTTGTATAAAAATACTTATAAATGTTTGAAGTTTGAGTATATTTGCATGTTTTTTTATGAAATTATTGGCCCTATATCTCCCTACATTATTCCTTGTCGACCAAATCAATTCTTGATTTGGTCTCGAAGTTTAGGGCCATAAAATACCTTGGGAATTTTATTTCTTTTTCTTTTCTTTTCTTTATTCTATAATTTTGGCTTTAAAAACTATATTTTAAATATAATAAATAAAATAAATAATCAATGCTAATTTGTACAAATTGATGCTATTCACATGCATTTTGCTAGGGTTTATAAGGCCAAAATGATAGAATAAATGTGATGAAATGGAGATTCAACACCCCTATACTTGCCTTTACTAGTCCCTAGCAAATATATGCAATAAGTGCATAAAATAAAACAATGAAAAGAAAAAGAAAGAACTTGGATTGATTTTAAATTATTAAACTTGTCTTCAAAAGATCAAAGTCTGGAGCTTAAGGACCTTTGGAAATTAAGTGCCGTCAGAACTTTATTGGCAATTGGACTTGAAACTCAATAGCCTCTAGAAGCCACACTACTCTGTTCAAGTCTCCTCAATAGCAAGGTTAGAATAGATCTACTCATACACAAACCATTATAACTATTAATCTATCTTGGACAGTGTGTAATATGTAGCTCTCCTCGGCTGAAGTGGTAAAAGTTTGTCTTCTCTAACATGGTGACCCTAGTTCCCCAATCCAACAACTCTTTCCTCGAGAAGCGGGGTATTCCATTCTAAGTTCAAACAACAACTGGCTCAAGAAGAGGAGGTGGAGAGAAGAATGGACGGGAAGCCAGCATAGCTACCTATCCTTGGATGCTTGACCAGTGTATCCAAATCATCTAGCTGTAGGCTCACAAATATCTGACATGAAGCTTAATCTTGCTTATTGAACTTTACAAATATGTACACTCCAACATGCATTTTGTTTTCAATCAAGCATATCCACTTTTGTGAGTTTTGAGTTTTTTTTTTCATTTTTTTGAAATACTATATACAACAGCATTGATATATGGCCTCTTTCCTCTTGAGCCAGTAGGCTATCCCTCTTTTGAAGCATTATTGCAACCCACAACTTCAGTATTTAGACCTCTACGCTACTGAATCGGGTTGGGGTACAATGGCCACAAAATGTATGACTTCTGATGATTCCATTGGCTTGTGTATCATGCCGACAAATCCATCCCTCTACCACTTCAACTGAGGTGAGCAAAGTGAAAGGTGCATGTGCGCAACCTAGGTCATTATTGTTGGACATGCGATCCCATGTTGATCCATTATCCAATAAATGTTATTGTAAATATCATTCCCAGATCTAAAATGAAGAATATTTAATTTGAATAATAGGTCCCTATGTACAATTTGGGTTATGTACCATGGCCATCTTAATGATCATACAGTTGTTGATTCAATTGTTGAATCATAGAGACTGGTGCTTGGATGAATATCTAAAGAGTTAGATTGAGGACTCATCAAGAATTGTCAAATGATTATTAAGAGAGGATCCAACCTGAAAAGGAGATGGCAATCCTTTCTCTATAAGCTGATATCTAACTGACCTCTTGATGCAGATCCTCTGCATAAGAATAGAGATTCGGAGGTGTTAGATAAGTTAGGTCAAAGAGTTGACTTAACGAGATCGAGATAACCAAAGTCCTATGTCGTAAGCTGTCGCGATATAGGCACATATCCTATGATTGGAGACAGTTGTGTTAATATGTATCTGAGTATGTACATTTGGCAGACCATTAGGTTTATGACCTAACCAAGGTCTATACACCAACGTGTTGGTTGGCATATAAGGGCATATGAGTAATACAATATCTCAAAGGGATCATACAGGTTCATTTACTAAACTGGAAGACATGAGCTCACTCTTGAGATATTGGGAAGAATCAAATTCCGTGCACGGTTGTCTTTCTTTGGAAGGTTGACTGAATTTGTAGGTTTGATATATGCTTTTGGAAAGTATATGATCAACACATGGGTATGATATATGCTTTTTGAAAGTGTATGATCGATACCAACTCCCAATAGTAAAATGAGAAACTTATTGACAAATCCATGAAGTGGATAGTGTAAAATTGATCTAAAACTTTGGGTTTACTCTGGGTCTTCCAATATGCATGATGTACAGGTATTAGGAATACATGAGGGTGATGTGATCATAAATGATTGTATAAACATGGATCTTCCATTATAAGGGAGTAGTGAAATAGGTCTGGATTTTTTTATTGACTCCGCTCATAGAGAGGTAATCTGATCTTAGTCCAATTGTTGGACCTTGATCTAAATGTGATTCAAATACATTGATAAGATTAGATTTGCAGTCTTTATTTAATCAAGCATCTATGAGAGGTCCACATGATATGGATTTGAGATTTGATCTCAATATCCAAGTCTCTATATGTGGAATAATATAATCCTCCTATCCTTATCTCCAAGTATCCGCGGAGAAAGTGCATTATTCTTGAAAGATTTCAAGAATAATTCCATAGTTGATATATGTATCCGAGCATGGAGAACAATGGATAATTAAATGTGATTTAATTATCATGAATAATATGAATTTGATTCATTTATAAGGATAGTTATCTGAGATAATTAAATGTGATTTAATTATGATTTAATTATCATGGACATGAATAATGTGGATAACACTATCTAATTATTCATATATATACATATATTATTAATATTATTTATAATATATAAAGAGAGACTATTGTGATTTATATTTATTAATTAATTATGGATCTGAATTGGATTCACATTGGATGATTATATGAAAATATAATTTACATTTTGTTTTGGGATGTGAATGCGATTCACATTTTTCCAATGGCATGATTGCAATATTCACAAGATAATTATGAATTATTTTTTGTGAAATAATTTAGGAAAATGTTGATGCAAATCTCGGAGGTATCATGAAATAATGAGATTTAATGAGATAATGAGATCACATGAGATAATTGACCCATTCCCACTTAAGAGGGTGGACGACTACCAACATCCATTGGGATTGCGTGGTCTTCCCCCCTTTCACGGGACATGGTCAATCTTCTCATTATCTCCAAGATTGATTAATTAATTTGATTAATCAATATATATTAATTTAAATTAAATTAATTATTGTTGTGTTTCTACAACAACATCATGACCAATGAAAGAAACACAAATCAATCTCATACATTAATTTTGTGTGTCCATGGATTGAGATACATGGACTCCCAAAACCCTATATAAGAAGAGGAACCCCTTGCTCTTCGTGGAACATCAAATAATGCTCTCTCCCTCTCTCTCTACATGCCAAGACTCTCTCCCACTCTCTCTTGTGGTCTTCCACCTTGATTCCCTAGAGAGAGATCACCGTCATTGTCGCATCATCGTTATGCTGACGAAACGACTGCTTGTGGATCTCTGTCTCCTTCGATGTGCCTTGCATATGAAGAAGATGTCAGATCTTGTGTGATGATATCGGGAGATTCACCGCTTGGATCATCAACATGGATTGCGAGGAGGACGCATCTCATCAACGCGCTCGCAAGTGTCTCCTCCGTCGTATCGGACTTGAGATAGGAGGCCTCTTCATTTAGAGACTTGATCACACTTCAAGAGGTAAACCTAATACTTGTTTGAGGTTTAGATGAAACGATCCGAGAAGTGTTCTTGGATCATGTGGTTCCATTGGATTAAATTTTTTACATTCTGTTGCCCAAAGCAACTAGTGCGACTAGTCACTCTCGATCTCATATTATGTTATCCTCATGCTTCTATGATGCACTTAAGGATCTTCCCATATCCTTCAATTATCAACAAGAGTCTTGTGTATGCTCCAATACTCTACTTTGGGAGTCAAGACGACATTGAACTAAGTCTTGTGGTCCCTAAAGAATTGATACAACTGGACCTGAAGAATCTCAATTCCAGTTCCTATAAGGTACCTTTTATTAAGTAGATTAAGGTCCAACGAATCTCCAATCTTCAGATTTCGTTCAAACTTATTCAATCATCAACCACAATTCAAAAAATGCAAATTCTAAGGAATGCAAAGAAAATATTTTTGTGAGGTATTTTCAAATTTCGAAGTTTTTATGGAGTTTTGAAAAGATTTTGCAAATTTTTATGCAAAGTTTTTGAAAACATTTTGCATATTTTTAGGGAATTCCAGCTTTGCAACTTTTTATGGGTTTTTAAGTAAAGGTTAATAAAATAATTATGTACTAATATTTACACGGAAGTGCATATATATTTACAAGAACGGTTGTTAAAGAATTTACAAATTGGGTGTTTGTTGTTTGTAGAGGTATATGTATATAGTTGATAAAGAATTTTGATTTATTTGAATGATGTATATACTCCTCAAATTTATTTGAAAATAAATTTTCAAAAACAATTTTGAAAACTATAGTACAAATTAATTTTTATAAATACTTTTTAGAAACATTTAAAGACATTTGAAAACTATTTTGCAAAGTTTTTTTGACAACATATATAGTTTCAAAATAATTTTGCAACAATTTTCAAAATCATTTGCAAATATATTTTCAAATATTTAATTTCACAAAAAGAAAAGAATTTATCACACAAAATAATTTTACAAAGGTTGCAACTTTTTACAAAACATTTTCCAAACTATTTTTAAAAGATTTTTCAAATAAAATTCCAAACTATTTTCTAACATTTTGCAAAAACATTTTCACATGATTTTTTAATCAGTATATATACAAAGAATTTTGAGGAATGATATACATTTTTATTGGTTAATTTAATGAATGGTATATGTATATAAAATATTTTAGCCATATTATTTAATAAAACAAAAGTACGAGTTATGGTTGAAGTATATACGCTATATATACGACCCCCTATACTTAGCATGAGCTATGTCCTCATAGATAAGAGAGAAAAATGATAAGACATAACTCGTACTAAGTATTGAAGTGTCTAATGAATAACGAATAAGGATTCAATGAATGAGAAGTTGACCATCCCCTTATACTTAGGATGAAATAATCCTATATATAGCATATTGTACACTAGGAAGAGAGGGTCAAGGGTGGGAACGAACAAATCACACTCGGGTTGTCTCCCCCCATACTTAAGTATAGACAAGAATATGAACATGAATCGAGACAGGTGAGGGGATCAAATCAAAGAAGATAAATGGTAAATGGATGTACGCATCACTCCACCCTATACTTAAGGTTAAAGAGCCCTAAGTATAGGCAACAACAGAAATAATGAAACATGAAGAAGAGAGAACACGAGAGGTGCACCCCCATACTTTAGACAAGGTACATCCTAAGTATAGACACACATATACGACTAATGATCTGGGGGCACAAGGCATATGGAAGAGAGAAGAAATGTAATGCAAAACACATATCTAAAAATGGTGGATATACACAAGATCAAGAAGGTTGAAAGTGAACCTTCTTGCGAGACCACTGAGGAATAGATTTGACAAGGTGCATCGAGGTCATTAATAGACACAAACTGATCAAGATCAACCTAGTGAAGATCCTCAACATTATCAAAATGGAAAGACAAGAACTGGTTAGTGGAAGTATTGTGGCTAGTTCTGGCCTGGGGTGTCTCGCAAATCTCAATGTGAAAAGGCTCGAACTCATCTATGGAAGGAGTAAGGTCAAGTCTAGCTCGGTGAGTCTCAGCTAGGTCATCATTGAAAGTCCAGAATTTCTATATGAAAGCAATAAGGTCAAATTCAACATCTATAGTCTCTCCTAAGTTTGCCCTTTGCTCTACGGTGTCTATAGTGTAAATATTGTGCATGTCATCAATGTATCGCCACACACATGAAGAGGGAACTCCGAGGTCTCTGCATTCCGAGTCTTCCTCACCAAAGAGGAACCCTCGGGTCTCAGTATCATCCATCAAAAAGAAAACCTCTTTGATATCAACATCAAGGTCATAATCCTCAGGGTTGGATAACACGGATACACTCTCGTTAGATGCAGGTCTCTGGTCAATAGTAGGTACAATGATCAACAAAAGGCTCTCATCATTAGAATGAAAGCGAATCTCCCAGATCCATAATCAATAATGACTCTTGCAATGGTGAGAAGGGGTCCTCCCAAGATGATCAGAAAGTTCTCCAAGGGGGTGGAGGTCTCCATGGGCAATACAACAAAGTCAACAGTGAATGTCATTCCTTGAATTTAGATGACGACGTTCTCGAGAATACCCCTCGGCATATTTATTGATCCATCAACAAATTAAACAATCATCCTGGTTTTGTTGAGAGGTCCATGATAAAGAGACTGTACCAATGAGATGGGTATTATATTAATTGATGTGATACCCTCAAGGAGAGTGTAATAACATGAATGGTCAAAAATGGAGCATGTTAGAGGAGGTGTAATTGTGTTCCCTTTCCTAATTTGTGGATAGTGGGTAATGACATGGGTAGTGACCATGGTCAGAATGTGTCGCTCAGATCTTCTCCTTCGCTTTCTCTTTCTGGGTTTAGGAGTAGATAAATGGGTAGTGTTCTTGCAAAGTGGGGCCTCAATAATGTCATGAATAGCTTCCACCACTTCAGGTTCAATCGGCATTTTTTGGGGATATTGGATCTCCTCCATACAAGGGAGGAGATTGGAGTCAGCATCTATTGGGGTCAAACGAGTTGGGAACTGTGGTGAAGGCATGTGCAAGCATAGGATGTGGCATGGGTGCCCTCTTCTCACAAGTTGACTCGATCATGTGTCTCCCCATATTGTCTTTTTGGATTTTCATTTTTTCAAATTTTTTGTATGTTGGATTATTGCAAGATCTCGTGGGTATTCTCAAATGAATCCATATCATCAGATAGTGGAGTGTTGTTGTGGCTCTTATTTATGCTAATGTGGTCATCTACCCTCTATCTCATGTGCTCCATCATCTGGGTCAAGTGCTCAAGTGTGGACTCCATGAAAGGTGACTCCAACGGGTCTGTCTCGGGTGGGTGAAATGGAGGGCAAAGTGATGGAACTGATGGGTCAAAATCCAAGGTCTGATACCGAGAATGCGGTGGATATGTAGAATAAGAAAAGTGGGAGCAAGGTTCTCTTGGAAAAATGAAGGCGGGCCAACTGTAGAGGAATAAAATCAACATAAAAATAACTCTAGATCGTGACAATCAAGTTAAGAGAAGTAAGAAAAAGGCGCAAATACGCATAGTAGATCTACTATAGACCAAACAATCACAAAAAAATATACAAAATAAACCGATCAATTCACCTACTTAACAAAAGTGAGGACAAAAAAGTTCGATCTTTTTATCTTTTCATTTTTAGAGTTAGTTGAGAATACGAAATTGCACAATCACTTAGGTTGGCCTGGGATTAGGGAATTAATCCTTAGTGTGTATGTTGTCAATGTAAATACGAATACAATGAGGGGGATACTGATGAATCTCAGATTCATCACTCAAAAAATGACTAATTAAGCTCAAATCCCCAAAATTCATTGGCATTTCTTAAGATATTTTGCATAATTAGCATTGATGCATGTATAATTAATAAGTACATCTTATCACTCATTATTGCATATAATAAGAATCCAAAAATCCCAACCCAATTTATATGCAAAATAACCTAACTTCTTTGATATTTAACTAATTCATGGTAAATCCAAATTACCTGAAACCACATCCATTGTGTACATATTACTAACAAGAGTAAATAAAAAATAAAAAAATCACTAACATAAATAAGCAGGCCAGAAATCCAAACCCTAATTCTAGGATTTCCGGACTAAAATGAAGATATTTTCCTCAAATAGTCTCGGATTTGATCCTACTCATTTGAATCGGAGCTCATATGTGAAAGTTGGGTTTTGGGCCTCTTTTGTACATTTTGTATTTTACCTGATTTTGACCTGAATTTTATGTACATAATTAACTCATTTTATTTTTTTTCTTTTTTATTTATTTTATTTGATAAAAGTTTTATTAAAATGTGTAAAAATCCAAATCCAAAATTAACTGTAAATCAAAGAAACTAATTGAGTCCGAGTCTTCACTACTTGTCTGTACAAAAATTGACGTTTTCATATTCTTTTTTATTCCTTCTTTTTCTTAGTTAATAAAAATCCAAAAAAATAAATTAATGTGTAATTATTTATCTTTGATTTTATCATATTTTTTCCAAATTTTTTTCTTGACTAAAAGTAAAAAAAACTAGAAAACTAAAAAATCAAGGTATTTTATGTACATGGGGTACCCCAAAATATCACTTTATGCAAATGATCGATTTTGGTTTTGCTTTGTTAATGAAAGTTGTAGATCTCGTCGAGAAGAGCAAATTTTCTGAAGAAAATATTTTTATCTGAGGTCGTTTTCTATTATTTTTTCATTTTTCTTCTTCTTTTATTCTTGATTTTTCTGGTGGTGACACATGGTAGCTCCTGCAGCCACCACATGTCACCCATTTTGGTTATTAATTTCGTATATTTTTATATTAAAAAAATAAAATTAAAAAAATATTTAATAAAAAAATAAAAAATATAATAAAAAAACCACTTGGCAAACCCTCGACCGTCCGATCTCAACCGATCGGACGTCCAAGGATCTTCATCTCCCTCTCTCTGATTTCGCCACCTCTCCAAATTGGGCGCACCACCGCTGCCTTCCCCTGTTTACTCCAGCCACCGTCAGCCACATTTCGTCGATCTACTGTCCCTCTTTCCTCTTTCGACGTTGCCCTCCTGCCTAATCTGGGCACCGCCTCCGATCACTTCTGCGATTCCAAGCGTCGCCCTTCGTGTATCCCTCATCAGATCATCCACCTCCTGTATCCCCCTAATTTCACCGTCGTCTCCCCAAATTGACCAACCTTCCATCATCGGCCCCCTTCTCCTCGCCTATATAACTCCACCGTTGTGCTTCTCAAAATCTATCAGCCGATAGAGTACCAATACGCGGAGGTGACAACCCCAACAATGGTGAGATCCGACCTCTTTGGTTGTTGTAGCAAGCACTCCTCCACGCATCTGCCCCTGCTCCAACCCCGCTCATTGAGCTCATTTACCTTCCATTATATCCACCTCCATCTCCTACCTTTGTTCTCCTCCGCTACGAGTATCACCACCTCATCTCTTTTCATCGAGCTTCATTGACAGCTCCAAGGGGGCTCCGCCTTCCTTCAGCCTTCGACATCGGATCCATTTCTCCACCAAGACAACAACCGTCATCCACACAGCAGAGTCCCAGATCATCATCGACGACTCCAGCATCTAACGAGACTAGTCTTCATCAACATCGCTTCTCTTCATCGACGCCCGCCGGTCGTGTGTCAGCCTTCACCTTCGCTACACAACGTCTCCAATGCGGTCTTCACCTCTTCTACCCACCGCCCTTCAGAACTCTTTAGCCGTACGGCCAAGAGCCTACCCCATTCCTCTGTCGTGCCTGACAGGCCAAAGACCTACTCGCCAATCATGACACGTGGGGGTAAATTGCGGAGAAGCCATCACTATATCACCCAATCACATAAGAAGCCCCAACCCAGAGTTACGTGCTTCACACAGATTCTAGATTTTTATAGAACCACTTTTTGGTGTATCGGTAATTACACATAAGTCCATACTCTACAATTGTTTTTTTATTTTAATTATTGTAACTTTACACTGAGACCCTTATGTTCCCCTATTATTTTGATCAACATTCTCGCATCATTTTAATTATTAAAAATTTGCATTTTGTTCCTCAATTAATTCTCTACAATATTAATTCTTATGATATTTTTATATGCTGTGGTTATTTCATAATTATTATTTTTGTGGAAATGTGCATATTTTGACCAATTTGAGATTAGAAATTCATAAGTAATTAACCATATCTCTAAAAATTGCAAAAAAATCATGGATTAGAGGATTAATTGTACTTCACATTTTTTTCAAAAAAGAATTGCATTTGACATGGTTTGCTCTATAAAAACCATTTTGTAGATTTCAATCTTTAATTTTTAAGATGTATTAAACATCATATTTTCAAATTTAAGATTTTTCTGAGATCAATCTCCTATAATAGAGCTTAGATAATTTTGTCCTTTGAAAATAAATAGGTTTAATATTTATTATAAATAAATATTGAAGTTCACACCATTTGCATTCATAAATTCTTTAAATATTCATCTTGTATATGAAAATTCCAAAAAAATACAATGCAGTTATTTCATCATCATTAAAATATCAACCAAGTTTCGTGATTTTTAGACATCAATTGATTGATCTTTGTTTTTTAGTCCCTAAAATTGGCCACATTTGCATGTTGCATTCTAAAATTGCATGAAAATACCAAAAACATACCACCTCGAAAATTGTGCACGATCTTTGATAGACTAATTCTAGGTTGTTCCTTTGCCTCCTTGAGTCGACCTTGGGACTTGCCCAAGTAAAATAAACATAAAACCACGTCGATCAAAATTGAATAATTAATTGTGGTTATCTCTCTACTGATTCTGTATTCTTGCCTACAATGAAACGATAAATTTAAATGATAATTCACGTAAATTAAAGTAGGGTTTTCACGTCTCGTCGATTTCTCTCCCCAAGATTATAATTTTTCTTTTCGATTTATTTTAGGGTCGAGTAACGTTAGCAATCCCAATTTTATTGGTTATCACGTTTTTGTATTTTTAAAAATGCATGAGACTAATGAGGATTCAATTCATTTTAGCTCCTAAGTGATCAAAATCAGAGTGAGAAGGCAGAAAAGTAATACAAGTCGAAAATGATGATGAATGCTCAGTTAGAAGACTTACATCGCTTCCCAACTCTCTCCTTGCATGATGCTAAGTAGAATTGAAACTTTATTGGACATGCGAGTCCATGACAATCCATTACGAAATAAATGTTCTTACGAATTATCATTCCCTGATATGAAATGAATAATAAATATTTTGCATAATGTGCCCCTTATTACAATCAGGGCTATACCATAGCCATCTTAATGATCATACAGTTGTTGATTCAATTGTTGAATCATAGATGATGGTGCTTAGATGAATATCTATAGAGTTAGATTGAGGACTCATCAAGCATTATCAATTATTATTAAGAGAGGATCTCCAACCTAAGAAGGAGATAGCAATCCAATCTCTAAAGGCTGATATCTAATCGACCTCTTGATGTGGGTCCTCTGCATAATAATAGAGATTTCGAGGTGTTAGATAAGTTAGGTCAAAGAGTTGACGAAACGAGAACGAGATAACCAATGACCTATATCGTATGTTGTCGCGATATAGGCACACAACCTCTGACTGGAGATAGATGTGTTACGATATGCCTGAGTACAGACATTTGGCAGACCAATGGGTTGATTTCCTAATCAAGGTCTATACCCCGGTGCGCTGGTGTGCATACAAGGTCATACGAGTAATATGATCTCTCAAAGGGATCATACATGTTCATTAACTGAATCGGAAGACATGAGCTCACTCATGAGATATTGGAAAGAATCAAATTCCGTGCATGATCGTATCACTTTGGAAGGTTGACTGAGTTTTTAGGTTTGATATATGATTTTGGAATGTATATGATCAACACTTGGGTATGATATGTCCTTTTGGAAAGTATATGATCGATACCGACTACAAAAATCTAATGAGAGACTTAATGATAAAACCCAGAAGGAGACATTCTAAATAGATCTAAAACTTCAGTTTTATTTTGGGTCTTCCAGTATGCACGATGTACTAGTATTAGGAATACATGAGGGTGATTCGATCATAAATGAATGTATACCCATGTGATAACTAGAGTTTTAGAGAGCTATTAAATAAAGAAGTTGTCGGTGTAGAGAGAATGACTCGAGTTTCCAAAACCCTAATTAATCAAACAAAATCCAGATAAAATAGGAGAGAGAGATAAAAGGAATGAAGTAAGAGAGTCAGCTCTCTCCTATTTTATCCTTAAAGTATTTATTTATCCAGGTAAGTTCCCTTGGGTCGAACTCGAGGAGGCAGAATACCTATATTGTGACTTTTGAGATAAAGGGAAAATTTCATGATTTATTTCTTCTTGAAAAGGCAAGAAAACACTCAGAATGAATACAAATTTAGAAAAACAAATCAAGAATATTACATGACGAAAATCCGCGAAATAAGAAACATCGCTAGGGTAGTTGTGTAACTACCCAAGAAAATTCGAAGAAAAATAATGTCAAGATGATGTCCAAAATTTACCTATAGTATAGGGGTAGAAGTGCAAAGAAAAGTATAAAATTTGTTAAAGAAAGGTCCCTGCTCAAGGAATGAAATGAAAGAAAAACTAAATGTTTTGCATTTAGGTCCCTGCACGAGGACCTAAATGTAAATACTGGAAACTTTAGAGCACTTGATAATTTCTGGAAGTTGTCTGGTCTTATGATGCAATTTGTCTATCGA